>CM021101.1:498485965-499085965 GCA_007115665.2 Sequoiadendron giganteum
CTGGTAGTCCAATGGTGGACGTTAAGATTAATGGAACCCTCATTAAGAATACTTTGATTGAATTGGTGGCAACAATCAATTTCATGACAAAAGAAATAATACAGTTGCTTTAGTTAGTCATCCTCAGGCCCACACAAACTGTTTTATAGCTATTTGATAGGTCCATGGTCAAGCCTAAGGGAATTATTGAAGACTTCATGATTGTATTGGATTCTTGGGAATATCCTGTTGACTTTATAGTGTTACAACCAAAATTTAATCTTGTAGGTTATCCACTCATCCTAGGAAAACCTCGGTTAGCTACAATTGATGCATTTATAGGTTGTAGGTATGGAAAAATGACAATATCCAATGGGACAATTACTAAGAACTTGGTTCTTTATCCATCGGCCCAACCTTATGGTGACCTTGAACAAACTATTTGGCCCAATTTGGATGAGGAGGATAACTATTCTCTACAGAAATTGATGACTATAGAGCGTGGCCCCTTATTGGATGACCAGGATGAAGATGAGCTCATTGCTCACATAATCCAAAATGACTATGATAGGATCCCACAAAAACAAGACTGCCTCATATGCCTACAAGACCCCTTGCAAAGTATTATATCCATTGATTCTACAAAAGAAATATCTCAAATATTTCATTCATTACTACCTTAACAATGTCGGCCCATCATACCAAGTCTTGGTCTCTCATCTATTCAAGATTCATCCAAGGAATTATAAATCATGCCAAGAAGGAAGTTAAACATCAATAATGCCTTGACAAAGGAGCAACAAAATTCTTTGCAAATAGTGTTATAGGCACACTCAACAGCATATGCATGGGATTACCATGATATGAAAAGCATAGATCCTCATTTATGTATGCACAAGATTTATATTAATGATGGCTATAGACCCATTCAGCAACCACAAAGATGTATTAATCTTGCCTCGAGGGAGATAGTGAAAGTTGAACTACAAAATCTCCTTGATGCAGTTTTTATCTATCCAATATCAGACAGTGAATGGGTCTCACCTTTGGTAATTGTTCCCAAGAAAGGTGGGAAATGGAGAGTTTGTGTAGACTACATGGAATTGAATACATCCACCAGGAAAGACCACTTTCCTCTGCCCTTCATAGATCAAGTACCTGATGAACTCTTGTCAGGAAGAAGTAATTTTCTTTTCTTGATGGTTTTAGTGGTTATAACCAGATTAAAATTGCTCCAAAGGATCAAGACAAAACTACATTCACATGTCCTTGGGGAACTTATGCTTAATTTATTCTGCCCTTTGGCTTATGCAATGCTCCAACTACCTTTCAAAGAGCAGTGCTCAACATATTTTCTAATTATGCACATGACTGCATGGAGATATACATGGATGACTTCACTACTTATGGTGAAAGTTATGGGGAATCTCTCAATAATCTGGAAAAAGTGTTAAAAGGGTGTAAAGAACACAACCTATCACTCAGTAATAAAAAGTGTTTCATGATGATGACACATGGAATTGTATTGGGACACTTTATATCTAGTGCAAGAATTCAGGTTGATCCACACAAAATACAAATAATATCTACCTTACCTGTTCCTCAAAAACAAAGAGATATCAAGAGCTTTCTTGGCCATGCAGGCTACTACAGGAAGTTTATCAAAGATTTTAGTAAGATTGTTACACCCTTATTTGTCTTGCTAAGTAAGGACATTGAATTTGAATGGACATTTGAGTGTCAACACTCTTTTGAAGAATTGAAGAAAGCTCTGACTCAAGCACCAGTATTGAGAGGTCCTAATTGGACTCTACCTTTTCACATACATACATATGCTTCATATTTTTCCATTGGAGCAGTTTTGGATCAGAAGGAAGGCAACAAAGAGTATGCAATTTACTATATCAACAGGAATCTTCAAGGAGCAGAGTTGAACTATACTATAATAGTAAAAGAGATGCTTGTTGTAGTATATGCAATTAATAAATTTAGGCACTATATTATTGGCTATTTAGTATTTTTTCATATAGACCACACAACAATTAGGTATTTGATGAACAAGCCAATAGTTGGAGGTAGATTAGTAAGATGTCTACTTCTTTTATAGGAATTTGACATTACCATAGTATACAAACCTAGTAAGGCAAATGTAGTGGCAGATTTCCTGTCAAAATTGCCAACACAATCAGCTGAAGGAGTGGTGGATGATTCATTCCCAGATGAACACTTATTTTCTCTACAAGTACAGGTACCTTGGTATGTAGATATTGCCAATTATTTTCTCATAGGGCAGATTCCACCACACTTTTCTCCAAGGGAGAAGAGATAGATGATTCACAAATGTTTCCCATACACCTAGTATTTGGTTATTTGTTTTATACTAGGCTTGATAACATCATGAGAAGGTGTATTATGGAGGATGAGATCTTTGACATCATGAAGGAATGCCATGATGAGCAAAGTGGAGGTCATTTTGCAACAAAAAGAACACCCTTTAAGATCCTCACAACTAGCTATTATTAGCCAACTATGCATAAATATTTTATTAAATACACAAGGAATTGTGATAGGTGTCAACTGATGGGAAGACCAACCAAGAGTGATGAAATGAACTTACAACCTTAGTTGACATTGGCACATTTTGACAAATGGGGTTTAGACTTCATTGGACCAATCTCACCTACATCTAACAACAAGGAATATATCCTTGTTTGCACTAACTACTTAACAAAATGGGTGGAAGTAAAATCCTTACAATTTGCTAGAGATGGTAATGTGGCTAAGTTCTTATATGAAGATATCTTTACTAGGTACATGGAGTACCTAGGGAAATAGTCACTGATCAAGGACCCCAATTTACTTATGATCTAATCACTAAGTTGGTTGAGGAATACCAAATTAGACACAAGAAATAAACACCCTACCATCCACAGGCTCATGGTCAAGTGGAAGTCACTAATAGGGAGATTGAAAGTATTCTCACCAAGACAATGTAGCTGCGTAGGAAAGATTGGGTTTCAAGGTTACCTGAAGTAGTTTGGGCATACATAACAACTTGTAAAACCACCACTAGATTTTCACCTTATGAGTTATTCTATGGTAAAACAGCAGTCCTTCCCATTGAATTTGAATATAAAACACTAAGGACAACAGTAGAACTAGAAATGGATTTAACAGGAGCTTAGAAGGAAAGATTGCATACTTTAAATGGGTTGGATGAGATAAGAATGGAAGAAATACATCATATAGAGGTAGTTCAAAAACAAAGGATGAAGTGACATGATCGGTACATTAAAACAAAAGAGTTCATTGTAGGGGACTGGGCACTATTATATGATTTACAGTATAAAGACTTCAAAGGAAAATTTCAGTTGAGATGGTTGGGCCCCTATGAAATCAGCAAAGTTTATCTTAATGGGGTAGTATAGTTACACACTATTGATGTAGTCCAATTTTCACTTCTTGTAAATAGCCAAATATTGAAACTCTATAAGAAGCCATTACAAAAAAGATGATTTTATATTTTCACTATTCCAGCAATATGGTGTACACAGTGACCCAAATTAATTTCTCATTTTCTCTTACAAGCACACACTACACATTATAATAATGTTCACAATATCTTCAAAGGGACCTATTTACCAATATTCAAAAAGGGCTCTAATGTTGTAGGGACATGTAGCTTAATTTTGTCAACATTCAAAATGGGTCTTGACACTACAAGTAAACGTAGCACTATCTGACAACTGAAAAGAAAAATTCAAATTGGTTGGTACCATATTCACTGCAAGTTCACTAGCATTCATTTCAAAACATCCACATGTCTTATGCATCACTTCACAATAAGTACCTGCCACATAATTCCTTTGCTACCCACTCGCATTTCAATTACTCAAGCTATCACATCACCAGCTCATACCCGTAATACCCGTCCCATCATTTGCACCCGCCACCCCACTATTCATTACCTTGCAATTATTATTCGTCATATCGAATCAACGAACAAATACATCCTTTATAGTTTACACACACGTCACATAGTTCTCTTTTCAAGGAGGTACTTAAGGTACGCTTTCATGATTAATATAGTCTTCTTTAAATTTTCATTATATTTTTTATATTACTCCATGCATGCGAACTATTATATCATTACTTTCCATCATTTCATATTTAAACCACCTCCAAATCATAAATGTGAAGTGAGGTCACTTCACCAATTAAGTTGGGGGGAGGGTACAACTTACTTGGTCTTTTTGCCAATCTTTCTGAATCTGGCGCCCAAATCAAATTTAATGGATACAATGACATGCAAAACCCTCTTAATTATGTTTTATTTTTACTTCCATTTCCAAATTTCTAAACTTAAAACCCTAAGAACTTATGAGAACTTGAGCTTATTTTAGACTAGAGTTGAACTTAGAATATGTTCATGAGCCTGAATTAAGCTGTTAATGAGAAGGGAAACTTGCAGTATGGCATGGTAGTAAGGATATATGAGGAAACATAAAGGAAGTGAAAGGTTTTGAAGGTGATAGAGAAGTTTGAAGGTGGTAGGAAAGATTGAGTTGAATTTCCAAAGCTGAATTTAGTGCATTGAGTAGAGAAGTAAGCAAGGATGGGAGGAGATGTCATAAGAAGGGATCCATTGGCTCATCAACAAATTCTGGAGGACACAGTAGTCCTACCCATTTTTACAAGGGTTGGTTGGCTTGACTACTTCTTGAAATTAACGAAATTCAGTGATGACTTGACAAGAAGGTTTGCAACTACTCTTCAATATGATGAAGCGATGGTAAAGGGACTATCAGTAGACACATCTAAAACTGCTATTGCACAAGTCATAGGACTACCAAGAACAGGGAAAAAATTTCCACCTCAAGTCGATGTAGTTGCAGCTCAGGAAGAATTAGACTCCTCATCACAAGGTATGAAGAGACTTTATCTCCCTTGGCTATGGGAAAATTGGCCCTCTTACATTATTAGATACATTACCTGTGATGGTAGGAAGAACCTTTTGTATATAGTTCATTTCAAATTACTGAGTCATCTCAAGAATAATAGGGTAGTGAATGTACCAAATTTTCTTTACAACTTGTTGAAATGGGTGGCCTTAGAATACCAAAGAAAATGAAGTGATACTTCTCTCTCTCGTCACTATTTAGTTACCTTACTGATAAAGAGGAGTTTAAGGATTCAATACCCACAAGTGAAGTGGGAGGATTTCAGGTAATGCATAAACATTAATATTTTGTTGGATGCACCCATAGTACCTGAGGATGTAGAAACCCAAAATGACCCTAAAGAGGAAAGCCCTCATTTCTCACCTATGGCTTCACCTACCTGCAACCAAGGTGAGCATGAGGAACTTGAAGAACTAGAGTCTAGGCCACTCATAACTGAGGAATTACCTTCTTCTTCTAAGTCACAAAAATCTAAGAGTCAGAGAGGTAGTACATCTACCTCCTCTACACCCTCTAAACCAGAAGGAAGGTAAGATATTTCAAAGAAAAAGAGGGATACTCAAAAGCAGAAGGAGGATGTTTCGAAGCAAAAGAAGAGTGTTCAAAAGGGAAAGAAGAAAACTGAGAAAGAAACACTCACACCTAGACACTCTGATAGACTTAGGAAACAAGGTTCCACAAAGGAAAATATAGGGGAACCTGAAGGAAAAGAGATGAGTAAAGAACAACCTCAGGGAGAACAACATCAGCAAGAACAACACCAAGAAAATGTTATGATTGTAGAAACTGACTATGAAATAGAAGGAGATGTTCCTAGTAATGTGAATATACCAACAAAAAGGAGAAGATATGTGGTGACAACTTTTGATTCTGAATCAGAATATATATTTACTGCCAAGAAGTTATGAACAAAAACCCTAGATAGTCTTATTCATGGAGATTATGAAGAAGGCAATGAGTAGTTTGAAGATACATAGGAGGTTTATATTGAATAAAGAGACGTAAGGAGAACTCCAAGAGGCACTAGATAGGATTAAACACTTGGAGGAGTTATTGCAAAATTATGAGCAGAAGGATAAGGAAAGAGAAGCAAAAATACAAGAGATGGAGGAGAAACTACAATTGTATGGTCATGGTACTAAGCTAGATTTTCTAGCATAATTAGCCATTGCCAAGATAGGGGACAAAGAATTAGCAATGTCAAATGAGAAACCCCCTCCTCTCAAAACTCCTGATTACCACACAACCTTCTCAATTGGATACCAATTGTGGAAATTGACTAATGAGCTTGCACAAGAAAATGAGAAATTGAAGAAGGAAAAGGAAGGATACATAAAGGAATTAGAAAAGAGAAATATGGAATTGAACAAATCAGTTGCTCAGTTGGAGGAAATAGCAGATAAGGCTACACAAATTGTCAAATGTAGGCCTCCACCGAGAACATATGTATTATTTTTATAGGAAAGGTTTCTATGTTTTCAGTTTAGTAGATTAGTTAGCAAACATTCTATTGGTATGAGCATGGAATCTGAATTTTTAAAAGCTTTCATTGAATCCACACCCGAAGAATAGGATTAGTTGTGTGATTTTTATTTGCACAACTATGTGATATTTGATGAGATAGAATAAAACCCTCTAATTTTTGTGGGAGACCTTTAGATCAAAGCATTTTCCTCCTATTATAGAAATGAGAAACTTAGGGGTGAGATCATGGATGAGTATGAGGAGAAAGAGAAATTCATTACACTTCCCATAAGAAAAGAGGCTAAAATTCTAGATGCAATCATTGAAGAATGGTTGAAACTCCTCAAACATAAGGGTGTGGGTAAGAAAATAATGAAACTCAAAAAGGTGAATTATGAGAGAATGCAGATACTAGCTATGGGTATTGGACAACAGTGTTACAAGCATGTACATAATAGATGGAATAGTTTAACACCTAAATTGTAGAAGAAAGAACCACATTTTGTGTATAATTTCACTATTATGATTCCAAGGGCACACAAATATACAACAATTGGTGTCAAAAAAGGAGTTTACTGGGTACTGCTCACCTTCCATTCACCTATTATCCTCTATCCAGTCCCACATTGGACTAGGGAGAAAGGTGATGAATGTGAGAAAGTAGGAATTCTCAAGATGAGACAGCTTTCAGAATATCAAGGTTTCTATTTGCAATAGATTCAGGGGGTTAATACAATTATGGACCTAAGACATATTGTTTTGTAGTACAATCAATATCCCTAGTGTTTTTTCTTGGGGACAAGAAAAAGACTAGTTGGGGGGAGATGATAGGTCCAGATAATAGCTCATTTTCTCTTGTTTTTATATAAACTTTCCAGATAATGCTTCTACATTATACTATCCTTTCATATCTATTATGCAGACTTGAACCTTAAATATAATGATGGAATTATGGTTTTAATATACTAGTATTGAATGGTTTATATGAAAATATGTATGGAATGTTGATAGAATGCTATATTTTGATTGTGATAGTTATCCTTGTCTACATGCTTTGCAAAATTAACTTGTTTGCAACTAAAAAGGAACTGTGGTGTACAACAATTGCAGGATGAACCCGAAGCAAAAGGAACATTGGACACCAAAACAAGGGAGTTCCAAGATAAGTTGAACGTGATGATTGTTGATTAAAGGCACTTGCTGAAGGTTGAACACAAGTTATTATAACCAGTTAATAAACACTAAAGAAGAGGTCTCCTTCACTCATAGGATTTTGACAAATGGTTGTATGGTTACATGCAATTCTATTTTGACAAATTTTTAGTCCTATTAGTATTATTTTTCCTTTTCAGTTATAGGTTGCATAAATCAGTCTTAACTCTACGCTCTAATGTTTAGGAGTGGAGTAAATGATTTTAGTAAAATTGTTTCTTTGAATGAGATTCCCTCAAGCTTGTATATAGTTGTTGGTTGAATCCAAAGAATATCTAGTTGGTCTTTCAGTTTTATGTTATCAGTTACTTTTAGTTTGAAGACATTAAAAAATATTTAGAATGATCGAGTACAATCTATGGAAAGATCTTTTGTAATCTTTTGTGATATGCAATGAATGGAGTTTAATTTATGGAATGCGTAGAATTTATTAGCTAGAATTGGGTTTAGTTAAATTGAGAACAACCACTTGAGCAAGCCACTCAAGGTATTGTTCCTCACTTCATTTTCTAGTTATTTATTTTTGTTTAATAGTTGTTATTAGTTTATCACTGCTTCATGAATCATATGCAAGTTAATTGGAATTTTATATCTTGCTTATTGTTAATGAATGCTTATGGATATGCATGCAATGGTTAACTATTAGTACTCTGAAGGTTAATTTAGTTGAGTCATTAGTTTTTATCAGTTTTGTGTTGTCACAACATCATTTATTTAGTAACAGTTCAGTTATAGTCTAAGTTGTGGGTACCCATAGCAACTAGTTTTGATTTATGTTTTTACTATTTTGCAATTCTGTGAGTTTCCAACAAATAGAATAACTTGAATAGGGTAGTTAGGTAGCTTTGAGTCCTTGAATGCATATACAATGTTACACCATCACAAGCTTACAAACCCTAGGTTGACAATTTAATGTAGTCTTGAGCAATGTTGAGTGGATTGTTTGGTTTGTTAAACCTTTGAATTGTGTAGGTTCTACCAAGTTTACAACACATTATCTTAGACTCTACACCACCTCCCACTAATATAGCATAATTGAAAGGATTCTTGGGATTATGGTGTTACTATAGGAGGTTTATAAAAGGCTTCTCTTAGTTAAGTTTTCCTTTGATTGATCTAGACAAGAAAGGATATTTTTCATGGTTTGAAAAAGGTAATGAGATCATGCCATGTACTTGTTATTTTTTATTTTTCATTACCCTTTATTGTTGAATGTGATGCATATAGATAAGGTATTGGAGTTGTCCTAAGTCAAATAGGACATCCAATAACTTTTGAGAGTATAATATTAAGTAATTTAGGAAAGGGATATTCCATTTATAAAAAGGAGAGGTTAGAAATTATGCATGCACTAGAAAAGTTTAGATAATTTTTAGTTTGGGAAAAAATTTTGTGAAGAATGATCATAATAGTTTGCAGTTATTCTTGGGTAAAAAAATTGAATGATTTCTAACAAAAATGGATAAGAAAGCTACAATATTATGATTTTGAAATTGAGTACAATAAGGGAGGAGGAATGTGGTAGTCGATACACTTTCTAGGAGGCCTAATCTATGCTCATAATCTGTCTTTTCTATTGGTTGAAAGGTTTCTATTATTGTTGAGTATGCCAAGAATAAATTTGTAGTTGGCATCCTTGATGAGGTTGTGAAATATGACATGCATATTGTGATGGAATGGTTGATCCTCTACAAAAAAAAATATTTTTGGTGTTTGATTCTAAGATGAAGGAGAATATTTTGAAAGCCTTTCATGATACTCCAACATTAGGACATTAAGAGTGTTATAAGACATACATGCAAATCTGTGAGAGGTTATCTTAGAAGCATTTGAAGGAGGATGTCCATAAGAATATTACAAAATGCATGACCTTACAATGGAATAAAGGGTGAAAACTTTTTTCTAGTAGGCCTGCTTCAACCACTACCCATTCTTGAGAAAAAATGGGAGAACTTATCCATGGACTTCATCACAGGTTTACCCAAGGTACAAGTTAGAGACTGTATTTATGTTGTGTTTGATAGATTGACAAAGGTTACATTTTTTATTGTTACTAATTCTAATTTTAAGGAATCTCAGGTAACAACCATATTTTTCAAGGAGGTATTCAGATTACATGGCTTTCCTAAGAACATTGTCAATGATAGGGACAACAAATTTATCAATTATTTTTCTCAAGAATTGTTTCACTTGATAGTCACAAAACTCACACCAAGTACCAACTACCATCCCAAAATTGATGGAAAAACAAAAACAGTAAATAAGTGGATTAAGGAGTACTTAAGAAACTATGTTTCAGACCAGCAGATTACATGGATCAAGTGGTTGCACTTGGGTGAATATTTCTACAATACCTCACACCACATATCCATTCAAATGATACCTTGTAGGTCTCTATATGGTTATGACGTACTATCTTTCATTGATCTATTGTTTTCGTATAATAGAGTACCAGTAGAAGGTTACTTGATGGATCGTAATCAAGAGATATTGAAGGCACTAAAGGATAACTTGCAGTAGGCACAAAATAAAATAAAAAATACTTATGCAAATCAAAAAAGAAAAAAGAGGTTCTTTGAGGTGGGAGACTTGGTTTTCCTAAGATTGCAGCCATATAAATAGACTTGTATTAAGAAGAGTGGATTGTAAAATCTCAAACCTTGATACTATGAACCATACAAAATTGTGAAGTAGATTGATGAAGTGACCAATGAGTTGGAGCTTCCAAAAAACAATAAGATTCATAATGTTTTTCATGTCTTGTTTGAAGAAATTATTTTGTTAACACATTACACCCTCGTAGGAGCTACCACCCTTAGATGATTAGGGTAAGTTGATTTTGATCCTAGAAGAATTGATGGACACCCAAATAAAAAATTTGATGAACAAGAGCATCACAAAGTATCTAGTTAGGTGGAAAAACCTATAGTTGAAGATGCCACATGGGAAGGGCCTAAGATTATTGAGCATCCTAATAAGAAATATTAGGGAGGGAGGAATTTTCATGTCCCTTATCAAATACCATATAATATATTGCTCGCCTAGGGTGATGTAAAATTTTAGGAATCAAATTTGTTGTTTGACCCGTGCCTAGGAGCTATCAAAGGTCAAGGATCATGTTTGTTTATTGATGCATGCCAGAGAGTTGTCAAAGATCGAGGATTGAATTTGTTTCCCAATGCATGCCAAAGTGTTATTAGAGCTCAAGGATTAGGGTTGTTTCTCAATGCATTTTAGAGATTCATTGAGGATCAAGGTTTGAGGATATTGCCTAACTCATGCCAGAGCGAAAGAATAGAACATACTAAATGACACAATGGGGATCAAGGGTTGAAGATACCACCTAACCCACACCAAGTAAGAAGGAAGGAGAAAATTTGAACCTTTGAAGGTAAATTCTTTAAGGCCCATAAGGTCAACCCATGATGTAGCATGTAGAATTCAAATTTGAGCGTTGATGCCATTTTAGGTCTACGTCAAATAGTTTGATCTTTTTGGTGGGTAGCATATAAAACTAGAAAAATATTTCAATTCTAATCATCCATGTTATGTCATCATATCCTTTGGGAACCATGTTTTCAAGTGATTTTTTATGGATGAAACCCATAGGAGACTATGATCAGTGGATGAAAACACATTGGTTGCTAGAATCACAAGATGAAAACTGTTTGGTTCTTTGAGAGCATTCTCACTAGGGGAGTCTATTGGAGCTTCAAGGATTTGTAGGAAACTTCAGTGAGTCAATGTGAGAATTATTGGTTAATGTTGTGTGTTGTTGTGTGATGGTTGTCATAACAACCCCTTTGTTGTAGAGACCAAATCATAATCAATATAAGTTATTGTTGGAGTTTGAATAATTTGTGTAAGTTTTTTTGTGTTGTTTGAGTATAAGTAATTAAATTTGTTTGGATATAGTTTGGTGAAGATTGTGTTTATGTTATTTTGTGAATATTGTTGTTCCAAATTTTTGTTTTGATTGAAAATTTTGGGAAGGGACATTACACACACTATCCTTTGAAACCTCAATGGTGATTCCCCTAATCATGACTACTATCTCTTCATGCTCAAGAAAAGTCAACAGACAAACTTGGATCATTACCCTTAATATTTTCTATACGCTAACTCAATCCTCCTCTCTCCAATATGATTTAGACCATGTTTTTTTCTCTTCAAGGCCTTACAAGGAGAGGTCGCCACATGAAGGAAGTCTCCCTCGTTATATCTCCATTAAACTATAATCCATCCCTTATAAATACTTCTAATCAAATTAATGAAGTTAGATAAATTCAAGGTCTTTATGAGATCTATGTGAAGATTAAATATATTATTTGGATTTAATGTGGTATAATCATAAAATTGGTTATGAATCCTTTGCTTGGATTTTAAAGATAATGCACATTAATTTTTCTTGGATATCCACTACTACTTATTCTTGAAATGATTGTGATGGTATTTTCCTCGATAAACAAAGCATGAAAATAAGACCTCCACAAAATAAATGACCTTACATTACCACTCACTCACAATTAATATTACAAAGACATATAGTTTCCATTAATATAATTAATGATGTTTAGCAAGTCACATTCTATGACCAAAAGTCTAATGTCTAACTCTATGGCTAATTAGATTCCCCAAAGGGTTGAATTTTATTTTGCAAAGTGATTTATTTGAACATCTTATGGGCCTGCATAACAAGCCACAAAAGCTCCATTGTTATCTTTGATCATCCTTCCTCCTACTTTTCTTGAGTTCCTTTTTTATCTACCATCAAAGTCTAGCTTTATCCAAGAACTTTGGAGTCTAGTCCACTTTACTAAACTTATATTTACCTTATTCTTATGCATATTATCTTTTAAGGAAAATTTTAATTCATAATAGCGGGCTTAAATATCCTCTACTTTTGAAACCATCATTTTATCATTCTTCTTTATGATTATAAGGTTCTCTTTAATAGACTTGATAATATTCATTACTATAACTCTTTAGACATTTATTTTCTTGTTCTAAAAAAACCTTAGGCTCCTTTCCTTCCAACCCTCAAAAGAGGTATGGTAGAGTTACCTTTTGAAACATAGAAAAAGGGAAACCCTAAGTTTTAATGTACAAAACCTAGGGTTGATTGCCTCCTTTTCTAGAGTTTCATTAAGAAGGAGATCAACAAGGCGTATAGATTGGCTTTGAACCATGAAAGTGAGCCAATCAAACTTTGATATCCATCCTATTTAGGATTGGAATAGTTTGGAATTGAATGACTATGATTAACTTAATTAATTTATGTACCCTAATATCAAAATTGCAAGAATCCAACAATTGATAAACTAAAACAGTGAATTGTAGACAAATCTAGGAAGTGTAGAGGACTATGTACCTACCCAAAAAAGTTGATGTCAGACTAAAAAGGAGGACAGAGTCACCCAAGGGCATCTGAGTCCTTGTATGCCTCTCTTGCTTTATTTTTGTAGTTAATGTAAAATCTAAGATCTCCATTTCCACCTACAGAGTTGTCGGAATACTATCGGATAATTCTATAGGTGAGGGGCTTCAATTATAAAAATGAACAACTTGTCTTCATTCTTCCTTTAATCCTCTCTAAACCTGAAATCTGCACATTCATAAAGAGACAAAATTTTGTGCCATTTAGGGACTTGTCTTGGTCAAACCTCGTGTTAGTGTTTCCACTTCCACAATGGCAATGTCAATGATAAAATGGATAAATGATAGGAAGGAATGATGAATCAAAAAAGTGTTGCAACTCATCACCCTTCAATGGCTTCCTTGAAGGATTGAAGTCATGCACATCACTTCAAGGTCTTGGCTTGCACTTTCTTGAATCCTTGATTTTTTTGGAGACCTACAACAAGGGTTAGCCTTCACAAACAATGATAACATAAACACATATGAACTCACATAGTATTTGACATGATGCTTGGATCTTGAATTGTTGCAATAAAAGCTCTGAAATTCTACTCTTGACTTGCTCGATGGCGCTCTCAATGTTCACTTATTGCTAGATAATTTCACTTAGCTTTCAAATGATGTAATAAATAGGCATTTATAGGCATTTCCCTAATTTCTCAAAAATCAAATCCCAATAGTCGACATTTGCAAGTTGAATTTTGAATGTTACAATGCTGACACCGACATATCCAAAATTGGTCACCAACAAAATAGGGGAACCCATATGCCCTAGTGAGAATAGGTCCTAGCCGTATTTTCTAGGACATTTAGTGTTGAGGGAGAAATATCAATCGGATGCATTTGTTCAATGCTTGCAATTTCTCAAAAAATGGTACAAATGGGCCCTGAAATTCATAATATAGGAAATTAGGCGCTCAATTAGGCTCAATAATTTAGGGGGGACAAAACATAGAGTAAAATTATCAAGGGTGATAATTTATGATATTTATCCCCCACTTTAGTGAGAGTATTAACTTACACTCAGACTCATAGTAAAGTAGAAAATATATGTCAAGAGGGGTCTGATTGCCTAAATGTTGAAAAGATAGGATGACTAAGGATCTAAGGGAGTGCACAAGCCCCCAAGACCCAAGATCCCATGGCAAGACAACATAAGCACAAAGGAACACTCACATGTATGATATGTAACAAGACAACATACCCAAACATACATGTCAAAAACACGAAGCATACATGATGAAAACACATGACATAACATAACATGTAGATGAAAACAAGATGAGCATAAACACAATGCAAACATGAAGAAAACACACAAAAGACACACAAAAAATATAAGGTTAGTACTAAAAGGATTTGAGTCAGTAGGTAAATAGACCTCAATCTTAAATTGTCTCAAATACCAAATTTCATCCATTGAATAGATGATAGTTACAAGAATTCTCCCATGAGGACTAACAATTTGATTTATGCCACATCACCCATGAGCTACATAGATCTACTAGCTAGCAAGTTATGTTATGTTAGGCATCCATGCAATATGATGGGTTCTACAAGGCTAGCAAGTTGTATTATGCTAAACACTCATGAAACACATGGCTCCACTAGAAAGCAACTTGTGTTATGCTAGGTGGCCATGTTAAAAATGGGTGTTCAAGTTCTTGACCCGACAAGCTCCGTTATGTTAAATCCATGAACTATCTTGCAAAATATCACTTCAAGGAGCACATAAAACTCACCTCATGGGGTGCATAAATTTTAATGTCATGTGGGACAAACAAAACTCACCTCAAGGGGTGCATAAAGTTTAACATCACAGTGGACGAAAAAAACTCACCTCAGGAGGTGCATAAACAATGACAAGATAAGGCCAAAGCCTTAAGGGGTGTTATAATAACACCATCATAAAAGGTGATTTACAAAAACAAAAAAGGGAATTTGCTCAATTTATGAAAGGTCACACCTTAGGGAATATCACACATGACATCACCACCAAGAGAGGACTAATTGTGGAATAAAAAAATCACACCTTAGGGAATACTAAACATAGAATTACCACCAAGGGGAACATCATACACCAAGAAAGGGCACACACTTAGAGGACATCAAGCCCAATATCGCCACAAAGGAGACATTTCATATAAAGAAAGAAGGCCACACTTTGATAGACAAGGTCACACTTTCTAGGAGATATATGCTATCATCACTAAAAAGGGACCATTCTTTATGTGAACAATGAGCGGGGACTATATGCCCCCCTTAAAATGTTAGTGTACTTGATACACTAACATTTTAAGGAGATACAAAGGGATCCCTCTCTAGAATGAATGCACCTAACATAAGGATACCTAACCCCTTCCCCCCCAAGTGTAGGGAAAAATATGAGCCCAAAATGGATTATGATATGTTGCTCCTTGAAAAATGAAATATGATTGCATAAAACCTAGTTTATACCCCCATGTATGGTAGCGAGTATTACGTGATACTACAAATACCACATGGGAAGGAGCATCAACTAATTCTATTAATTAAGTGAAGGTATTTTTGATGTTTGTGTTATTTATGAAGGACAATAGCTAATACCTCTTGTTGTTTCTTGCATATTAGGCTCTATGGGGACACAAATACCTTATTCTTTTATACCACATCCTTTTCCTTTATAGCCAAAATTGTTTAAAGAGTTGATAACCTCTTCCATAAATGGCTTCCATTTCTTTTGAAGAGGGTGTTTTTTCATAATCACTTTCATCATAAGTAGATGTGTAATTTGTGTTTTCCTCATTGCTATAAGTTGTAGATTTAGATGTTTTTGCTGACTTGGTAATAGATTGTGTTGATATCATTGTGTCTTTTTTCTCTTTATTTTATTTTGATTGTGTAATCTTGTACTCCCCCATGAATGTAGGTATGAAATATAATGATCCCAAATTATCATCCAATAACTTTCTCACCGATGAAAGATAATTAGGATCATCATCGATTTGTAAATGTTCCACTTTTGTAGTTGGTGTCAATTGCTAAGAGGATTTGTCATTCTTGTTTCAGTTTGTAAACAATTTTCAGATTTAGGATCAAATTTTATCATGTAAACCTTATTGTATGTGTATTTCATTAAACAATGAAGCATTGAAGACACTCCTTTCATTTCATGAATCCATGGTCTATCCAAAAGAAGATTATATGAAAGATCATGGGGCATGACATGGATGAGAATTTGCAATACAACCTTACCAGCTTTGATAGGTAATGTTATCACACCAAGTGGTTGTCTTCCCACATTATCAAAACCACAGATAGATAAATCAAGTGTTGAATTTTCATTTTGTCCGCTCGAATTCTGTCCAAAACATTAACACTACAAAAATTAATCCCTGAACCATTGTCAATAAGGATACACCTAATCCTAATAGTATTAATGCTAGTCAGTATCATCAAGGCATTTTTTTTTGCATTTCCAAAGGGGGTAATTAATTTTGATGAAATACAATATCCAAATTACTTGAATTCATACCCTCAATTAAGGTTGATATATCAGTTGCTTGTGTGCTAAGAGGGATAGTAAATTTTGTAAAGCATGATGAAGCATACCATGATAAACAGGTGATGTTTGAATAAAATCCCACAAGGATATCTTAGCAAGAGTGTTACGAAGTTTCTCAATAAGATCAAATTATTTACCACTACGTTGTGGAATGTTAGGTGTGGGTGGGAGATATGGTTGAGGAAATGGAATGTACGTTGGAGTTTGTTTTGGTTGCTTATTATTCCTAGTATTATATGTGTGAGCAACAATATGATAACTTGGTTGCATTGACACATGATTACTACTGAGTTGTTTTGCAAAGTTTAAGATATGGCCATGAGATTTAAGAGGTCCAATAATTAAAGGAGGTTTAATAATTAAAGGTGTTTTAGGAGGTCCAATAATCAGAGGAGATCTAATATCCAATTGTGCATTCATAACCTTAACGAGCTTAACTTCTTATTGATGATCTTCTATAGAGGGGGAATCTAATGTCACCTTAGCATCTTCATCTATGCAATCCATAAATGTATCTATAATTTCATCCTCTTGTCCAACAATATCTTCCCAAGTAGGAGAGGTAAGGGGAGAGAAACAAACAAGATTCTCATGACGCTCAATGATTGGATCTTCTAACACCAAGATACCTTCTTCCCAAGTAGGCAAGGTATCGGGAGAAGAAAAAGCATGATTGGACCATGATTGTCAAATATTGTATTCTCTTAAATCAAGCTAACCTAACACATAGGAGAGATAGTTGGAGAGGGATCAATGAAAAATAACAAAAGAGGGGAAATAAAATCATTTTGATGTGCTTGTAACAATTTTTTTTTGAAATGCTTAACAAGATTTGATAATAGAACATAAATTATAATAACACAAGATTTTGCAATAAGAACATGATGTAAACAATTATCCTACTAAAATGCAATTTTTTCCCAAATAATTTGCTACAAATTAAGCAAAATGACACCTTTATTGTACATGCAATAACACCTTTTCAAAATTTCAAATAAAAAATTTACAAGAAAAAATAGATTGAAAATATAGAGATAGAGATATGTGAATTTTTTTTGAGCCACCAGTAGCAAGACAGAGGCACCCAAGGATGTCTCAATCCTGGACAGGTGTCTGAAATTTCAAAGTTTGACTGTGTAAGGCACTACTGAAGGATTCTAGATCTGCTTGCAAACAGGTGTAATAGTGAATATTTTTCTAGATTTTGTTGAATTTATGCTAATGTGATGCAAGATGCAAGTGTGCAACAATGTGGAAGATGTTTTGACAATTTTGAATGTAATTTCCAAATCTAAAATGCAATAATTGATTGATTCTAAGTTGCCACAATCTAAAAATGATGATTTTTATGCAATTTTGAAATCAAACAATGCAATTTTTTTCACTTTTTGAACTATATGAAAGATTCCTAAATATAATAAATTAATAATTCCAATTCAGAGATCTGCAAGCACAAGCAAACTGAAGACACAAAGACAGAGATGTGTGAAAATTTTTGTTGATGCAAGTGTAGGAGGCCAGAGGCACCCAAGGGCATCTGAGTCCTTAATAAGGCTTTTGAAAACTAAAAAAATTGAATATTTAGTAGATTGTCTAAAGGCTCTATTTTTGTGTGCAAATAGGTCTGCAAGTGAATAATTTTCCAAGATTTCCACAATTCAAGATAATATGATTCAAATGCAAATATGTAACAATAAATGACAATTGTGAATGTGATTTTTGAATTTAGATCTAACCTAAATGATTGAAATAAACCCTAATGCAACCTATGATGCAATATGTGATACAATTTTTTTGAATTTTTTTGCTTTTATGATACAAAAGTAAAACCCTAAATGAGAAATGTAAAGAAATTCCATGTAAAACCTAGATCTAAGGTTGAATTGATTTAGAATTTAGAAGGTTATTATGATGTCAAAATGTTAGGTTCACCAAAATGAAACATAGAAAAATAGAACCCTAATTTTTAATGTATAGAACCTAGGGTTGATTGCCTTCTTTTCTAAGGTTTCATTAAGAAGGAGATCAACAAGGCATGTAGATTGACTTTCAACCATGAAAATGATCCAATCAAACCTGGATCTCTATCCTGTTGAGGATTGGAATGGATCAAAATTGATTATGATAAACCTAACTAGATTGTGTGCACTAATATCAAAATTGCAAGAATCCAACAATTGATTAAATGAAACAGTGAATTGTAGGCAGATCCGGGAAGTGCGAAGGATTGTGTACCTGCCCAAAAAAAATTATGTCAATTTGAAAAGGAGGATAGATTCACCCAAGGGTGACTGAGTCCTTGTATACCTCTCCTACTCTATTTTTGCAGTCCTCTGATGTCAGATAAGAGATCTTTGTTTTTGCTTACAAATTTGTCAGATAATTTTGTAGGTGAGTTTCTGTGAGTTGACAAGGTATAGGGCTTAAATTAAAAAAATGAACAACTTGTATTTAAACTTCCTTTAATCCTCTCTAAAACTAAAATCTACACATTCACAAAGAGAAGAAATGTTGTGCCATTTAGGGGCTTGTCTTGGTCAAGCCCCGTATTAATGTTTCTACTTCCACAATGGCAATGCCAATGATAAAATGGATAAATGATAGGGAGGAATAATGAATCAAAAAAGTGATGCAACTCACCACCCTTCAACGGCTTCCTTGAAGGACTGAAGTCATGCACATCACTTCGAGGTATTGGATCTTTCTTGCTTGAATTATTGAATTGCTTAGAGACCTACAACAAGGGTTAGCCTCCACAAACAATGATAACATAGGATTTGACATGATGCTTGGATATTGAATTGCTACAATAAAGCTCTGAAATGTTTCCCTTGAATTGCTTGATATTGCTCTCAATGTTCACTTATTGCTAAATAATTTCACTTAGCTTTGAAATGATGCAATAACTAGGTATTTATAGGCACTTCTCTAATTTCTCAAAAATTAAATCTCGATAGCCAATATTTACAAGTTGAATTTTGAATGTTACAATATTGACACCGACATATCCAAAATTTGTCCTCATTGAAATAGGGGGACCCATACACCCTAGGGTGAATGGGTCTTGGCTCTATTTTCTAGGACATTAAGTGACAGGAGAAAAATATCAATTAGATGCATTTGTTCAATGCTTGCAATTTCTCAAAAAATGGTACAAATGGGCCCTGGAATGCATAATTTAGGAAATTGGGTACTTAATTACGCTCAATAATTTAAGGGGGACAAAACATATAGTGAAAATGTCAAGGGTGACAATTTACAATGGTACACCTTCGATAGTTTCCTGAAGATACTAAACAAGAAGGATATATCTCATTGCATATTAATATCCAACATTAATCTTAGTTTAACCCAAGACAAATTAAATATAAGAGGTTATAATCTAATATCTTTAGGAAAAATGATCATTTCATAAATAAATACAGAACCAATTATGTCTCTTTTTCACAAAGAGCACATCTATCAAGGATGGATAATCCTATTCTCATGAGATTGTCCATTGTAAGGATCTTATTTTGAGTCACCAACCAATGTAATAGGTTTACCTCCAAGGTGAGCTACTTGTCCCATTGAATTACCCAAGGGAATCTATATTCCTTTGGGTTGAGTTTAGTAACATGATTTGACATTAGAGACTTCATCCTCTAAAGTTGACCAAACTAGCCAATTTTATTTTAGGATTTGGATAATTTGGATAATTTGGTAAATTTTTAATTTCTAGTAAGAGAGCATAGACCACTAATAATATCATTATTCATTCTCTCCAAATATATTTTTTTCTAAGATTTCCCTCTTTAATTGACTACCCAATAAATTTTAACTCTCCCCCCATGGATATTTTGAAGATTGGAACCTAAGAGCTCAAAGGCTCCATAGTTCTTAAGGGGTACTATAAATCCATGCATCATCCGAAAATAAAGCCCTATTGTTATCCTCAATATTCCACCTACACCTTTTCCCAAAAGCTTCCTACTATTGACTAGATTGTTCCAATAAGTTGATCTTTGGAGTTGTTGGGTTCCAAAATCATTGTTCACACTTATAAAGGGGTAAATCCACTTCAAGGCCAAGGATGTACCATTATTAAAGGTGGATATACTAAATCATAAATAAAATATGAGTGATAATAAGACAATTACTAAGTTTGGATAATCTCTCCTTCACTTTGGGCTTGGCTAGACCCAGGAGTGTGTTCTTAGAGGTAATCTTTAACAAGATTTAATCACAACTAAAGATATACAACATAGATAAACTATAATAGTATCTAGATGTATAATTTTACCGCAAATTATGTCAATAGATCAAATACTAACCTACTAACACAACCTCTATTAAGTTGATACAAATATGCAGGACATGATTAAGGATAAAATTGTTATGGCTCACTTAAAATATTTTCTTTGGGTAAGATGCTAGATTTGTAGTAAGTATAAACTAACTTCCTACTCCTACACTTCTAGTTAAAGTTATTTTTTATTTTAGATTGCATGGAGGGTTAATATTTTTTAAGATCAATGCCTTATAATAGGTTACAAAGTCTCATTCAACCAAAGGGAACAACATATAGAAATTGCAAAAGAGACATTGTACTTAATAACTAGATATGATTAATAATAATCCTCCAAACATGTAGAAATTCACATGAAATAAGTAAATGACATTTAAAAACAATATGTATAATGTATTATAGTGCTAAGAAACTTATTAAGTGCGTATTGTATTCACACTAGCAAATATGGTGAGATAAAACCCTAAACTAGGAATAACTTGTCACATTTTTTCACTCAGGGGTCTTCCTAAAGATCCCCAACTATCCAAGAAGACATTGAGTTACAAATATCTACTTGAAATTATCCACATCTTTGTGATTTATAGGATAGGTTACTCAAATGGTAACTAGACCAACAAGGATTGAAACCCTAGAATACGCTTGACATTAAAATCATGTGAAAATAAGTAATGACCAACCATTTGAATGATCGTTGAATGGGTCTTTATAGCACTCAATTTTGTTGCTAAAACATGTGGAAACTTTATTAGAAAGTGGATATAATTGAATGTTGTATTTTGGGAAAGTCAAATCCTACAAAATCCATTGAAGTGGCAACTTAAAGATGGTGTAAAATAAATTGTGACTAAAAATCCAACCACTACATTCATGGTCTCATGGCGATCTTCATACTTTATAATATATTTTGAATTTGAGATCACACCCTTGGGATGAGCAATATTTTTTAGGTGGGAAATACCAACTAGTAGTTATAAGGGTCAAATTAGGCATCAATGGCACTTTTAGGTAGGTTTGGAAGTGGTTGGAGTGATCAAGAAGTAATAAAAAAGTTCATAAAAAATTTATGGACATGATGTGAGGATGGGATGTAGAACTTCCATGCAAAATAAGACAAGGGAGCTAGACTTCTAGAAGAGATTTCAATGCACTATGAAAACACACATAGAAGTATGAAGGAATGGATGGAATGTATGTGAGAAGAAGTGGGAGAAGCTTGTAAGAAGATGCATTATTGAGATGTCTAATTGAGGAGAAAATATCCTAAATTTGTGTTGAAACTTGTAGAGGGAAAATGAAAGACAATGAGGCCAAGGATGTCCTTGTTAAATTTGGATGAAGGGATGGAGAATAGAAGTGGACATGAGAGGGATGTTTAAATATCCAAATAGAAGGGAGAACACAATTTTTTTTGTAGACGACACATGATCTATGGATGAAATGAAGGGGAGAGGAATTATCCAAATTTATTTCAAAATTCTACAAGGATTGAGCAAAAGGAGGTTTGTAGGGGATGTTGGGATTTTTAGATATGGGATAGGGAAATGAAAGTTTGAGCTACCATTGGGATTTTTCAAGAGGAATTAATAGAGGAAAATGAAATGAAAGGAATGGTGTGAAGGAATTTTGGGGGACTTCACAAGGATATAACCAAACAATAGGTATGGAAGGGGTGTCTAATAGAACAAGGAAAGCCTAAAATAACATAAGATGATGGAAATAGATTGGAGATAAATAATTTTTTATCTTTTGTAGCTTTTAATGATAAATTTAGATATGATGGAAGAAGGATAACAACCATCAAGCAATTTTTGGCAATGTGGGATTGAATCCCAATAAGTGTGATTCCAAGTTTAGAAAGAATTTAGTCTCTTTACTTTCTAAACATTTAACTTTAGTGATTAGTCTAGAGGATATTTTATATCATGAATCTACATCTCGTTCTTGGTAGGAGGTCCTTTATCATTCACCTCTATTTTCCTTAAACCTAGACCCTAATGATATTTGGGGAGACTATCTTTGATGATCATTGTTTTTATATATGTCTCTTCCATTTCTATAATCTTATATTTATTTTAAATTTATGTCTAAAATTTAAAGGTAACACAAAAAATTAATGTAGAATACATTACTATTAATCATTCTTAAAGTTAATGTACAATTCACATGTGGATTCTACAATATTTCTCTAGTTATTTTGCTTCCAATTATGCTTGTATTTTTCCTTTCTACTTTGAAATGCTTGTCTATGGAGATTCACATACAAACCAAAATGAGGGGAATATAATAGTTGAAATGTTCCATAAAGTCTTAAAAAAATCAAGAATCATAAAATATTTAAATTACTTGCTACTAATGCAAACAAAGTTTGCTTGAGAGAAGAAAACATTATTATCAAAACATAAAATAAGCTTGCAACAATTGATGCATAGTTCATATTTTTTATCATAAAAACCCCTAATGTGGAGGAAAATTAAGTTCTCTAGTGGTGGAAATTTCCTTGTTACGTCGAGAGGCGTGTCTACAGTGACAACACAATTCTATGTAAACAAAAACCCTTTTTTTCATTTTTTTAACAGCCTCGCTGGCTATCACGATGGAGGAAGAGACTTTGGGTAGTGGAAGAGAAAGACGTATGTAACTAACATTGCATGTGAACCATTTCCAATCATCCAAGCATGTGTGAGCATGCACTATATTACACCAAAAGGAAATGAGGTTATATATGATTTTGGATTTTAACCATACACATTTTGGTCTAGTGTGGAGGAATTGTTGCCTTTCGTAGCACTCACTTTTTGTGTTCAATCAAATGCTCAAGCACAGAAAGAAAGGGAGTTGTCTGACAAAGCACAAGCACAAGTATAAGAAGCACCATAATCACCACCATGGCCCAGCCCCCACTCCAACTCCATCCAGTTTGCTTACCCATCCTCTGACTCTACAACATGTCACCTCTTCCTCCAATTTATTCTCCCTTGGCCCCTCACCTTTTTCACTGGTAGACATCTATTTTTCAAGCAACTTCATTTTTTTAAAAAAAATTATCGATGTTTTTAACCACTTTCTGAAATTTTGTTGATGGTAATGTGATTTTATTAGTATATTTTTTTGGGTAATATTTAGATCTTGAAAAAAATTAATCCTTAGATTTAGAATGTATTACATTATCATTCCATTGTTTAATGTGTGGAAAATGAAGCTTCGTGGGCATTTTTAACTAGGTTTGACGAAAAAAATATAGGATCAGACTATTATTGGGTTAATTCCATGTCAAAAATGCCTTACATAATACAAGGGTGACTTGTAAGGCATTATGTGCTCCTACCAAATGTGGAAAGAGGGTACATGGTGGAAAGTCGAAATGATAGATTGCAAATGTTAAGAGCAGTTGTGGGTTTTGGTAATATCTTAATAACATTTCAAGTTCCACTGTATTTGACAGACGTGTATCAATGACTTCATGAGTAGTTATCATGCTAATCACATTTTTTCTTTAGTACATATTGTTGGAAGTGGAATTGATTTGTCATTGATGTCATATGTTGGCCGGTAGGATTGGTGGAGTTGTTCATGTTTTCCATTGTGTTTATGAGTATTAATGCTAAATAACTTCATCATGTCTTTGATCTCGAAAATGCATTACTCATTCAATCTCCAAGGCTAATAGGTGTATGAGATGACCAATATGAAAATTGGTACTTAGTTGATGCAACATGAAGGAAAGGCTAATGTCAAAGAGTTATTTGTCAGAGACACTTGGTTGTGGTGCTCCTTTAGTGCATTCATTCATGATTGATATTTATGTCAAGTTCTTGTTGAACATACATTCAGAGAGTTGCAAATTGGAAAGGTTGATGCTTTATTGGTGATCTTGCAATTGGTTTCATAGAGGGTGCTATCTTGCTTCATACCAAGGGTTATTGTCTCATGATAGTATATGCCATTTTTTCTACAAGGTGACTTTGATAACAAGTGTTAATGACAAAGATAACATGGTTTCCAAGCATACTAAAAACCCCTAGAGATCTAGGGTTTAGGGTTTATGGGATCTTCAATACAAATCATTTTTATCTTATAGTGATTCATCTTACAACGTTTATATAATGTTATTGGTTATCTTTTAAAAAAAATCTAGCAGGTGTTAAGAAGTGAAGGCTATCATTTAAACTTCCAAAAAGGGATTATTTCTATGAGAGAATTTTTGATGGGTTTTGAATAACAAACACCTTTTTTTTTGTTATGCGTTGTTAGGTAACTGCTCTGCTATAGTAATGGGTTAAAAGGAGTTTTTCTTGTATATGACATTCTTGGAAAAGAGAAGTGAGCATTATAAGAATGCATTAAAAAGAGAGAGGACAGAGAGGAAGACTATAATAACAGTGTTGAATGATTCCTATGTATGGTTTATGTACGTAGTTAAGTGTGCACATAATCACTATTGATTGCCAATGAGTTGAAGTGATTTCAAGTAAGGTCTGAGCTTAATGTTTTATGGAGGTATCATGCACAGTGAAGAAAACTTGAATATTTGTCTTTAGAAGTATTTCATGATTACTTTAAATAATAGTATTCATGAAATATGCCTTTTTCCTTTGCATAGATTAGAGTTCTATGGAGAAAGAACAATGATAGTGCTTTGTCTTGTCAATGTCAATGAAATGTATCTTGGATTGAGAGTCATGACAGCAGAACATGGTTATGTAAATGTTTTTGTGTGTACAAAGAAGTAGATTTGAATGACAGTAAAGAAGAAAATGATACCATGCTTTGAATGACAGAGACAGAGTCTTAGATGTGCATTCTAAGAATATTTTCAATCAAGATGTATGAGAGGTCATTAGTCATTATTTATATCAATTTTTTCACAGTATGTTGAAGAGAAGTTTTGGCAGAGAGGTCTTTGTCCATGTAGGAGGATTAAACGTTGAATGTTTGCATATGAAAGTGGGAGATAGATTTTGTGAATCAAGGTGTTGAAGGTTTTTGTAGTTGGTGCATATTACAATAGGGTAACCCCCTGCAGTTATGTTTCTTCTTTCATTTGGAGATTTTTCCAGTGAGGCATTTTATGTAACCAGTGAAGTTCCTTTGTCGGTGAGGCATTTTGTAGCCAGTGAGGCTTATGTTGCCAGTGAAGCTTATGTTGCTAGTGAGGCATTTGTAGCCAATGAGGCATTTTATAGCCAGTGAGGCTTATTTTGCCAATGAGGATTTTTTTGTAGCCAGTGAGGCTTATGTTTCCAATGAGGTATTTGTAGCTAGTGAGGCTTTGCCAGTGAGGCATTTTTCGAGTGGTTTTTCATCCCTATGAGGGTTTTCCACTCATGAAAAACATTGTGTTATGATTCTATTATGGATGCAATTTGGTCTTGTTGTTTTCTTCATTTACATTGCAGCATTTGAGTTTACATATTGTTTAAGAATTTGCAAATTGGTTATCACATTTGATTATACTCTTGAAACTAAACATTTATAGTTTTCAAAGAGATTAAGTGTTTTGAATAATCATTAATTTGAAATTAACTATTGAAACATTGATTCACCCCCCCTCTTAGTGTTTCCCGCACTCCAACACATATTAAACCCCAATCACTACATGTTAAATCTGTAAATTGCTTCTAAACTTCCATTAGGAGCGATTATTTGGATTATAATATTATTTTGGCACGTAAATAGTTTTCTTTTCTTCAAAAAGGTTATTCAATCCATTGATAAGAACTGGATAGATAGAGGTCAGAGGATGGCAAAGCGCAAGAAAAGGTTGATTAACCTTAATTGGAATTTCTTGAGTTTTTGATATTCCGACTCCATTACCACAACTTTATTTACCTCCAAAATATCATTGTCTGATCTCCTTAAAATCACCTTGCCTTCAATGGAATGAAAGAAAATTTGAACAAAATTCAGGGGATAGAAAATCATGTATAGTACGAGAAATATAATCAAATTTTATACAGGCAATATAATGGTCAACCTCGGTATTTAAAAAAGCAAAAGCTATTACTAATACTTGGATCGATCAAAGGTTGGAATGATTGCATTACCCACCTGTATGAATTTTATAGATGTCTATCTTCATCAGTATGAAAAGCTAATTCAAGATGAAATTAGATCAGATTGGTCTAAATGAGTCGAGAATTCTTTTGATTTTTTATGTATTGAATGAATAATTTTCTCTTATCCGTACATGAAATTAAGGACAACAAAGCCATGGAGAAATAGGTATGATGAAAATAACTCCTTTTTTGAACTAATGGAGACATCGGTATTTAAACAAATAGATTCAACCTCGGTATTTAAAGAAGCAAAAGCTATTACTAATACTTGGATTAATCAAAGGTTGGAATGATTGCATTACCCACCTATATGAATTTTATAGATGTTTATCTTCATCAGCATGAAAAGCTAATTCAAGATGAAATTAGATCAGATTGGTCTAAATGAGACGAGAATTCTTTTGATTTTTTATGTATTTAATGAATAATTTTCTCTTGTCTGTACATGAAATTAAGGACAACAAAGCCGTGGAGAAATAGGTATGATGAAAATAACTCCTTTTTTGAACTAATGGAGACATCGGTATTTAAACAAATAGATTCATTTTCATACTATTATCAGCTCATTGAAAAAAAATTAAATGTTCAAATTATACCTATATAATGCAATTAAGTATAAAATAGAAAATAAAGTATGAAATAAAAAAATAAAGTATAAAATAGAAAATAAAGTATGAAATAGAAAACTAAAAAAATTAAGTTTAAAATAGAAAATCAAGTATAAAAATATATTTTAAATTCACTATTTCATATAAAAGTAAGTTTCTAAATTAATTTATGAAAGAATAAAATATCCAAGATCTTTTTAAAAGAAATATCCATTAAACATAAAAGAAGTTTCTAAAATTTAAAAACTTAAGTATGAAAGAACTTTTCTCAAACAAAATAAGCTACAATTTTTTTACCATAGCTACAATAGTTGCTCCACCAAAATAGGTAAGATTCTAAATTATCCTTTTTTCCATAATTTTAAATTTGCATGGGAACACTCCTCTGCAAAAATGCACTTAAGCAACGGCATGGGAACATGGGGTATCTCTAGAGAAATATTTTAAATTTAAGACTTTATTAAATAAATTATTTTATAAAAATGCAACAACTTAGATACACAATCTCATATAAAAGCTTTCCATAATAAGTGTACATCTAAAATAAATTTAAAATAATAAAATTAAATACAAAAATATATAATAAATTTACTATTACACATAAAAATAAGTTTTTAAATTAATATATTAAAACTACCATACTTATATTTAACTAATCAATGCACACTAAATTTTATCATAAAATTAGGGTTATGGTTCACTTAGAATTCTAAGATAAAGCTCGGAGTTAGGTTAGGGTGATTGGAGTTAGATCAAGGTTACAATTAGGGGTTAATGTTCAATAAAAGATAGAGTTAGGGTTAGGTTAGTGATCAATTAGGATTAAGATTAAATTAGGGATATGGATAGGGTTAGGGTTAGGGTTAGGGATCAATTAGGATTAGGGTTTAATTAGGGTTAAGGTTATGTTAGGGTTAGAGTTTTTTATTAGGGTTTAATTATGGTTAGGGTTAGGTTAGGGTTCAATTAGGGTTACGGTTAACATTAGGGTTGTATGATATAGCTTGGGGTAAAGGTTATGGTTAGAGTTAGGACTCAACTAGGGTCAGGAACAAATAGGGTTTGGATTAGAGTTGGGGTTCAATCAAGGCTAAAGTTTAATTAAGTTCAGGGTTCAATTAGGGATAGGGTTAGGATTCTTGATTAGAGTTTAATTATGGTTAGGGTTAAGTTAAGTTTCAATTAGGGTTAGGGTTAACATTAGGGTTATACGATATAGCTTGGGGTAAAGATTGTGGTTAGGATTGGGGTTCACTCAAGGCTAGAGTTTAATTAGGGTTAGGGTTCAATTAGGGTTACATTTAAGGTGAGGATTAGGATTTAATTAGGGTTGAGGTTTGATTAGGGTTAGTGTTCACTTAGGGTTATCATTAGGGCTCAACTATAGTTATTTTAATTAGGGTTATAGTTAGTGTTCGACTTCAATTATGACTAGGGTTAGGGTTCAATCAGGGTTAAGGTTATGTTAGGGTCCAATTAGGGTTAAGGTTATGTTAGGTTAGGATTCTTGATTAGAGTTTAATTATGGTTAGGGTTAGGTTAGGGTTCAATTAGGGGTAGGCTTAACATGAGGGTTACACGCTATAGGTTGGGGTAAAGGTTACGATTAGGGTTGGGGTTAGAGTTAGGACTCAACAAGGGTTATGAACAAATAGGGTTTAGGTTAGGGTTAGGATTCAATCAGAGCTAGAGTTTAATTAGGGTTAGAGTTTAATTAAGGTTAGGGTTAAGATTAGGGTTAGGGTTTAATTAAGGTTAAGGTTCAATTCTAGGGTAAGTGTTTACTTAGGGTGGTTAGGGTTCAACTATAGATATTTTAATTAGGGTTATAGTTAGTGTTAGGGTTCAATTATGGCTAGGGTTAGGGTTTAATTAGGGTTCTAGAGTTAGGTTTAAGGTTAGGTTAGGTTAGGTTATGCTAATGGTTCAATTAAGGTTAGTTTAATTAGGGTTACAATTAGGGTTCAAGTAGGGTTAGGGTTAAGTTTAAGGTTAGGTTAGGGTTAGATTTCAATTAGGGTCAATTAGGATTAAGTTTAGGGGTTCAATTTGGGTTAGGGTTCAAGGATAAAGCTTGGTGTTAGGATTAAGGTTAGGGATATGGTTAAATAAGGGCTAGCTTTTAGTTTATGTTAGGGCTAAGGTTCTTGATTATGGTTTAATTATGGTTAGACTTAGATTAGGGTTCAATTAGGGTTAGGGTTAACATTACAGTTACATGATATAGCTTGGGGTAAAGGTTATGGTTAGAGTTAGGACTCAACCGAGGTTAGGAACAAATAAGGTTTGGGTTAGAGTTGGGGTTCAATCAGGGCTAGCATTTAATTAAGCTTAGGGTTCAATTAGGGATAAAGTTATGATAGGGTTAGTGTTCTTGATCAAATTTTAATTATGGTTAGGGTTAAGTTAAGTTTCAATTAGGGTTGGGGTTAACATTAGGGTTATATGATATAGCTTGGGGTAAAGGTTGTGATTAGGATTGGGGTTAAGGTTAGGACTCAACTAGGGTTAGGAACAAATAGAGTTTGGGTTAGGGTTGGGGTTCAATCAAGGCTAGAGTTTAATTAGGGTTAGGGTTAAGGTGATGGTTATGATTTAAATAGTGTTAAGGTTCGATTAGGGTTAGTGTCCACTTAGGGTTATGGTTAGGGTTTGACTATAGTTATTTTAATTAGGGTTATAGTTAGTGTTAGGCTTTAATTATGGTTAGGGTTAGGGTTTAATCAAGGTTAAGGTTATGTTGGGGTTCAATTAGGGTTAAGTTTATGTTAGGGTTACGATTCTTGATTAGAGTTTAATTATGGTTAGGGTTAGTTTAGGGTTAGGCTTAACATTAGGGTTACACACTATAGGTTGGGTTAAAGGTTATGATTAGGGTTGGGGTTACGATTAGGACTCAACTAGGGTTAGGAACAAATAGGGTTTAGATTAGGGTTAGGGTTCAATCAAAGCTAGAATTTAATTAGGGTTAGGGTTCAATTAGGGATAGATTTTAATTAGAGTTAGGGTTCAATTAGGGTTAGGGTTAGGGTTTAATTAGGGTCAGGGTTAGAATTCTAGGATAAATATTGGGGTTAGTGTTAGGATTAGGATTAAGGTTAGGGTTCTAGGATAAATCTTTGTGTTAGTGTTAGGGTTATCGTTAAGGTTAGGTTAGGGGTAGGGTTTAATGAGGATTAGGTTTAGTGTTTAATTGGGGTTAGGTTAACATTAGGGTTAGGGTTTAATTTATAAATAATATATATTAAAATGCAAAGAGATATCCTTCTCAAGGCGTTTATTGCATTTTTATGTGAGTAATTGATAAAAATAGACGCCTCGAGAAGGATATCTATCTGTGTTTTTATGTATATTATTTATAAATTAATATATATATGCTAGTTACCTCCTCTATTATGTTGGGAATACAATTACAACACATGGGACTCAATTTCTATCTTTTGTATTTTCTATCTCCTTTTCTCCATGAATAGTTAAATTCTACATTACTTTTCTAATTATACAAACTCCAAAAACATCATTTTCAAAAAATTACAGTTACGGTCTCCTTATATAGAATTTCATGATAATGGTGTGCTCTTGGGACCTAGAATAATTACCATGCAATCATGAAGTTAAAACATCATATGATTTAGATTTTAAATTTAAAGTTCCCACTATTTATGGGAACTATTGTGATCAAGGTCTTAACCATGTCATTACCACAATTGTAGTCTCATTCAATTGCTTTTCTTATTTCTATTTCTAAACCTTATTTTGTACCTAACCTCAATTTACTATTAAATTTTATGTTTCTCATATATTTTCTAGATCCAATATCGAGCACACCCCCCCTTCTTAGGGAGCTTGTTATTCCCATAAGATATTAATGATACAACAAGCGGGGGAATATTTGTCCCACTTTTTATTTGGATTAACACTTTGCTCAACTCACATTCTAATCTTTGACTCCTATTTTCTATGCTTCTTTTAGAATTTATTTTAGGTTTCCCTTGTCATCTATTCTAGCACCACATTCTCTATGATTATGACTCTTCCTTCCACATCTAAATATTCTAATGGGGTTAGTTCTTATTCTTCTTCTGTTAGAATTGTGAAACAAGCACAAAACCATGAGCCACAGGATCAAACAACAAAAAAATACGCCTTCCACGCAAGAGATCTATAAATAATATATGAAATATTCCTCAACAAGAAAAAGTTACAAAAGCAATAGACTCTCAAAAAGATATGAAAGTTTGAGTCAATAGAAGAGAGATAATTACAATGAGTTTTGAGTGCTATATAGGAGCAACCCTACATGGTGCTCACTTCAGTTAATAAAAAAGCACTTAGTTAATTGAATAAAGCAATCCTAAGTTTAGCTTAAGTGCATGAGAATAAATTAGACTAATAATCAGTTAAAGATTAATTAATTATTAGCTAATGCATGATAACTCTAACACCCCCCCCTTAAGATGAACTTAGGGAGTAACTAAAACCCTTAAAAGGAATGCATGATGGGTCCTGACAAACAAGGATTGATGAGGTACCCATGTACAAATAAAAGATCTCTCACAACTGGAAAAAAGGACAAAAACCTTATAGGAGAAAAGTCTTCTCCAAAAGAGAGAAATACAACTGAAGGATTGAAGAAGCCTCCAAACAATAGATGGTGAAGGACTGAAGAAGCCTCCAACCAAGATTTGTCCCAAAAGATAGGAACAAAGGATGAACAAAAGAACACCACTGAAGCATGAAGAAGCTAAAAACATTGTCAAAGAATGATTGTTGTAATGCCTAAACAAGAACCTTCACTGAAACAGATGATGATCAAGATCAAGAAGATAGGAATTTGTATGAGTGCCCCTAATGACACTACTCGAATTAGATGGAAACAAAGGCAAACACTTGGAACTCGAAGATATAGATGACAAAGGTACCAAAATTCTAAAGAATTGATCATGTGAAAATGGAAGGTTGCCTCCAAAATAGGATTGCAAGAGTGTCCATATGGTAAGTGATCCATCTCACCGAAATGCAAGTAACCAACCACTAATGTATGTTGCATCTGAAAGTACATAGGACCAAATATTGCATACATGGCTCACTCCAATATGAAACCAAAGAAGCATTAACATAAACAATAGAAACCCCCCTATAATGTTGAAAAGGGAGAGGCATGATAGGTACATTGAAATTGAATGCCAAAAAGAAGTGCATGAAGAAGAATCAAGAACATATGAACATGCAAACATGAAAGTACCAACACATATAAAGTGTGTGCAAACAAAAGGCACACACACATGAGGCTATTGTCATAGAAGGGACACTCACTTGACAAAGGTATGATGGAAAACAAAGGTAAAACATCAAACCCCCTCGTGGTACTTTATAGTGTAGTGCAAGTACAATAAGGCACAAAGTGATGTGCAAGATCCCAATAATCATTTGTAATATAGTGGCACTTTATTTTAGTGCATTTACATAATAAAAAGTGCATACAATGGGAACCCATAATTTCCAAAAATGGACTACATGTTAAAAATACAATTCTCTAATAGAAAAAGAGGAAACTAGTAGCACCATGATGAAGTACACGAAAAAACATGCACTTTCAAAAAAGAGGCACCTAAAAAGGAGTCTAAATGTAGAAGATATGGCATGTTGAAGTCTCCAAAATGAGAACTGAACAATAACAACACTAATAAAATTGAATTTTGAAAAAACCAAAAGCCAAAACTAGAAAATATCTACACCACTGCGAAGAGCACAAAATTCTACCTTGTTTAAAAAAAAAATGCACTAGAAAATACCACCGTATGGCTGAGATATGGCCTCTGGAATATGAGGAACAAAACTGAATAGTCCAACGGAGAGGGGTTGAGTAGGGAAAACAAGCACTCCACCAAATTTAGTAAAAAATCGCCAAAAATACAAGTTCGCCAATTTTAGAGGTGCATGGAAAAAAATATCCAAGTACAATGCATTTATTTTGCAAATAAAAAATGCAAAAATTGAAATAGTGCATGCACTGATGAATGTTCACATTTGCCTCCATGATTAAAAATGATCTTAGATCTGTGTAAATGATAAAATTAGCTTTCCAATGCCACTTGAATCATGAAAATCCAATAACCGAGGCAAAAGTTATGAATTTTAAAAAAGATAAATTTAGTTTGTAGGAAATGATTTTTTCTAGCAAAAAAAATTACTTGTGATTTGATTTTTGAAAAATCTACTCATTGTTTGTAGACAATAGCATAAACCTAGAAATATTTTGATGCTAAGAATAAAACCCATAAATATTTTTTTGATCCAGCAAGTAGAGGATGAAAAAATGAAAAAAAAATGACCTTCAACCTGTAGAAAAATGACACGTGACGCTTTTTGGACAACAATTTTCTTCAGATCTACTCAAGATATGCAAAATCTAAAAGATACCCAAATGAGATTTCGACCCTGGCTACAAAAATTCAAAAATCATTTTTCCTACAAATGTGTGGAAAATGGAATTCTGAAGCAAAAAATGAAAATGGCTCCAATAGAAATCTGCCAAATTTGAGCTTCAAACCCTTGTTGAAGAAAATACCTCATAAATCGAGAAGGGGTTCGCTGAACCCATGCTCTAATACCATGTTAGAATTATGAAACAAGCACAAAACCACGAGCCATAGGATCAAACAACAAACAAATACACCTTCCACACAAGAGATCTGCAAATAATATATGCAATATTCCTCAACAAGAAAAAGCTATAGAAGCAAGAGACTCTAAAAAAGATATGAAAGCTCGAGTCAGCAAAAGAGAGATAATTAAAATGAGGGTTGAGTGCTATATAGGAGCAACCCTAAATGGTGCTCACTTTAGTTAACATAAAAAAACTTAGTTAACCGAATAAAGCAATCCTAAGTTTAGCTTAACTGCATGAGAATAAATTAGACTAATAATCAATTAAAGATTAATTAATTATTAGCTAATGCATGATAACTCTAACATCTTCTTCTTCAAGCATAAAGCTACAAGTACTTGCAATTCAAAATTGAGTACATCTTTATAAAGGGAGGGAGATAAAGTTTGAATATATTTTCACCTTGGGCTTTCAAGTATGTGAAAAGTTTCATACTTTAACAAAAAAATTATGTACTTATCCTTTTAGTATTTTCTTGCTCGAGGGAAAAAATTATTTCCCCTTTAAGCTTTTGCTCCTTCCTATGTTGATCATGTCTTTTCTTACACATTTATTGTGGTATTTCTAATTGCTCCTTAACTTTGAGTTGATTTCTTACAATATTCTTAACAAACTTTGATTATTTAGGTAAATTGATTTTATTTTCCTACTTATTCATCTTTCTTATAAAAACCTACTAGTGGACTAAAAGGAAAATATTCCAAACATGCCTCAAATGGTGACTTATTATTAGAATAATGTAATGCCTTTCTATAATAATGTTGGATGTAAGGGAATGATTCATTCCATGTATTTGGAATCTTACTATTATACCACATAATGAGCTCTATACTAAGGTTCTACTAACCATCTATTTGTTAGTGATAGGTTGTGTTCTTCTTTAGATTTTACGTTAATCATGCTCCATAATGTAGACCAAAACTTACCAAAAAATCTTATGTATCAATCTAAAATTATGGACTTAGGAATCCCAAAGTGCATCCATATATTATTAAATAATGTCTTGGTCACCTCTTTTCCTATGATAGTTTTTTTCCAAGTAGTTGGAATACACATTTTATTGAATCTATCAACTATTATAAATAAGTAATTATTCCCTTGTATACTCATAGAAAACTTCCTATAGATTTTATATAAACACTTTTCCATGGCCTTGTGAGTATTGGAAAAGGAAATAATTTCATCTTTCATTGTCTTGGATTTGCTAGTACAACATAGTTTATTTTTTAAAACAAATATTTCTACATTTTTCTACTTCTTGCTATATTTTAAGCTAAAACACACACCTTTACAAATGAACCAATATTTTACCTATGTTAAATTGATTCACCACTTTAGAGGTGTGTTCCTCCTTCATTAATAAAATCATTTGTGACCTTGGAACAAATAATTTTCCTACCTTGTTGAGTAATCCATTTTAAAGATGAAAGTATTCTTTATTTTTTATAATTTCTTTTGGTAGAAGCTCTTCATTTATCTTTGAAATTCATTATCACATGCATATTATTCAATAAAAACCTCCTTTTTGAAAAACCCCAAGTAAGTTTCCATGGCCACAACTAAAATAGATGGAACAAATAACATAGTTGGCAAAACACTCTTAATTTATTTTTTAATATTTAATCATCAAATGAAGTTATTGTAGAAATCCCATCCATTTTTATTGTAGAGTTTGGTACCTCAATATGCATAATAGTTTCTTTAACTAATAAGTAATACTTTCATATTTTTAATTGCCTAAACTAGTACATACAATTATTTATCATACAACTACTAAAGTAAGAAAATAGTGATAACAAACATTTTCACCACCTTGAAGCAAGACAATACCCATATCATATTCACTTGCATCTATTTCTAGCTATAATGGATGTGTATATGAGGAAGATAAATCATAGTCCATCGTGACTTATTCTTTAGTGTTTTAAATGCATAATTACAAGAGTTGTTATAGAATACTCTACATCATACAACATTTATTTGAAGATTATAGCCGCCCAAGATCTAGGAACTTTATGCAAGCACAAGAGAGATCAACTATGAGAGAATAATGCTATTCTATCAAAGGGTGCAAATGATAGATTATGATCATATGATTGATCAATTTTTTTATCAATATTGATTTGCACATGAAACTACCTGGTTATGTAGCCAAGGTGAGACATAGAATTAGACAAGATTATGACACGTGTCTTAATCCTATGTCATGAGACGACTAATATTAAATGACATAGAATGCAAGTATTAAAAAACAAAAGATAAGATCTAATGAGAAATAGCACCTTCTAGAAAGATTCCCTCCTAGGACCTAAGTAAACTTAACATGTAAATAAAACCCACTAATGAACTAGTTAGGTAAAACACGTATTTGCACCAACATCGCTCCTTAAGTGCAACTTAGGGAGTAGATTCTTATGCAAGGATGGGCCTCAGCTATAAGGCTATGTTAGGTACCCATGTACAAATTCAATCTCTCACAAACGGAGAAAAGGAGAAAGCCCAGTGGGAAAACAACTTCTCCCCAAAAGAGAAGTGAAATACAAAATGCTCTCAATGAACAATGAGAAGGAAAAAACCTCATGAGAGGAAAAATTCCCCCATGATAGAGAAGAAGAGAGACCATGTAGCCCCCCTCAATGTAAGATTTGGCTATGGAGATATCCATCCAATATCTAAAGGCCTATGAAAATCACAAAATTCTTAGAATGTCATTATGACAAGAATAAATTATATTCCTATCAAGGAATGCAAATAAAATTGATTTACAATGTGGAGAGACCCTTGTAGATTTGGCTTCCAAGGTCCAACTAGGACAAAAAATGATAGATTTGACTTTCTTGGGCACCTCAAACATAATGGTGAGCTCAAATCTTATGTAACAAGCTCCTAAAATGTACAAACAATACAAAAACAAAAGAGGAACCCCCCAAAATCTAGTATTTCTATCACACCTTTTTGATTCTCCATATCATAAAAAGATGCAGGATAAGAGCATACTCAATGCTTCAAGAAAATATATTTTTTTCACTCAAGATCTCCTAAATGACTAGCCAAAGACATTCAAATTGCTCAGATACCATGTAATATTTGGTATAAAATACTCTACACCATGCAAGATTTGGCTAAAGATTATAGCCACCCAAGATCTAGGAACTTCATAATTAAAGCACAAGAGAAATAAACTATGAGAGAATAATGTTATTGTATCAAAGGATGCAAATGATAGATTATAGTCATATGATTAATCAATGTTATATCAATATTGATTTACACATGAGACCACTTGGTTATATAACCCAGGTGAGCCATACGATTAGATAGGATCATGACAAGTATCTTAATCATGCATCATGAGACAACTAATATTAAATGAATTAGGGCATAGGTATTAAAAGTCAAAAGATAAGATAAGATCTAATGAAAATTAACACCTTCTAGAAATATTCCCTCCTCAAACCTAAGTAAACTTAACATGTAAATAGGACCACTAATGAACTAGTTAGGTAAAACACCTATTTATACCAACAATAATCACATTCCTTTCCCAAATGATTTTTTCTTCCCTTAGATTCAATTTAATGCAAAGGTGCAACTATGTAGGAAAAAATGTGAACTTTCTTATGAATTGTATAAACCCCAAAAATTCCTAGTTTCAATAGCACTCATTTGAGTATGCCAATTTACAATTGATATGATTTTAGATGGGTATATTTTTAGTTCTCCTCCTCCTACAACATTCCTCAAATAAATAAACAATTTTTTGCTTAAGTCACATTTCTTTAGATTGCATGGTAGTCATTCTTTTAACCTTTGGAAGACTTGTTTAATATGGAGAATATTTTCAACCCAATTAAAAAATAAGATAAATTATCTAGATATATTGTCACAAAAATATCTATGAAATCCCTTAAAACATCATTCATTGATCTCATAAATTTTTGAGGTGTATTACTCAAACCAAAATAAATAACTAACCATTCATAAATACCCTCCTTGATTTTGAAAGCAATCTTCCAAGTGTCTTCTTCTTTCATTCAAATATAATGATAACTAGACTTAAGGTCCAACTCATTAAAATAATTAGCATAATTTAGTTGGTCTAACAAATAACCTATCCTTAGAGATGATAGACATCTCTAATGGTTATTTTATTAAGAGCTCTATAATCAATAGATATTCTCTAAGAATCGTCTTTATTTTGCACCATCACTATGGTCACGGGTAAAATGCTAGGAAAAAAAATGTTGCTCTAGTAGCTCCTAAAATTTCATCTTGACTTCATTCTCTCTAGTTTTATTAATGATACATATCGATGTTAAGTAGTTGAATCTCGTGCTTTATATCCCTTCTCGGTGGAAACCCTCTTTGATTTATGAACACTTCATGAAAGGATGACAAGAGTTTATGCAATACTTTAAAGTTAGAGTTAGTCATGGTAGAAATTGCCAACCCATATTCTTTCTTATCTTTAAGTAGAAGCAAACAAAAATACTTAGTTTATTAAATTGAATTAGTGTCTTAGTTAGAATTTACCATATCTACTTTAAGCCTACTTTGAAATCTTTTGATTGTGTAATTTATCCCATCATTGACCCATTTTTTTTTAGACCTTCACTTGAAAATAACACCCATAACATTAATATAAGGACGACTGAGAATAATATTAAAATTATTGAGAGCAATTACATCTACTTTAATCTCATTTATGTAATATGTGTTAGTCCCAAATTTAACCTTGCACATTTTTGTTACGTGTATCTCTACAACCCTTTTTACCCATCCCAATGAGTATGAATGTAGATATTGTTCATGTGTTTGTAGACCATCTTTTGATAAAAAAATTTAATATGAGATTACATTGTGAACTAGGATATACTAATGCATTTATGTTAGCCTTCTTAAGGTAACTTCAAAATAAAAAGTTTTTTCATCTCCACAAGTTCATCTCTTTTCTTAGTGGCCATGCATCTAATATTATCATCTAAATTTCTATTATCCTCTATTTCAATACCATTATTGTGGATGGTTAGCATAAATTTTATAGTTTCGTCCTTTTATATTCCCTTTCTTAATTTCAGGATATATTTTAGGATGAAGCTTTCAAAAAATTTAATTTGTGCCCATCTATCTTCCAATGACTATAATGATACATCATGCCCTTTTTATCCTCTTTTAAAATAACATTATTAACTTTTTTTACTTTCTAATTAGTGTTACCTTTACCTCTATGTTTAAGAGATTCACCTTCACACCTCTTATCATCATCCATGTAGCGAGCTTGGACACATTCCCCATCCAAGTCCCTTATATTGGTAGTGACTACCCTCCATTAGATGAGGGGATGGAGCTTGTTGATAGTCTTTGTCATCATGCCTTCCTCATATAAATTCATATTGCTTGTCATAATTTACTAATAGAAGTTTGTAATGTATTATTACACACTTTGACCAATTTATTATATAGTACATAAATTTAATATTTTGATCCACCTTATGTACTATGGGATATAAATTACCACTAAATGATTCCATAAAATCTTCCCATTTGTTAACAATAGGCTTATCCCTCTTTTCATGATTAGCAACATAATATTTCAACCATATAAGAGCATGCACCTCCATTTCAAGGCTATCAAAGTTAATTCATTGTGCCCTACTTATTTTATGCACATTAAAATATACTTCAAGTTGTTTCATCCAAATATCGAAAATATTTGTAGTTATTTGTGCATCACAAGATTTAATTTATACTTTTATCTCTACATTAAATGGACTTATATTTTTCTCTATCCTCATTTGGTTCTTTCAAGAATCCTTCTTATTAATTTCCTCTTCCTCACCAATGTTGGGAATAGGATGTCATTTAATTGCATTCTAAACATATTTCATGTATCTCCTAAGTCCTTGGAATGTGTTGCACAACACTAGGATTAGGAAGAGATTAATTTGGAATGAAATAAACATTTAATTTGACATTTGTAGTTATTTCTAAGTTTTAGGAGCATGTGGGGATGCCTTGGAATGAGCTCCTACAAAATAGGAGCACATGGGCACACACATGGGAGGTGGGATCCACCTTGGTTCAATTAACTGGTTGGTGAATTGAGTACACTTTAGAAATGCATCCTAGGTTCCTACAAAATAGGGATTTTGCTTTATGCATGTTGAGTACCTATAAAATAGGGATTGAAGTTCAGTTGAAGTTTAGTTTAGTTCAATTCAATTTCAGTTATCTTCAGTTGCATGTTAGTTAATCTCAGTTGACTTGAGTTGCATGGACAAATAACAGGTTGATACATTTAGTTAACAGATGGAGGATCATGCATGCACATTATTTTGCATGAATCGGTGACAGATGTGTTTCAGTTAACAAAGATTAACTTGGGCCCACCTTGGGCACCCAAGTTGGCATCTTTGAGTTACAACTATTGCATGGAAAAGATATTTATGATGCTCAGTTAAGTGGGACCCAGTTTGGGCGCCTACTTTGAGGATGAGCTTGCAGAAGATATTTTTGATAACTACGAGGTTAACACTTCAGTGTTGGGCGCCAACTTTGAGGGAGACTCTTGTTTGACTTTGTCATGCATGTTTGAACTCAACTTGGCAACCCTAGGCTTGGATTTTCTCAAGAGGCTTTGTGATATTATATATGTTAACTCTTATGAGTTTGTAAGCAAGAATATTGTCTATTATTGCAGCAATTATATGAGAGAGTTTTGTGAGAAAATATTGCAGGTTGTGAAGAAGATTTCTTGAAGACAGAAGAAGCACATCAAGGAGAATTGAATCAATATTATTGTAACTCATTCAAATGTTAAATAATACAAGCAAGAACAATTCTGGTGGAGTTTTTTACTCGAAAGGGTTTTCTCCACGTGCATGTGGTGTCCTTTCTATTATGTCTTATATTTCTTCTATCAATCTTCTGTCTACTTTCTACAACATTAAAATTGATCTAATTCAATATTAATCATACAAAAGAGATTGTGACAAAGAATACTAAAATTGAATCTATAGTTACATAGGATTTACAAATTTTAAGCTACATTTTACTACAGTTTTACCTTCATTTTTCAACAACCAATTCCATTTTTTGGTAAGTGCTTTTACTAAATCACTTCTATAATATTGTTCTTACATCACTTTACCTTGTTACATAACTAAACACTATTGTTGTTGCCTTTGCCATTAATTTTTTGTAAAGTCCTTTGCATATGACCTTCAAGTGAAATCACTCCAACATTCAACTCTTCCATGACTACCCTTTGAGATCTTGTTGAAACTATCATACAAAACCCTTCACGATCCCACAAGAATCAAATCACTTAGATAACAAAATTAGTTCATAAAATCTTAAATCTAGAATTCAAGAATCATATAATATTTAAATTACTTGCTATTTTCTTGTGCAAAAGAAATTTTATTGAGATTAGATAATAATATGACCAAAACATAAATTAAATTTACAACTCACATAAAAAATTTATTTTTATCCTAAAAACGCCAATGCAGAGAAAAAACAATTTTATGGGAGTGGTAATGGCCTTGCTACCTCCTTTATTATCTTGGAAAGATAATTATAATATTTGGTAGTCCATATCTATACTCTAATTATATTTATCTCCTTTTCCTTATAAATAATTGAATTCTATAATATTTATTTATTTATTCAATCTTCAAAAACGTGTTTTTTAACAAATGACAGTCCCCCTTATATGGATTTATGTGACAAAAAGGTTTTATTAGCCCCTAGAAGGATTGCCGCATATATAGGAAGCGAAAATGATGGATTCATGATTTAGATTATGAATTTTAATTGCTCGCTATTAGTGTGCTTAAATTGGTTGAAGACGTAGTCAAAAGCCTAATCAAGTTCTATCATAAGTATGGTCTCATCTACTTGAATTTTTCTATCAATTTCTATTTTTAAACCAATCTCTATACCTCAATTTTATTGTTGAAAATTTGATTTATCATACATTTTCTAGATCCTAAATAGATAAGAAAATGCACATTCTATATTTTTATCATTTATTTTATGCCGCTTTGAGTCAATGCCTCGAGTACTTGCTTGTAACATGTGATTTTGACTAGTTTGACACTTCCACCAAACCTTATTTCCCATTTTACCCTTATAAACATAACTTACCCCTTCTCAAACATTATTTATCTCTCAAATTATCAAATTCCCTCCTAGGTTCAAATATATTCCCATGGATTTGAATAGTCATTTTTGCAACTAAGAATTTGACCCACAATTTAAAAAACCAAATTTCTTCCCAAGCCCAAGCCAACATAGTTCCAACTAGTTGTTGTGTTATGAATCTTGTTCCAAAACCTTTAAATTATGCACCTTCGCCAATTATAAGTGTAAAAGAGGAGATTCAACACCCTCGAGATGACAAAGTCTCAAGGAGCGAATGGCCCTCAACTTCCTCCAAGATCAAAGCTCAGGTGACAAGATAAAGAGATGAAGTTTGTTTATTTGTATTTTATGCAAATTTAAGAGGTGAAATTTCTAGAAATAGAAAGAACAAGTCATAGAGGTCTTTTGGATAGTTTGACGAGCTCTCAGCCAAGGATGACAATGCGATATACAAACGTCCTATGACGTGCTAGCATCTCGTATGGACCAAAAATTGAGAACGTACCAAAAAATAACAAAGTGACTACTTCTATTTTGATTACTAATAGCTTTTAAGAATGAAAGGAAGATAATAGGGAATAACAAAGATAAAATAATGTAAACTAAATGAAATGTAAGTGAGAAAACGAAGGAAGAGAAAGAAAGCACTCACAATGAACCAAGCAATGAAGCTTCCAACAAAGAGATGTCTTCAATGCTTGCACACATAAGGTCGACAACAAATGTTGGGGCTATTTAGGGGCTTGCCTTAGTCAAACCCCTATTTCGGTGTTTCCACCTCCACAAATAGCCAAACGAGGTAGATACAAGATAAAATAGGCGTGATAAGAGAAATTATAAATGTGGTAGAATAACATGCTAAATAAATTAAATGATAATGAAATAAATATATTATAGTTAAGCTCCTTTATCAAGATGAGAATGTCGAAAGGAAGAGGTTGCAATCTCCGAGCTTGAAAGAGCAACGTGAAGCGCCTTGTGAGAGCAATAAAATGCAACAAAGGTGGTAGAATGAAGCTATTGTGATGTAGAAATAATGAGAAAAAATGGATAACATACTAAGAGAGATTGAAGAATGAATGAGAATGAGAGAATTAGCCCAGGGGTGCTGGCAAGAAGTTGAGCCCACTTTTTGGCCAAAAAGTGGGTGTTTTCCCCAATTTTCAGAATTTGACACATTTGACCTTAAAATTTGAAGCACTTAGAGATGGAATCTTGAAAAAAGTCACTAATCATAAAATGTAGTACTCGGAGTCTAGTTTCCAAATATGTAATTTATTTTAATACCCAGACACTACAAATTGATTTTCAATAGGCGTTACTAAAAACCACTATTTAAAAGTCACTTTTTTTCACCATACGATGCACATGTACATCATCCATATTTTGACCTAAATTACCGTATTTTTCTAAATACTTTTTGGAAAAAGATTTGTAAGTCACTGAAGCACGTTTTCAATATTTTTTTGTAATTTTTTATTGAATTTTTTTTTTGTTAAATTTTTATTAGCCATAATTGTCATTTTGAAAAATCATCGTGTATGTCATGCATAAGATGACCGAAACTTATCATTTTTTGATTTTTTTTAAATTGAAAAGAATTGTCTAAAGTACGTTTTTGTGTAATTTTTTTTACAAAAAATGTTTTAGTAAAATGTTATTAAAATAGTAAAAAACCCTGATATTTTAAGTTTATGGACTAGTTTCATTAGAAACTAATTGAAAAATAGAAAAAACTAATCCAATTGTAAAAAAATTACATATATGGAATCTGCACTGTCTCATCTATAATGGGTTTTAATTTCATTGAAAAATTCTGCAAAATAAGTTATCAGCCATATGTCCAAAGTCACTATTTTTCTGTGACATTGTCAAGACCTTCAACTTGTAGGTCAAACCAGGTTGAAGGCCTAGGTTTGGATCCCCAATGCTTTTCCCGAACCAAGAAACAAAGCACAAACCTGACCAAAAATTCATATTTTAAAAAAACGGGGTCCTGTTCTAAAATGGGATCCCGTTTCATAAAAAAAAATTATGCTTTTACGAAACGAGATCCCATTTTAAAAAAAATGGGATCTCGTTTAGGCTTGGGATCCTTTTTATTAAAAAACATGATCCTATTTATTAAAAACGAGATCCTATTTATTAAAAAATGGGATCCCGTTTTCTTGAAGCAAATTTCGAGTTTTTTTTGTAAGGCAAAAACTTCTACGTTTCATGGACTCATCTTCTTGCATTTACCCCTAGGAGAGATGAAAAATAAAGTGTTTGAGAAGGTATAGGCATGCAAGGGTCGACCAAATGCATTGCAAGCTCGTAGAGGTGTTACATTTGCTAATAGGCGAGAAACGTAACGTCTCAATAACTACTGCAGTTGGGAATCTATTTGAGATGTTCGTGCGATGCACAAACGTCTACACAAAACATGTTCATCTAAGACATAAATTCACCTTAATGACCAAGAATGAACATGTTAAGGATTAAATTAAAGTTGAAGTAAAAGGGACATTGCATTATTGAATTTAATTTATCTAAAGGGGAGGTTTATGGAATGTGAAATCACAAGGATGTAATTTTCGACATTACAAAAAGAAATTCACCCCTAATTCATTTGATCATATATTTAATATAATCTACATATCCCTCATCACTCGTAATCAACCTCTACTAGCATTATGCATCTCAAAATTTATCATGTCCCTTTTTCCATAATCTCTATTATAGTCAAGAATACCCATTTCCTATCACCAAAATTTCCCTTGATCCAATTTTTTGTATGAGTTATTCCCCTCCTTTTCTAATTCATTTGACTAATAGCCCTAAAATTTTAAGTATGGATGCATGGCCAATTTTCTAAGTCAATGCAAGGTGTCAGAGTTGCAGAGTTTCCCTTCTTGGCATGACTTTCCTCCCAAGTCCACTTTCTTCTATACTTCCATTGGGGTTTCAAAAATTCCCATTTAGGCATACCTTATGACCATCCCTTTCATTCATTCCCTTTTCCTAGTAGGTTATCAAACTTGTCCATCCTATCATACATCTCCACCAAACTCCACTCTTTCACAACCCTTTACTGGAGAATCAAACTTTCTCTCACAAGCATGTCTCCCTTATGAACCTCAATCCTTTATGTGTGGTATTCAATCATAAGGTATCATTGACACCTCAAATCTAACCATTCATGCTATTTCTCATTGTTCATCCCACCTATCGTGTGACCACTTAGTGTATCGTAATGCTTATTCTCAACATATGGCTCTAGCTATGGTATAATTTTTCCAACAACATTATTTACTTAGATGACATGGATCCACATGTATTTCTCATCATGGTAGATGCGTATTCTACCATATCCACCATTAATATAGTAGTTAGGGTTTGTGGTTCTATATCTTCATGTTATTAATGGTAAGAGTTATTTCAAGTTTCAACTATCTTCCTCCATACCTCCCTAGTACCTTTTATGCACATGGACACAAATTTTAGTCGTGATTCAAATGAAAATGACACTGGTAGGTGTGGGTGCTCTCTGTTATATACTAATAAGGAGATATTGGTATTTAAAGTAGGTTTTGAGACCGTTTTTATGGTATTAAGGATTCAAAGTAAAGATTAAAAATGGTTACAAAAATTATTAAAAACCCTAAACCAAAGTTATTTTGCACCCTATCATTCAATCACATAATCTAAGGACAAAAACCATCATATTAACAAAAAATTAAATGATGAAAACCCTAAGGATCTAATACACTAGAGGATGAAAACCTTGTTGGCTAAAGGAGTGGTTCTCACCTGGAGGTCATGTTCAAGATTTATTGGTAGCCAATATTGATGATATTGAGTTTCTATGACACTTATGGTTATCATGGATGCAAAAATTTGTATTTAAATTTGGTATGGATAATGTAGCAAAGCATTGCAATATTTTACAATCCCATTTGATATAAAAGATGATTTATAATATGGCTTCCTTATAAGCATAGTATCCACATTTTGTTGTTGCAGTAGTGCAGACATGAGTTTGTTATTATTATAACTACCATATTTTAGTTTATTATTGATGTGGCAACAATGTTCTGTAAAGAATTTATAACCTATTTAATATAAATATAATTTATATTTTATCTTCCATTGTGGGTTTTATTCATAAGATTTGGGTTATCCATATAAATGCAACAATGAAACATAATTTTTGTGGGCTTTCTAGATTTGGGTGAAATAGATTAGGGTTTACCCTTTTAAGCTCAATGATAAATTTTGAAGTGTAATAATGGGATATTAAAACTGTCTAAATTTCAATATAATCTAGGGTCTTATTAGGTTTGGTTTTACATATTTATGAGTTGTTAATTGTGAGTAAATATTGATTTAAATTTAAGGTTTATATAGTTCATATTTAAATATTTTCAAGTTTGTAGTATTATTTGCTCTAAATTTAGCATGAGACATTGTAGTGCTATCAAATCTAGCTTTCCTACTAGCTTGGAAATTATGAGATTCCCAAAGATGCTAATGTTTGGTGGAACATGCTCTTTAAGAGCCAATGGTATAAAGAACAAAGGTGATGATTACAACAAGTAGATAATAGTGGTTGGGTTGGTTGATAGACCTCGTAGATACACTTTCCTTGTTATAGGAGATATGATTGATACTAGCTTATATATATCTTAATAGAGCTACAAAAAAAAGTTTTCTACACTTCATGGTATTGATGAAGTCATTAGTCAAAGAAATCACAAGGTGGCTTACAAGGTACCAAAATCTAACAATATTTTTAAAGAGAACTTTTTCATTTAAAAAATATATAGATTTCTCTTTCTAAAATTTCCAAACATGGAAAAGAATAGGAGGTATAACTAGATAGGAGAACCAACACAAAGGGATCAATAATCTAGAGAAAAGACTACAATCATAGAGTATGTGACAAAATATAGTTATGACTGAAACATCAAAGGACAAGGGAAAGTCAAAGGTGGTTAAGGAGGGGATAAATGAACATGGAAGAAAAAGTGTTCTTGTAGGAAGAAGAATAATTAAAACCAAAGCCCCAAAAATCCCTGAAATACACTACAACATTAGAGAAATTAGTGCATAGAAATAAATTTTATAACAAGGCACCTCTTAATCAAGAAAAAAAGAAGAGATCTCATGTTTCAAGGAAAGAAGATGATACCAAAAATGAGCTTAAAAGAAATAAACTTTGGTTCTCATGCAAAGAACCTTGAGAAACAAGCCACACATGTTGAAGCAAAGAAGAGGTGAAACTAGAGAAAGAATTAGAAGTATGATAAAGAGCCTAAAGTAATGGTGAATGTAGAGGACCTTACACTTGATGAGGAAGAGAAAGAATAAAGATTGCATACAATTTTCAATCAATTACATAGAAGAAAAATGAATACATGAATCCCTTATATGAGGATGCAACAACTTTGGTCCAAGAAGAAGAAAGAGTAAGGTACACAACTCTTGGTAAAGAGTATCTAAATCCTTACAATGAATAAAAAATTGTGATACCTAAGCATGTGTTAAAGGATAAATTGAGTTTGAAAGGATGTGAAAGGAAATAAATTGTAGAAAAATATCCCATACAAATGAATGGTATCGAATCTAATGTAGGAAAGGATGTATCTTTTAGAATTTTTATAATGTAGGCTGACAAAGTGTATATCTTAATGAAGTCAAGGAAAAATAATCACTTGTTGAATGTGAAAGTGATAAATTTGTTCCTTCTCAATCCACACACATCAATCATCCAACATTTGATGAGTTACATTATATTGTGAAAAAGAGAAATATTTTGAGTCCTCAAGTTAAAGGTGTTGATGTAACATAAAAGTGTGAGTTGATAGCTTGAATAATTATACTAAAGAATGTGCATTTAGAATTACCCCATTTAGTTCTAGTTTTAAAATATGGAGCCATAAGAATATTTCAGATGATGTCAACGTTTTTAATTCAATAAAAGAAGACACAAAATCTTACTTTGTTTTTGTTATAAAAACTCTATTGCCTCACACTAGATCATGGCCAAATTGTTATCATCATGAGAAGCATCACAAGGAAGATAAAAATTCAAGGGTATCCTTCCATAAGAAAAAATTCAAGGGTTTCCTTCATAAGATTATGTAATATGAAAACTAAACTAAAATGCATGAATACTAAGATTCTTGATGGGTATAATATCATTGATACTAATCTACACCCCATAAGCGACCTTCTACAAAATAATAAGTTTAGAAAGATTAAGCTTACATCTACAAAAGAAGAAACGGTCCTTGGAATTGACTCTAGAATACATTGCTAAGAGTAGTCATAGGAAGGATGAATTCTTGCAAGAGGAAAATTATTTGGACAAAAAGTAGGCTTGTGGAGGACATGCATATTGACTTATTTTATGGTAAGTTATAAACTCTTTATTCTGGTATTCAAATATTTACAAAAATGCATAGTTTGGTGTTCAATAAGTAGTCCCTAAAATCACTATTATATAAAGGATTCTAATAGGCCTTAGAATTACTTGAGGCCAAGCTATCAACTAATAATTATTTTTAGGGAGTATGTGCAACTTTCAAATGCTTTATGGGTCACATGGAGTTCTAGGCATACTATTTAATGTGATTAATGATCAAGCTACTTTTCAACTCAAGGTGAATTAGGTATCCAATGTTCAAATGATATAATTTGTTTTGATGAGTGTTAATGACACATTGATATGTTAAAAGGTATGGAAGGATCATATGAAGTACCAAAAAATGATCATATTGATTCTAGAGTAGTAAGTTCTATTTCAAAAGGAATTCAAGTGAGTTTGGGAGGATAAGTTTTTTGTACTTTGGATATATCACTATTTCTCAAGGCATGCAAGTGAATAAGAAGAGGATTCACATTCTTCTAGTTTGTATATTATCTACTATGCTAACTCTAGTAAGGAGATCCTTTGTCCTACATTGCAATAATAGAAGGTTTGTTGAAAAGACAAAATATAGTCACTCTTGTAGATTTGTAAGTAATGAGGAATACCTCGGGGAGGATAAATTTATAATATTTATATTTGATCAAATACAAGGATATGACTGTCCGATTTGTAGAGATGGCCATAAATGCATCTAATTAAAAGAAAGGGAATATTTTTTTATCTCATATTCAAGATTAAATCAACCCAGGATTCCTTAGAAAAAGTCAAAATGGTATTTCGAGAGATAAAATAACAACTTGATATTGTAGCACATTTTTGGGAACAAGAGAATGAAGCAATGGTTAATGAAATTAAACATGTAACTAAAGATCTTGATAGGATTCTAAAAGACTATGATTTAGAATAGTTTCCAAGAATACTAGGAGTTGCAAACACAAAGTTGGGCTTAACTAAGATGGTTGGATGAGGTTGTCTACACATAAGAGTGGCATTTATAATGGTTTCCTTGTGGATAAATTATTATGGAGCTGAAATTAAAAGATGGAGAGAAAGAAGTAATACTTCAAGATATGGTGATTGGAGTCCCAAGTAGGGCCACAAAAGGTATATCCTCAAAATAACCAATTGGCTTGAACCACTTCGTGTATTGACACAGCTAAAGGTCTATCCATATGTAAGACACTTCATTATAATAATGCTTGGTTTTTCATTGATCTACTTAATATTATCCTCTGAAGATTGTCACCAAATGGGATAACTGTTGGCTAACAAAAGCATGAGCCAAGGACCAATATGAGGGTTGTTTCCAACCATCAATAAGTAATTATAAATGTCTCTAACTTCATCCACACCAATTTTGTAGTCATTTAAATAATTTTAGTCACATGGTGGATGAGTTTTTGAACCATTACCATTGATATAGCGTTCTTAGCTAGCATAGGGTAGTTTCTAGCCTTTATTTTCTTTATTTTGAATAAATTAACTCAATTTTGTTTTCATGCTATTAGGTTCCTATTAATTAATTCTATAAATTCATGCTTTGGATGGATAATACCTTCCACAAGTAGTTATAGCTCTAAAGGTTTGAGATAGATCTCTTTGCCTGATGCAATGAGTGAAAGATCTCACATATTGAGGAACTGCTAAGTGAAAATATCCTCGACTACACATTGTTGATTAGAAAGGGGTTGCAAGCAACATATGACTATTAAAATCACATTTTGATTGGCACATTGCTATGTTGGGAGAAATTTCAAGCAATCTATGCTAGCTATAGCCATTTTCCAACCCACATAATTTATACCTTTTGAGTTGTTACCATCATCATTCTTAACTAATACATTAGAACAATTGCATCCACACAAATATTATTAGTTATGGGGCTAAGTAAAGGATGTCGACCATAATTAAGGAAAAAATATTTTGAACGCATCCACCAAATTAAGGAAGTTGTGAGCACAAAAAAGGATCTCAAGGATACATTCAAATGAATATTAGAGTAGTACTGCATAAGCATAGTGGGCTCTTCTGGGAGTTTGTGAATATTTTCATTCATTATCATGACAAAAATGGGTATATAGGGGATTGGTTACTTTATAAGACAATTGCGGGGGAATATAATTATGTATCTCATCATAGATCATCTTGTTCATTGGAGGAACCTACCTATAGAGGAAGTTGCTTGGGAAAAATTAGGAAATACCAATATTTGTAGATAATTTTAGACAAGAGATGAAGACTTGAACTTATAATTGCTCGAGGGTAAGCAAATTTGTGTGGGGAAGACTTGTCATGTCCTCTTTTTCTATAATCTATGTTGTGGTTCAGAATGCCCATTTACTATCATAACATTCTCCCCAATCCAAATTTTTAAATGAGTTCTTCCCCTTCATTCCCCATGCATCTACTTATCCTTGAAACTTATAGTATGGAGGCATGGCCAATTTTCTAAGTCAACGTAAGTCATCAAAGTTGTAAAGTTTCCATTCTTGGCATGAATTTCCTCCCAAGCCTAATTTATTTTATACTTTCATTTGGGGCTTTAGAATTCCCTATTTAGGAATACCTCATTACCATCCCCCACTTTCATTCCCTTATCTTGTTAGGCCATCAAAATTGTCCATCTCGACATACCTCTTCGCCAAATCTTGCTCCTTCACAAAGCCTTTGTCAAAGAATTGGACTTCCTCTCACTAGCATGCCTCCCTTCCAAACACCAATCATTGATGTGTTATGAGTTGTAGGGTATCCCCAATACACCAACTTTGACCACTCTTATTTTTCATTGTTCATCCCACCTACCATGTAACACATCAGTGCAATGCAATGCTTATTCTCGACACATGGGTCTACTTATGACAATGTATTACTAGTGACATTATTTACTTGGAGGATGTGGTTCCGCATGTTTTTCTTGTCATTGGAGCTAAGTATTTTGTAATAGCCACCATTAATGTGGTAGTTAGGGTTTATGGCGACATATCTTCATGCCATTAATGCTAGGAGTTGTTGCAAGTTTCAAGTATCTTCCTCCATACCTCCCTAGTACCTTTCAGTGCATATGGACATGGATTTTAGGGTGTTTCAAGGGAGAAAAACATTGATAGGCATGGGTGCTCCCTGTTGCATACCATTTAGGAGATATTGACAATTAGTACATATTTTGACATTCTTTTTATGGGAGATTCATAATGAAGACAAAATGTGATTACTAAAAATATTCAAAACCCTAAATTAAAGTTGTTCTAAACCCTAGTGTTCAAGCACATAGATCTAAGGAGAGCACAAGAGATTGAAGGATGAAAACCTTGAAAATATCACACACCAAAGGATAAAAACCATGCCGGTTGAAGGATCCATTCTCACCTAGAGGTCGCATTCAAGCTTTAATGGTGGTTGATATTACTGATATTGAGTTTGCGTGACACTTATAGTTATCGTAGAAGTAAACATTTATTTTTTAGTTTGTCATAAATGTTGTGGTAGGGCATTGTAAAATTTTACATTCCTATTTAATATAATAGATGATTTGTAATCTAGGTTCTCTTTAAGTATTGTATCCTTAATTTGTTTTTTTGGCTGTACAATTATGGATTTGTTATTATTGTAATTGCCATATTTTAGTCTATTATTGCTACGGTAGAAGTATTATATAACATATTTTAACACGTTAAATATAAATACAGTCCATAGTTTATCTTCCATTATGGGTTTTTTGTGATTTGGGTTATCCATGTAAGTGTAAGAATGAAACATAATTTTCATGGGTTTGCTAGATTCAGATATAGCATATTAGGGTTTACCCTTTTAAGAATCGATAATGAAGTCTGAAGTGTAATTACAAGATATTAAAGTTGTGTAAAATTAAATATAATGTAGGCTCAAGTATAAGGTTTGGTTTTACATATTTATGAGTTGTTAACGTTGTGGGTAAACATTGATGAAACTTTAGGGTTTGCATGGTTTTAATTTAAATATTTTCAAGTTTGTTAATTTTTTTTTTACCTTAAATTTAGCACGTGACATTACAAAATCACCCTTGGCTCTATCATAGTGCCTCACTACATCCATGTATTCAAATTGCATTGCCTCTCTATCAACAAGTTTTAAAATTCAAGTTTTACACTAGGTCATTGCATTGACCCTATTTTGTTCTAAGTTCCAAGTTATCCTCATAATTACGATGTCATTTACATATTACATGTTGTCTTCCAACTTTTATTCAAATTGTTAAACACATCAGAAGGCTTGTTACAAGAAGAAGATTCTTACTTAACAAGCTCCCAAAGGTGTTCATCATCACCACCAATTTTAATTGTAGGTCCAAATATCCGATCAAATCTCTATTTGTAGGCATATAAGGTCTGCAAAACATAAGGTCAATTTTATAGTTAAAGGTTAAATCCACAAACTAGGTTCATTTTCATAGGTGTAGATTTGATCTATCTTGGTACGTATCAACAAAAATTACACAGTGCACATGTCTTAGTCTTTTGCCATTGTCAAACTTAACTCCTTGTTAACATTAAGGTACGCACTTTCTTTTAATATTTTTTTTCTATTTATAGATTAAATTAGGTAATACTATTGTCCTAACTCTTAATCCTAGAGCATTTTTATATATTTTCTTTTGTATTAAGTTGGTCAAGATTTGAATTGCTAGCTTATGACTTATAAGTCACAACAATTTATTACTACATTAAACATCCATAAACTTACTATTTATAACTATTACTTGGTTGCTTTTATTTACCTTAGTCTTACGAGTTAAAGTGGTTGTTTAATGAATGGTAATGGTTCATAAGACATCAAACATGTTGAAGGTTTTGCAAACGGAATAACAAGTTTAATGGATTTGATCTTGGGGAAAACTCTATGATTAAATGCACTTGAGTCAAAATAGCATAAGGATGGGTGACTTCTTAAAAAGATTTGGTGCTTCACACAAAAACAACTCAAATTCAATATATACTAAATAGATTATTCATACTTAACAAAAAATGAATTTGAATAAACTATAACTCATAAAATATGAATAAAAAAATTTAACCTAAATTTTTTATAATTAGGGGAGAAGACCCAGTATCCGCCAGGGCTAACTTCATGCAATTGTAGAATTCAAACCGTACGTTGAATCAAATTTTTTTTTTTTATGGGTTTTTTTCGCTCACGAGTTAAGTGCTTATAACTAAAGTTTTGGCTTTGGACAATTCGGTAGAGTGCGGGAGTGTTGGATATGCGCGCGGAGGTAAAAAAACACCTTTTAGAGGTGCTGTCCGGTTGTCGCCACCTAATGTCCCAATATCCGTCCGCTATTATTTCAATCAATTATAATTGTTTTATCATTCAAATCCACTCAAAAACATCCACTTTAGCACTTAATGAGCAATCATTAACGTTTTTGTAATTATTTATTCAATCAAATAAATTTTTTTAATGGATCAAAGTGATTTTTTTTTGTGAGGTTAAGTGAGCATAGAGGTGTCATAACTCGGACTTCTCCCCTACCCTAATATGAAATAAATAAAGGAAAAAAGAAGAAGAAATAGATGATGTGAACCCTACTCCCAATCCAAAGAAGAGTACAGTGTCGCGGATAGGCGGCAATCGAAAAAATAATTTAAAGTTGAAAAAACGCATACTTTCTTTTAAAAGTTAAAAAAAAGCTTGTATGTTGCTTCGCTTGTCAGCAACCTTGACATAAGAGAGCCCGCTGCACGCTTCGGCGCTCTCACCATTTCACCGCTTCGATAAAATTTCCCTGCTCGGTGGAAGTATATTAATTACCTATATCCCTACTTGGAAGCACATGCTACACAGCCATAAGCTCGGAACAATAAGATATGGAGCCTGGAATTAGGCGGGCTGTTCTCTGGTTTTGCATTTCTATTCTCATAAATTTCAGCAATGGAAATCTTGAGTGTGAAGGTATTTACATATTTTTTATATTAAAAACATTTTCATTATTGTACTAAAGAATGTAGCAAATTTCCACAATTAGTAATCCCGTTGAATTTTAGGGTTTTATGTGGCTAAAATAAATATTTGAATCAGTATATCAAAAACTTTCAAAAGCTGTAGGCTGAAGTATGTTTCTGCAGCAATACGAAACATATGTATAATATTGCAGTCATGAGCATTCGTTAGGCCCTGACATAGTATCATAATGGAAGCCATATATTCAGAGACGAAAACAGAGAGGACAATTACTACGTAGATAATTGTAACTCAAGTAGGGTGTACTGATTATAGCTTCTATCTTGTTTTATAATAATAGAATAATATGGTACTGTGTACATTAATTTGCTTTATTATATAAGCTGTTAAAAGATCAGTAGGAGTCACAATGTTGATATGTTAACGTCCTGCTTCTGTAGTAATTTCCTTTACCATCCTCCTCTTCCTCATCCGAAGAGGTAGGTTGAACAAATCATGACTCAGTAGGTTGAACAAATCATGACTCACTATAGCTTTTCGATACAATCAGTTTACCATTACTTGTTGTAGATGATAGCTTTCATTATTTTCTGTAATTTCTTAATAGATTTTACATAGTAGACCTCTTGGTCCATCACAATAGATCATTGGACATCCACGAGGAAACATTGATTGCAAGATTTTTGTACAACCCATTATAAGGCTCTGCATTAAATTGTATGTTGGATTTGTGACTAATCTTAGGATTTATTCCCTTTGGATGTTTTAAGCAACCATTAATTAGCTATCGTTCGAGTAGATTTCATCCTTAATTTTTTTTCTTCTGTGTTTGTAAACCTGTTTATAGCGAGTCTTTTATGATTTTCTCCCGTTTTATAGTTAGTCTTTTTCGATTACAGATGGCCTGTGTTTTCCTTGAAATAAATTAGGCAGCTCTGCTGGGTTTGATTTCAGCCCATTGAGTATGCTGAAAAACTTTCTATCACTGATGCTAATGCCCAAAGACTGTCGCTGAGCAGTGTGACACTGAACAAGTTTTGATCAGAGGATTCCTAGCAATGGTCTGAGAGTAATTGCTTGTGTGAATCCAGTCGTTGTTTCTGTTTCATTCCTCTTCAATGAAAACATCTTGCGTGGGCATGCTCATTAAAAACAAGAAAAGGGAAGTTCATAAAATGGAAAATGTTTTCAAGCATAAAAAATGTTAGAAATGGAAATCAGAAAAATACCGACATATATATGTTTCTGAAGCAAACAAAGTCCTGTTATATGCTTTAAAGTTTCTGGTATATTGGTAATTTTACTATTATTATGAATTTTGTCTTAAAATACTGTTTGTTTTATTTATTTAGTATAGCATCAATACCTGCTTTAGTTTAGGGAAAATACCAAAAACACTTGCTTTATCCAAGTGGCTGGCAGAAAAAAATGACATATTTAAATATTTTTCCTATTTTGTTGGTTTTTTGGCTTTTATGACCTTGCCTAATAGGAATCACTAGATCTCACTGCTCAAGTTAATGATGTCAATAGAACATCTGTTACAGTTATATCCAGTCTTGCCCAACCAGACCTCTTAATATATGTGTTTGATCTTCTGAAATTGTCTTTCACACTTCTCCTCCCACCTATCACTTGAGTACAATTTGGATGTAGTGTTTTGCTGCTTATAGAGTGGGAGACTAATTTTATCCATGCTTGTCTTATCCAACAACTGTAAGAACAGGCCTTTATGTTAGGGTGCCTCCTTGAATTTTTGTATCAGTTTTGAGTCGTTCAGATTCAGGCTATAGCTTACAGTTAATTTGTCTGTGTCTAGGAAAGTATGAAGATTTGTCCAATCTTCAGCCAAATTATAAAACACCAAGTTTCCACAACCGTTTATCTATTTTAAGCTATGTTATCGGGTTCGCCCCAGAAACATTGGGTTCCGGCCCTGGTTCGCGTCGGGTTTGGATCCTGGTTCGGTCCCTTTGTGGGTTTGGCCAGGGTTTGTGATTTCTTGGTCTGGTTCACCCATGCAGTAGCCAGGCGAACCCGGGAAGAACCCAGAGCGAACTCGGGTGAACCCACGTGTTAAGGCTACCAAAAAGTGGTTTTTTTTGCATTTTTTTAATATTTTATGCAATTCGACTTTGACCCACACCCAAGGAAACCCTAAAAGTGACCTCTAAAACACTTTAAACACCTAAACTACCTCATTTTTATTCATTTGTTTTGCAAACAAGCATTTTCATTCCAAGAGGCTGACATTGATATGGATGATTTAGAGAATCCATTTGATGATTAAAACTTTAAAAGTGTTGTAATATTGAACTTGAAGTTTGAACGATGAATATTTATCATGCATGTTCTAAATGATATTCAAGTTTATGGTGGTTTTGTTGTTTATAGGATGTTATGTGATGTTCTAATCCTAATTCATGCTTCTAGGCTGTATATATATATTTTTACATTTTTTTTGTACTAACGAACCCAAAACGAACCGAACCCATCCCCCAAAAACATTAGCCGAACCGGCGAACTGAACCCCCGAACCCGAACCCAAACCGGAACCGGAACTGGCAACTTAGATATTAAGTTGATACCGAAGCTTGTTGCTTAGGCCACAGCCTGCTTTGCTTCCTGTAGACATGTTTAAATGAAATTGCATACAACAAGCAGTATATAGGGAGGATGCTTTCTAATCTGTATTTTAACTATCGACTATATATCCTTTTTTCTTTTTATTTCCTTAACCACTAATTGAGAGTCGCTTTCCACCAGTACTATGGTAAACTGTCTTTAATTTGCTATTTTTAATCCATTATATAGAGCTTCAAATTCTGCTATATTATTGATGGGTTTGTCCAGATCCGGTGCATAAGCAAACACAAGTTTTCTCTGGCCATCCATACAAACTATCCCCCGCCCCTTCTTGGTTGCCTCAGGATACGCTTTTAAGTTCTAATTTTACCCATCTCTGAGGAGGGGGTCTCTCCGTAGATTTTCTATCTGTTGCTTTTTTCTGTTGCCCGTTGGGGCCTATAACTGTTGCCTGAGAATAGTTGTGCCAGTCTCCTCCAAAACATTTGTTTGCTAATTCCAAAGCTAGATTTCTTCCTTTCTCTTTTATCTTAAAAATTTAAAATAAAAGCTTCTTTTTAGCTTTTAGTTTTTTGATTTTGAGGTGGTGATGTTCAGGGGTCAAATGCTTGCTCCCACTTACAATTTTTTAAGTTTGAAATTCAGTCACTGGGGAAGGTCACTGAGCTTACACCACAGATCAGCACCACTAATGTGTGCTACTGCAACAGTGACATCCAGAATGATTGTGGTACCACCAATGTGGGGATTTCTTCAACCATAAACAATAATGAGGGATCCACTGTTAAAAGAAAATTCAAAATACCTTCCTGCATGTAAATGTTCAGGGGTCAAATGCTTGCCCCCACTTACAATTTTTTTAAAGTTTGAAACGCGGTCACTGGGGAAGCTCACTGAGCTCACACCACAGATCAGCACCACTAATGTGTGCTACTGCAAGAGTAACATCCAGAATGAATGTGGTCCCACCAACGTGGGGAGTTCTCCAACCACAAACAAGTATGAGCGATACACTGTTTAAAGAAAATTCAAAATATCTTTCCTACATGTAAATGGTAAAAACCCAACGTTACTCATCTTTTTGCAGCTGGCAAAAAGGTTTGCCCTGTCTAAATGGGCATTGGGTTGAAGATAGCTTTGTTGATATGAACCAGGCAGGGGAACTATGTCAGTCTCCCAACATGATCTATTAACTTCATTGGGTAAGACTTTATCTAACTTGAAAAACCAAATAGCTAATCTTTACACAGGTTATTTGTCAATGGGCATTGAATAGGAAGCTGAAAGGAGTCTGAGCCTTATTTGCACCTAAGAATTTTGTTTTGAACAACCTGCTATTGGAAGACCCCAGATTTTGGCCACCTCTTGGCATTCCAAATACTTTTCCAAATTGAATGTGGAGCCGTCTGATGCTCCCAGCTGGGCCTACGCCTGTTGCACCTACTAAGTTCCAGCCTTGAACCCTTTTCCAAATATTGATTGCTTTCTTCGATTTTTCTTTTATTTTAATTTTTTCTTGGCTTTCTACACTGTGTGGATTACGGTTGGACCTTATTTTTATGATTTGTAACATCACAACCTTGCCACATGTCTGCCAGAGTTATGGGCTGCTATTGCAACAAGGGGGATTTGGACCCTATTCATCCCCTTATGAGTACCTCAGTTATCATCACACTTTCACTTCTTAGAGCATGCTACTATGTTCCTCTATGAAGTAAACTTTTCTGGCAAACATTAATTTTGAACAGTTTAGGTTAAGTTTTGCAACTCTTAAACTATTTCATGGGCAGCTTTAAGAAATTGGAGTCACTTTGGACTGCATAGTTATAATCAAACATGCTATGGAAAACTTGATTAGTTGATATGATTGCTGAAGCAATTCCACATGCTGCTCTGCACTCATTTTGGGATACATTTAAGAAAGTTTGCCCAAGATTCTAAACTTTGCAATTATTTGTATCATTAAAATATCTTTGTTAGCAGCAATCGGAAGTAGCTAAGAATGTCCTTAAACTAGGTCTTGCCCTGAGCTTATTTTAAGAACAATGAAAGTTCAGTTCATATTTCTCAAAACTATAGTATTTGATCTTAACAGAAATTCTTAACAACTTGTGTTTTTTCTGTTAATAAATAAAATGAGTATTCCATCTAGACTAGATAATAAAAGTAAGAATATATATTTATATAGTAGAAGCAAAGTCAGAATGGCTACTGTTTCTACTGATGTAGACAGGCCGTATCCTTCTGTGCAGAAACAAGCAAAACGACTACTTTAACATAAATGACAAGATATACAGGCTGTTTCTTTTGCCAACCTTCTTTGAAAACTATCAGCTTACTGTTACAGAGTATAAACATAATTATTATCACAGTGACATGGAGCATGAATGGCTGCAAGAAAAAAGTGTACCAAGCTATGAAAGATTTTAGCCAAGAATAAAAACGAGAGGACTCCAGAGACCATGACGTCTGTCACTCAAGAATCAATCATTCAAGGACAAAAGAGATAAAATCTGGGACACAGTACCTGAAGCATCAACATTTTCTTTGTAAAACTCCTGAAGTGGTCATTTCACCTGTATCTTCCTTCTCTATACCCTTGAAACTTTGATTGTCTCAACTAGAGTCATCTTTTTGCCTGTAAGCTGCAAGAAGCCAAGTACTATGATGCTGAAGGGCACCTTGTTTCTCCGCTCTGATTCCTTAAAGGTAATGGCAGTGTCACATTATAGCAAGGAATGGGGTTAAAAAGATTATATTTAACATCTTTTGCATTCTTATGCCACCAATGGGGAAAACTGTTTATATACTTTGCTCACTATATTTCCTTTTGTAATGCTTGTATATCTTGTTTGTTAAAAAGCCACATGAGGAAGGTATCTTGAAATGTTAGGATGGAAATAGTAAGCACCAGAAACCACTTACATTCTGATAAAGGGGACTCCCCTTACAAATTTGAAAACTCATAACACAACTCAAAATAGCACAACATATGCAAGAAAGAAAACACTATTTTATTGCAGCAAATATGAATTGGGATTACAATATGCGGAAGCTCATAAGCTCCCTTACAACATTGGCTTTGTGCATACAAAAATCTGCAACACTTGAAGTCTTCAATCCTATGCTCAATCCGATAGCATATGGTTATGTAGACCTGCAACTCCTCTCAAAGCCAACTCTCAAGTGAAAAAGGCCTCGATATATAAAATTTTGTGAATGAGAAAACCACTATGGTTTCCCAAAACAACATGCAATTACCCCCTTGGAAAAATCACATCCCAATTTGAGGAAAAATCATAAAATAATAAATATTCTAAATGCTCACATAGCCTTCACATGGGCACTTAAACTTCAACCAATCAAATTTGGTAAAACTAGATTTTTCCTTAATCTCTGATGGCTCCAATGACTCCATACAAGAACATGCACCAACATGCAAGCTTGGATGCCCAACATGCAAGAGCATGCAAATCATAAAAATCAACATGCAAGAACATGCATGGTAATGTTGTCCCCACCTTGAAAAAAGATGCCTAGGCTGGAATATTCCTCCGAGATGCTTTTGTAACTCTTACTAAAGTTAATTTGCCTCCAAAATTACAATTAAAAATCATCATCGGGAAAATTACATATTTTGGAAATTAAAACAATTATTTTCCCACACACTAGCCCATATTATCCCTTATTGAAAATTAAATAAAGCAAAACTAATATTTTTGGTGATGTTGATTGCTAGTACTCCCGGATGCTCCTACATCAGACATGCCAAGTAGGAAGTTTGTGAGCATAGGCTCACAAAAGTGGAGTTGAGTAGTAGAACTACTCTATTAGGTTGTGGACAACCTGCAACGAACTCCATCACTGATATAGACAAAAGAATTTCTTCCGCCGCCTATTCCAGCACTTAGTCGGGAAAATTGTTGCCCTCCTCCACCAAGTGTGCACCCTATTCCTCTTTCCTCTCATCTCCTTCGTGGGATCCAACCCAACACAAACCGACCACCTCCACCAATTTTCACCCGCTCTTAACTCTGCAACACCACACAAATCCTTCTCTGCATACCAAACTTTACCAGCAAAGTCAATTTGAATCAACTTATTTAAAGTATGCAAATCATCATCTTTTTCAAATTTAACAAAATATGAATCAATATTATCCTCTGCTGCAACTCTTTCATCTACACAAAATACACTCTCATATTCATCATGAAAATGAAAAATGTTGTGTACTACCTCTCTTTCTACAACCTTTTTCTCACCACTATCTGCTGCCCTATCTTTTTCTCCTTCACTCTCAGCTGCACCATCATTTTCCAACACTTTCAAGTCCTCCAAAGGACACTCATCTACTGCTGCAACATCATTTTCCTATTTGATTTCTGCACTGTCTTTTGGCTTCTCATCCTCTGCTACAATCTCATCACCTTCTTTTATGTTATCCTCAAAACATACTTAACAATATTCTCTCCATCTTGTTCACCTGCATACACAACTATGACGAACTTGTTGCCTTTCTTCTTCGGCATTTACTCAATCGCTTTCCACACACTCTCAATATGCAACCTCTTAGGTATAGACTGCCTCACGCTTGACTATCTGTCTACACACAAATCACACACACACACACACCACCACAAGTCCTAGTGCAAACTGCCTCACATTGGGGCTTCTTCTTGCACACTCGGGAACTCCCGCTCTGATACCACTGATGAAGGGGACTCCCCTTACAAATCTGAAAACTCATAACACAACTCAAAATAGCAGAACATATGCAAGAAGAAAAACACTATATTTTATTTTAGCAAATATGCGGAAGCTCATAAGCTCCCTTACAACATGGGTTTTGTGCATACAAAAATCTGCAACACTTGGAGTCTTCAATCCTATGCTCAATCCGACAACATCTAGTTATGTAAACCCGCAACTCTTCCCAAAGTCAACTCTCAAGTGAAAAAGGCCTCAATATAAAAAATTTTGTGAATGAGAAAACCACTATGATTTCCCAAAACAACATGCAATTGCTACCTTGGAAAAATCACATCCAATTTGAGGAAAAATCATAAAATAATAAATATTCTAAATGCTCACATAGCTTGGGCACCTAAACTTCAATCAATCATATTTGGTCAAAATAGGTTTTTCTTTAATCTTTGATGGCTCCGATGACTCCATACAAGAACATGCACCAACATGCAATCATGGGCACCCAACATGCAAGAGCATGCAAATCATAAAAATCAACATGCAAGAACATGCATGGTAATGTGGTCCCCACCTTGAAAAAAGATGCCTAGGCTGGAATATTCCTCCGAGATGCTTTTGTAACTCTTACTAAAGTTAATTTGCCTCCAAAATTACAATTAAAAATCATCATAGGGAAAATTACATATTTTGGAAATTAAAACAATTATTTTCCCACACACTAGCCCATATTATCCCTTATTGAAAATTAAATAAAGCAAAAATAATATTTTTGGTGATGCTGATTGCTAGTACCCCCCATTTGCTCCTACATCACATTCCATGCATTTTGTTGCCATCACCTGCATTAGAAGTGCTTGATGACTAGAGAAGACTACTATATGATCATGATCTCTTGGAGTGATTTTGTCGAGATGGAGACCACTATTTGAAGCTCTGTTGAGTCCAGAGTTTTTCTCTATGATCATGATCTCTTAGAGTGATTCTGTCGAGACGGAGACCGCTCTCTGAAGCTCTGTTGAGTCCAGAGTTTTTCTCTATACTTTTTTTTCTGGCCATGCTGATAAAGTCCTAATCTGGGTGCTGGATAAATTGGTAGAGGTTGTGCCTGGAGATTGTTTTTATTTGAGTCTTATACATTTAATGTTGAATTTTCTACTGGTTTGCTTAAAACTTCGTTGCACTTTCATGCCAATGGATTATAAACAACAAATGACAGTCTCCCCTCAACACCAAATGGGCATCAGATTTGCAGAAGTAGCTAATATTCATGAGAGTACACTGTTCAAGTTCTGTATGAGCTATGTGTATGCTGGGAATTTTATTTCCATATTATTTGCTTGATTTGCACTTGTAAGACAGACTGATGCTGGGCTCATTGCATTCTCGGCCTCTAGAGAACCATGTAAAAAATGTGCGTCATTATCATTGGCAACATGCTCGGAGAACTAGATATGCCATAATGGTGCTGCTTGGCAGCCATTGCTTATTTATACCTACAAGAAACTCAAAGTGCTTTCTTCCCTGAAGAAACCATGAGAGCAGTTCCACTAGTGAAATACCAAGTCCAATGAGCTCTTTCATATGCAAAGTCTTCACTCATAATACAAATGATTTTATTTGTGAGATAATTTTTAGCCTGTTCTCAAGCAACCTGAACAGAACTATTGACCCGTAGATTGACATTATAATTATAGAAAACAGGATCATCCTAGGTTACAACTTCTGTTGCTGCAATAAAAATTAAAGCCAGTAAGGAACTTGGAGAAATATTCAAGAGGTTACCTGTAGAGATGAGAATGTATTCTTAGCTAGATCATTTCCATTGCTCAATAGTTTTGTTGAGTCTTAGCAGTCAGCCTTTCAAAAAAGTAATGCCTACCAAAGAACAATGAAATAAATCTAACTTTGGCACATTGAAGCTCCATGCATTACATGTGCATCACAGTTGTTTGAATGATCATTGTCCCCATAGAGAGAAGCTGCCTCGTTTTTTGAATTCAAGCTGCCTAGCAGCTATAAGCAGAAGCAGCAGAATCAAGGATGTATTAAGCTGTTGCCATCTGACAATTCCAGAGACCATGACTTTCACTAGTTGATTTTCAAAGAAGAGAGCTCATAGCAGGGGAGGAGCCAATGCACCTTAAAGAGCCCCATGGGGATTATTAGGATATATTTCATTAATGTAGGGGGCAAGCCTATCTCAGTGCTTGGCATGATCACAAGAGATAACATAGGCATCCTTGGGGGCTTTTAAAACACTAAAGTTTGGAAGGTGGTTTACTGATGATTTTCCCTACCTATAACAATATTGGAAGGTTATATTTTGATAGCTTGGATTATAAGAAAGGCCTTTCTAATAATTCTCCATGATTTTCCAGCTTGAAATGTCTTTAGATCACATTGCATGGATAATGAACAAGGATTCTCTTTCCACTTCAAGAACATTATGGTTTTTATTTAATGCCAGCTTCAGACAATTTACAAGAACTATAGCTTTAGCCTTTTTATTTGTAGTCCAGGGAAGGTGAACAACAAAAGCTCTAAATAGTTTTCCTTCTTGATCTGTGAGGAGATTTCTTGCCAAAATATGCAAAATGCCACAATCATAATACCTGCCAATCAATTGCACCTATTAAGTGAATGGAGGTTCTGGAGAAACAATGGAACTTTCTTGAGCTTGTAAAACAGAACATAAACATATTTGAGCGAAATGGTCATAACAAGATTCGTAGGAAAAGATGTGTCAAGATTATCAAATCTTAGGAAGGGAATCTTATTTGTCAAATTAAGCATTCAATTCATTTGTTTAGAAATATTGTAGTCAATAACATTTTTGTTGTGATTGGCATTAACATTTGCTTTTGAATAGCTAGCTTATCTAGATTCATTAGGAAGTCTTCTGACATGTTGATTTACCGTAGAACAATGAAAAGAAGCCATTTCTGTTCTTCATACACGATGCAAGTTTTTGGTAAATATGTAAAAGTTTAGGATAGTGTGTTCATTTAAATTGGCTGTATTTGATGCCTGGTTATATATTTTTACAACTCTTATTATGCAAGTTAATTTTGAAACTATACCTTCATCAAAACATACATGTTAGTTATGTAAAGTTCTTGTTCTGATATGAATGATTTCTTAAGCTATCAAAGGAGCATCTTTATTAGCAGTTGCCTTGACCTAGCCTTTAGCTTTTTTGGGGAGCATGGGTAATAACACTTTGCTTCGAATGGCTTCTTTCAAATGACTCCTTTCAATTTTGACATAGTTGTGTCATTTTTATCTATAAATTTCTTCCTTCCAGCTGGCTACCTATTTGTCATTCTTTTTGATTCTTATTTTCAGCTATAGGAAGATTTAATGATGATAAACAAGGGCATATCAATATTTCATTCACAAATAGTACATGAAATGCATTTTTTTAGTAACTGAAAGACGGGAAATTTGTTGGAATATGTTGATAACAGTATGGCAACTGAAGTTGCAGGTGTACATCGTGTTCCTGTCAAAATACAGCTTCCTTCTGGGCCATTGGTTGAAAGTTCACCAGGTGTAAAACCTGGGATTATCATATCTGGTGAACGGGTCTGTATTCCTGGCCTAAAAAGATTTCAACATCTTAAGAAATATGCACATTCACACAGAGTACGTGTGCAATATTCAGATGGGCTATCAAAAACATATCCAAAGATTGAACTATGTCTTCATAGGTAAGCATTCTTTTGAAGGCCATTGAATTCATTTTGATTTTGGATGATAAATTAATCAAGTTTTGTACACTTGTGTAGGATATTCATAAATAATTTAGTACACCTACATGAGTGGATTTGCATATGAATTTGAAATTTTGTGCTTGAAGTTCCAAATTTTTCTTTTATTGGGACAACTTGAAGCCTCACTTTAATGCTGTTGATTTGATATATAGTTCATGCCATATTAGATTGGTTCATGTATTATACTAAGTTATTGGTTTAGGCTAGGGTATGGGGTTTCGGGAATGCTAGTATGACATTTTTTTGTGGGGGTTGGGTTCATTCTGGGTACAACTATATAAAAAAACATGCAAAAATCATAAATATACACATATTTGTAGCCTAAAAACAGGAAATAAGTTCAGAATGCCACATAACATGCATTTAGTAAACAAAAGTACCATAAAAATTAAAAATAATACTTCATGTCAATTTGTCAAACTTGAATGTCATGATAGATGTTTATTGTTCAATATCAAACTAATAAAATCAGCAATCAGCATCATATGGGTCTTCATAAAGAGCATCATCATCATTATTGACATTAGATGATGTAGGCCGATTATAAGAAACATAAGAAGTGCCATTGATACTTGCTTACTCAAAATGACCAACAAGACCAGCTGAGCAGGAAAAATTGTACTTATTGAGATCAATTCCTTTTCTAGCTATCGTGGACCATAACTTTTGTACTTTTTCTCCTTACGCTGGTTATTTTTTAGCAGTGAGGATGATAGAAGTTTATTTATGTCTTTTCACCCAGAAATTTATGTTATTGATTTAATAGCATATAGAAGCAAGTTTCTGATGTTCCTTTCACGGTGTTTGGTTCACAATAGCAGCCAGCATGTTTGTTATCCACTTTGCAGAAGGTAACAAGATACTAGTGTGCTGTTGCCACTTCTCATCTCATGCAGCTTTACTTTTACTTTTTCTTTTCAGGAATGCGACTCTTGGATTGGTGCAATGTAAACAACATGAGTGGAAATCACTTGAGAAGGGTTTATGGACTGGTGTTATGTCACCTTATGAGACAACACTTATTGATATCAGGATGCCAGATACATTATTTGGTTCACTTACATTTTCAGTTGAAGAAGGTCAGTGATCTTTGTGTCATCATGAGCTCATGCACTAAACTTCTGTGAAATTTATTTGAAGATTAGAATGAAATTAGTTTGTGTCTAATTTTTTTCCTCATCCTGATGATGGATGACTGAGTGGGATCTGAAATGCTGATACAAAAACTCTCACACAGCTTTTACCAGAAGCATTCCAATTCATTTATATGTACTGTGGAAATATCATGTCTATAATTATTACAATCTTTTTAAATGGTTGCAGAGTTCCAACAATATCGTTTGGTTTTTTTGGGCTTTGCTCTTCTGATGCTATTTTTGGCACCTATTGTGAGCAAGTGGGTACCTTTTTACTACAGCAGTGCAATGGCATTCGGTGTCATTGTTGTCATTTTAATTATCATTTTCCAGGTGATGCTTCCACCTCTTTTTACTTTCACATCTCTTTTTATGTTATTTTTCTTTGCCTAAATTTGTTTGCAAGTTGGTGTTATGTATTTTAGGGAGACTGAGTGTTGGTACTGGTACATATGTATATAGATTATTTATGGCCTTCCATGGATGTTTGTCTTATGTGAATTGTGTAATAGGATTATAATTCTATTCAATGGCGAATTGTACATATGCTCTATTTGGTGTGGGATTAAGGCAAGCATGATGCAAATGTTTTATAGATACTGTTTGACAATGCTATTAATATTAGATAACTTTAAAGCATAAAAAATACAAAATCTGCCACTTGCCGTATGAATGATCAGCTAGCACATGTCAGTCACAACTTGGCCTTCATGAGTTAAACCAGCCCTTTGGCACATACATATCTATGCCCCCCATATTGAAAACAGGCTTCATAATCCAATTGTCTCTCCGATGGAAACAACTAGCTGAATCATAATGACAGTCATTGCCCACAAATATGAAGTATATAAATATGCTGAAAGGAGCTGTGTCAAACTGCCATTACCATATCTATCTCAAGGTTTATATCAAGCTTCACAACCATGGCAGTGTGGTAGCATTGTTTCTTTGACCTATTTCATGCTACGGTCTTGGACACCTCAGACTCTTCTCTCTGTATCTGCATATTCTATAGATATTTGCAAACAGATATTTCACTGATGCATATTCAATAAACCAAAAGTTTTGTAATGTCCCTGAACAAGGGTTTGATTTATTTGAATTTTTGTCGTGTTTTCTAGTTATGAACAAACAATGCAACCAAGGCCAATCTGCTAACTACTCCACACTGATTGCTGGCATAAACCCTTCACATGAAATTTTTAAATTAGCAAATTTGAGAAATGCGAACAGCTACAGTATGCTTAGATCAAGTATGTATAATCTACTAATTCTGTGAGAAGTTTAACAACTGAAAGTATAACAAATATTTGATTGTTTCACGACAAACATACAGCCCCAAATATAAAATAAAAGGAATTTATTATCAATAGAATCTGCAACTGGAATGTTAACCGACTGACAAACTTCACAGATTTGCAAATAATTGGCTGTTAGTGCTTCATGTATCTGCAAGCAATTGACTGGCCTGTATGCTGCAACCACCCAGATGGATACTTTTGATGCTGGCTGTCCCAACTCAGGTTATACGGGCTGTGAGGTGTTGGCAGTGTTGAATATGGAGCTGTGATGGGAGTGATCGTTGCCCCCAAACCTCTGATGTATCCCCTTCGATTCACACTAACTATCACCAATCAGCACCCTTGGTGAAGCAATCTGTGCACAATAAATATGTGTAATCTGCTGTGACAAGGTTATTGTAGTTCAAATCCTTGGCACTATCAATGATTAAAGTCCAGCAATCAAGGAAGATGATCAGCAAAATACTCAGATCTGATTGGTATCCTCCTAGAAATGAAGGTGCTTCACTCCAAAGGCTGGTTGCTTATTCTGGATGACTGAAATAATGTATCCAGCAGCTGGTGTGATTGATTTAATACCCAGAATGATGGAATTTTTCTCTCCTAATGTGGTGCTCAGCTAGAGTTGACTGAAACACCTCAAGTCCAGCTCTATATGATGCTGAAAAATTCACCAAAAATCTGAAAATTAATATATAAAACCTCAATTATGTTTTGGCAATGAGATGATGATATTTGCTTGCATAAAATATTGTAGTGGCACTGTAGCAGATTGAGAAAATCTCCAAATCCTCCACAAACCAGCACAGTTGTGATTTCCGGATGGAATCAGCCAAGATTGGATTCAAGGGTTTTTGTCCTTGATCCCAAATGTGGAATCCAAGAGGGTTTTTGTCTTTGGATGCCCTAGATTGAACAAACTGCCCAAATCTGAAAATTGGATGCAAAGGATAAGTTGAATGATGATGAGATGAGGAAAGTGCTCCTTTTATAGTTGCCTTTTTTTGGGCTCTCCATTTGTTTATTTACTTTTATTTTCCCTCCAAGAATTGAAAATTCTTTTATATATATATTTTTTAACTTATTAAAATAATATCATTTAAGTTGCCCCAAAAATAAAAGTGACTCGGTCCAACTTAAAAAAATATTATTAATTATTTTAATGTGAATAGGGGGACATGACAAATTTCATGTTATGTCTAGATATGGATTGGACATGACAATGCTAAATCTAGGCCATATCTAGTCAGGCAGCCTATTTTGGCTGTACCCAATCTCTAGAATGTAAAAATAGCGATTATTTGATCATATCCGGTCACTAATCTAGGACGATTGCTCTCTGTTGGCTCTGGGTAGCTAGCTTATGTTTGGTTTTGGCTAAGAATTTTTATCTTCATAAGAACCTCATTTCTAACTTGAGGAAAGGTTGATGTCTAGAAGAGACAAAAGCTGTGGAAAGCTATTCATTGCATTCAACGAACTAAGGAACATCAATACTAAAAGCCATTTGAAGCCATCACAATTTTAGACTCTATAGTTGTAATGGTAAAATCTTGAATTAATTAAAAAGAAAGAGACAAAGTCTCTTCATAGAGATTTTACAATACAATGTTTCTAAAAACGAAGTTGCTAAAAATAAATTGAAGCAATCTAATCTAATTTAATATTACAATATTGACCATTAATATATTATCTAAATATTAGTTTAATACCCTCCCTTAATGGTCAATCTATCAACTACACCAAGATGCTCCCTAAATTTGACAAATTTATCCGAGCTCAGAGACTTGGTGAGAATATCTACAGTCTGATCCTTTGTCGGAACATACTACAACACAACTGATCCATCTTCAACAAGCCGATGGATGAAATAACAATGAAGATCAACATGCTTTGTCCATTCATCGAAGATTGGATTTTTGGCAAGTTTCAACACCCCTTGATTATCACAATATAAGAGGGAAGGACCTACTTGAGACAGTTGCAAGTCAGAAAGCATCCTGCGAAGCCAAACTGCCTCACAAGCTACTTTAACAGTTCCTCTATATTCAGCTTCAGCCAAGGAAAGAGTCACTGCCTGTTGCTTCTTGCTGGTCCATGTAATTGTACTTGTAACCTGCCCAATCTGAGTCTATAAAGCCAATTAGCTTAGAATCTTTGCCCTTGCCATACAAAATGCCAAAATCGGAAGTGCCTTTCACATATCTCAACATACGTTTCGTTGCAACCCAATGTTCAGCTTTAGGAGCTGTTATGAAGCGAGAGATATAGCTCAGAACAAAATTGAGATTAGGTCTAGTAGCAGTGAGATAAATGAGACTACCTACTAGTTGCTTGCATGCTGATTCATTTTGCATAGTTGAATATGATTTTGTTGATAATTTTAGGCCTTTCTCCATAGGAGTAGATGCAGGTTTGCAATCATTCATTCTGAACTTATCAAGCAGATTGCGGGCATACTTGGATTGAGAGATAAAGATGGTCCCGTTTGTCTGCCAAACCTCAACACCTAGACAATAATGTAGAAGTCCCAAATCTGTTATGTCAAATGTTTGACAAAGATTATGTCATGTCCTCGATTTAAGTCTGGGTCGGCCAGCTTAATATTTTAAATAAATAAATAAATAAAATTATTAATAAATAATATTTAAATTATCAATTCTGGTCGACTCATTTGAGTATTGGCGCCTAAAATAATATTTAGAATTTTGGTTTATCCTGGCCGACCTCTTGGAAAGCACTAAATTGAATATTTGAATTATATTTTCTTCTGGTCGACCTCTTCTATGTTGGCATCTATATTTAGTATTTATATGAGGTCGCTGCTCAGTTTTGGATCATTCAACATTTGGTTTTTATTTCATTATGGAGCAGACCAGTAGAAGGATGAAAACCCTTATGCTAGGAAGGTGAATTGGACGGAAACCCAATTCATTGACGGGAAGGCTTCATCATGGAGGCCTAATTGGACTTCAACGGCGATTTAGGAGTAGATTGTATATGCAAATCTGATATAAGTTTAGGTGTAGCTCTTAGGGTTTGATATTTCATTCATTGTTCACGTTGCAAGTACATTCAAACTTATCTATACTGTGAAAACTGGTTTGTGTGGGTTGTCACACCCGTTTAGACATGTTGTGATCACATTCCATATTGCTACTGTTTGGTAATGTTCATATTTTGCATCTGCTGGGCGAATTTGTCATCTTTAGATCTAGGGTAGAGTTGTTACAGTTTGTTACACTCAGATTTAGGGCAGAATCATATTTAGTTCTGTTGGTCGAATTCGTTGTTGAATCTCCTAGGTGAATTAAGGTCTTGCTAGCACATTTTCTTTGGGAAAAGTATACTTATCTTCCGCTTTACATCAGTCCCCAGAAGTGCAGAAACTAGGGCTTACTGTAATTTAATAGCAATCATTGTGAGACAACAACTCATGTTGTGAATGCATATTTGGCTTCATTGATATTGTTATTGTTTCCATTTGATCCATGAATGAAGATGTTATTGTGAATGGTGAATGTGTATATATCTGTTGTTTGTACTTGTCTACATATTCGGATTTTGCATTGGAATATCATAATTTGGGGTTGAGGCTAACATTGTGGTCAGATTTGAAGATATCCTGATTCGGGGATATTACAGTGGTATCAGAGCTTGAATCCTGCCAGCTTGTAGGTCTATCGATTTTGCGCATAGAGATCAACATTGGAGGTAGAGGTTAAAAAAGGAAATGGTTGATCAGGAAGATGTTTTTAAGGCATACCTGAAAGGGCAAAAACAAATGTACCAGTTAGTCACTCTGATGATGCAACAAATGCAAAATGCTTTTATAAATTCTACAAATAGTAATCGGATTCCAATTGGATCAGCACCTAGGCCCTTCCAGCCTACCTTTTTGCCTAGAGTAGAGCCACTATCGAAAGAAGAGGAGCCAAACTCAACAGCATATGACATTAATCCCTACATAGAAGACTACATCAATCTTGATCCAAGTATCATAAAACATATTACTTTTGCCAACTATTACAGTTTAATGGCAAAAACAGGGCTGAAGAAAGGAAGAAGAAAGCAAGAGGAACAATAAAATCAAGTGCCCAAGATGAAGGAATCTGAAACAATGAAGGATACATCAAAGCCAATATCACAAAAGAAGGTACAAGAGGACACTATAATGAGGTATGATGATTTTGAGGTTGTGATTTTGAACAATAGTTACATGATCATGAGATAGAAGAGTATCATAAGGGCGAGGAAGAATCTTGCCTTGTGGAGACACAAGAATTACTTGATGGTACTTTAAAGGAATGTTTGGAGGCCCGAGACAAAGAGGATTTGGTTGATTGCAAGAAACAAGGTTTCGAGGAGTACGTGAAGACTAAAGAAGACACCAAACTAGTCATGTTGAGTCCATATCAAGGAGGTATGGTTTCATTTGATATTCCTTCATTGCCTTTGCTTCATGGTTTGGATATATTCCAAACAAATGTTGCCCATGCATATGATGATGAGCTAAGAGGGTTGGATAAGATTGATTTGACATTGCGGGATCATATGGAGGATAAGGATGTCATAGCTGTGAAGGATCATGTGGTCGAAAATTCTACTCATTGCTTTGATGGTGATTCGTCGATGGAGCATGATGATGACCAAGTTTCCACACATGAAGACCATACTCAAGAGGAAATAGACTTGAAGAAAAAAGCAGAGGAGGTACATGATGATGAGATCCCACCATATTGGGACAATGGTGGCACAGTGAGAGACAGTAACCATTTCATTTTCAGCTCACATGGAGGGATGATAGCTTGGGATTTGAGCATTATGTTCCACACTACACTATCTCACTATGCTTGGAACGCCAAGACAACGCAGCAGCTGCATGGTGGATACATTTTGGGACTCACTCGGGATATGGGAGTTGGCATGGGGTTTGGTATGATCCATGACAGGGGAGTTAAACAATCGCCTTGTGGATTCTTCATAAGGCTCTGGGATCTAGTGATTGTTTGTTCAGAGATGCATAGATTGTTTCATCACTATGAGTGAAGCAATGTTTATATTAGAGTAGCGTGTTGGACTTCACTATTGCAGGGATGGAGTAGAACCAAGTTCATTGACGAGTTTTGGTGGGACACCTCCCATGATGCTTCTTGGCATTGCTTGAGGATAAGCAATTTCTGGGATGGGAGGATTGTCATGTTCCCGATTTAGGGCTAGGTCGTCCGGCTTAATATTTTAAATAAATAAATAAATAAAATTGTTAATAAATAAATATTTAAATTTAAATTATTAATAAATAATATTTAAATTATCAATTTTGGTCGACTCATTTGAGTATTAGCGCCTAAAATAATATTTAGAATTTTGGTTTATCCTGGCTGACCTCTTGGAAGGCACTAAATCGAATATTTGAATTATATTTTCTTTTGGCTGACCTCTTCTATGTTGGCATCTATATTTAGTATTTATATGCGGTCACTACTCAGTTTTGGATCATTCAACATTTGGTTTTTATTCCATTATGAAGCAAACCAGTAGAAGGATGAAAGCCCTTATGCTAGGAAGGTGAATTGGACGGAAACCCAATTCATTGATGGGAATGCTTCATCACGGAGGCCTAATTGGACTATAACGACAATTTAGGAGTAGATTGTATATGCAAATCTGAGATAAGTTTAGGTGCAGCTCTTAGGATTTGTTATTTCATTCATTGTTCACGTTGCAAGTACTTTTAGACTTATCTATACTGTGAAAACTAGTTTGTGTGGGTTGTCACACCTGTTTAGACATGTTGTGATCACATTCCATATTGCTATTGTTTGGTAATGTTCATATTTTGCATCTGTTGGGCGAATTTGTCATCTTCAGATCTAGGGCAGAGTTGTTACAGTTTGTTACACTCAGATTTAGGGCAGAATCATATTTAGTTCTATTGGTCAAATTCATTGCTGGATCTCCTAGGCGAATTAAGGTCTTGTTGGCACATTTTCTTTGGGAAAAGTATACTCATGTTCCACTTTACATCAGTCCCCAGAAGTGTAGAAACTTGGGCTTATTGTAATTTAACAACAATCATTGTGAGACAACAACTCATGTTGTGAATGCATATTTGGCTTTATTGATATTGTTATTGTTTCCATTTGATCCATGAATGAAGATGTTATTGTGAATGGTGAATGTGTATATTCTGCTGTTTGTACTCGTCTACATATTCATATTTTGCATTGGAATATCAGATTTTGGGGTCAAGGCTAACATTGTGGTCAGATTTGAAGATATACCGATTCGGGGATATTACAGATTATGTTTGATTTCCTCAATTAGATGTTCTGAGCTACTAGTAATGATCAGGTCATCAATAGGGGTTGGGGCCCTAGCTCGGTTGGCTAAATCTTTCTTGTTGCAGGAGGTTGGTCACGAGGTCTAGTCTCCCCACCCCCCGTGGTACCGGAGGGCGTGTCGCGCCAGCGCCACCGGTCACGTTAAAAAGTTTACTAGGCACACTGCAGTTTATAGGGGGTCGTGCTACCCGATCCCTGTAGTCTAATATTAAAAAAAAATAAAAAAAATAAAAAAATGATTAGGTCATCAACATATACAACAATCAAAAGAATATGATCACCAGACTGCTTGACATACAAATTAGAATCAGGACTCCTTTGAAAACCATGATCAACAACGTATTTATCAATTTTCATGTAGCATGCTCGTGGAGCTTGTTTAAGGCCATAGAGTGCTTTCACTAGTCTGCATACCTGGTGTTCTTTACTAGCAACCTTGAAACTAGGAGGTTGCGTCATATAGACTTCTTCTTGTAGATCACCATTGAGAAATGCACTCTTGACATCCATTTGATGGACTTTCCATCCAAACTGGGCTGCAATAGCGAAGACAAGCCGAATAGTACTCATTTTGGCTGTGGGAGCAAAAGTCTCCTCATAATCGATGCCCTCTTTCTGTGAGAACCCTTTGGCTGCTAACCGAGCCTTATACTTATCAAGAGTTCCGTCAACCTTGTACTTAACTTTATACACCCATTTGCATCCAATAGGCTTCTTCCTAGGAGGAAGATCGGAGAGGACCCAAGTGTTATTTTTCAAAAGGCTATTATGTTTAGCTTCCATAGCCTTTTCCCACTCAAGAATGCCTTTAGCCTCTGAATATGTTTGAGGCTCAGAGATGCTGTGAAGGTTGGCCATAAGAGCAAAATTAACTATATTTGGCTGCTTGCTCTTTTTCTGAGCAAACCTACCCTCAATCAATTCATCATCATGAAGATCACCTATGGTTTTAGCATACTATTTAGGTTGGTGAGTAGTAGTACCAATACCTAAAGCAGGAGGAACAACATCATCAGGGTTGGTGGGAACAAAATCAGCTGGATCAAGATCTAGATCATCCTGAGGAGGGGCGGGTGGTGGAACATTTTGCTGAGGTGCCTGCATAATTGCAAAATCCCTCCCATCAGGTGGAGCTAGGGGAAGACAAACTCCCAAACCAAAAGTTTTCAAAGATTGATCCTCAGAGCTCATAGAAGGAGAAGACAAAAAGAAGGGCCCAGTGGATTCATCAACCACAACATCACGATGAAAGATAAGAAGATCTGTATGTATATCAATCAGCCTATATGCCTTATGATTCTCACTGTAACCAGTGAACATGAGTTTCTGGATTTTGGAATCCAGCTTAGTGCACTTGGTATTTGGAATCCACACATGAGCAGTAGAGCCAAAAAATTTCAGGTGGTTGATCTTAGGCTTTCGTTCAGACCGGGCTTCTTTAGGAGTCGTCTTCTTAACGACAAAAGTAGGAGACTGATTCAGAAGATAGATTGCAATGTAAATTGCTTTAGCCTAGAATTTCTTAGGAACATTTCTATGTTCCAGCATAGAATGAGTCATTTCAGTAATGGTGCAATTCCTTCCTTCAATGACACCATTTTGTTGAGGGGTGTAAGGTGTGGTAAGTTGACGCTTAATGCCATGGGTAGCACAAAAACTAGAGAAGTCGGAAGAACAAAACTCCCCCCCATTATTAGACCCAAGAGTGACTATCTAAGAGCTTGACTCTTTTTCAACTAAGGCTTTAAACTGCTGAAATATACCGAATACCTTTGATTTGTTTTTAAGAAAATACACCCACATTCTTCTACTAAAATCATCAACAAATAACAAAAAATACCTGCAACCAATAACTAAAGGAGTGTTCATTGGTCCACATACATCAGCATGAACCAACTATAATACCTTGGAATCTCTCCATGAGTCACCATCTGAGAATGGAGTCCGATGCTGCTTTCCAGCCTGACAAGCTTCGCATACTCCATGATTCTGAGTCTGAATCGCAAATTGACCACCAACCAAATTATCTCTAGATAGCTGAGAGAGATAATGCATATTCAAGTGCCCATAATGCTGATGCCAAAGGTGGCTGATCGAAGTGCTCCTAGCTGCCATAGTGTGCTCTTGAGAATCACTAGAATCAACAAGTCTATACAAACTATGATCCTCAAGTCCTTGAACAACTGTAGTGCGTGTCTCTCTATCAACAATGTTGCATGTATGCATGCTGAAAATAATATCTAGCTGAGAGTGACGCATGATTTGACTAACAAAAAGTAAGTTTAGCTCCATGCCAGGTACAAAGTATACATCAAGAAATAATAGATTTCTCCCTCCAAAATGAATCTGCATGGTGCCCTTTCCGACAACAGTATACTTTTCACCTCCTCCAAAGACAATACAATCTTTGAATGTTGTGTACTCAATGAACCAATCTTGATGATGAGTGAAATGTCGAGATGCACTTGAATCAATATACCAGGTAGAGGATTTAACATGATCTGCTAGACGCTTGGCCATGAAGGCATAGAACGTAGACTCCTACTTATTGTGCTCTGCAAGATGGGCTTTAGGTTTAGATTCTCCTTGCTTGGACTGTTCAGAAGCCAAGCGCTACCTACAACCTTTCTTCATGTGGCCATACTTATGACAATAGTTACATTGAGCGTCCTTCTTCTTGGAAGAGTCCTAGGATTGAACTTGGCTTGACTGTTGAGAGGGTTGATTCTGACCCTTATTTTTTGGAAATATTTTGGCAGAAAATGCTTGTTTTGTGGAGGAGGAACTAGCACCACTACCTAATTGCTATCTCCAATGATCCTGCTGTAGAAGTTTGGTGCAAAGTTCTAGAAACTTCAAGTCAACATTAGTTGAAGTAATGTTGAGTGTCTCAATAAAGTGTTCATAAGACTTTGGTAGACTTTTCAGAGTGATGACTACCATATCTTCCTCTTCCATTTTTCGACCAATAGCCTCTAGCTGATCACGAATGTCCTTGATTTTTGTCAAGTGCTCCTGTAGGGTTGTTTTCTCATCCATCATGATGGAGAACATGTTCTTTAGAAAGAACGCTCGACTCTTGTTGGATGTTTCATGAAGATCTTTCAAAAGATTCCGGATTTCTTTAGCTGTCTTGCTGGATGTCTCCTGAGGCAATTGATCATTGATGATTGACAATTTAATAAGCATCATGGCTTCTTGATTTCGCTCATCAAATTTCTCCTGATCTTTACCCATCGTTGTAGGATGTGTAGTGTTGCCTAGAACAATCTGGTCAAGACATCGATACTAAAAAATGGTCATCATATGTTGCTTCCAAGTGTTGTAGTTGTGGCTGTTGAATTTTTGACTACCCTCCAGCATAATGTGAGACAAAGAGGCCATTTTTTATTTTATTTTTTTACTGAAAAACCCTCAAACAAATTCTGACAGAAAGGAGGCACAAAACCCTCGAACTCAGAAATCTGCCAGAAAAGAGGCACAAAACCCTTGATTTGTTCAGAAACAACAACCACAAGTCCGGAAACCAGATGATTTGTGCAGAAAAGGTTTCATAAGATATTCAGAAAACCCTAGCTGCTAGCAGAAAACTCCAAAATGCAGCAGAGACATCGAGAACAAACCCATAATTTTGAAGAAATCACCTAGAAAAGGCATCCACAAATATTTGCAAACCCTTGATTTGCAATAACAGACACGTTTTTCAATCCATGCGTCCCAGAAAACACGATTTACAGGTTGCGTGCCAAAAAATTGCTATTTGCAGCTCCAAAAAAAATCAGAGAGAATCCATGAAGGATCCCAGAAAACCCTTGCACGCGGGCAGACAAGGGAGAACTCTAGATAAGAAGTCGCGCGCCTCAGAAAAGAGACACAATTCTGCATTAAAAAATCTGCGACTTGTTCACATAGACGCAATTTGCAGAAGCCTTGACCCAAAAAAAAAGGCGTACACGAAGAGAAAAAGACACATGATTTCCTTCCAAATACAATAAATGCGATTTCAAGATGCAGAAACCCGCAATTTTAAGATGCAGAAACCTGCGAATCAGCAAAAAAGAACGTCTGCAAAAATTTGTGAAATCTTTCAGTTTGAAACCCTTGAAAACTCTGAAAGTCTTCAAAAATCTCTTCACAAAAAAAAAAACCACCAAAAAATTCTCATGAATTCAGAGAAAAGACGATTTTCAGAAGCCCAGAAAAAATTTAAAACTTTCCCGCTCTGATACCATGTAATGGTAAAATATTGAATTAATTAAAAAGAAAGAGACAGTCTCTTTATAGAGATTTTACAATACAATGTTTCTAAAAACGAAGTTGCTAAAAATAAACTGAAGCAATCTAATCTAATTTAATATTACAATATTGACCATTAATATATTATCTAAATATTAGTTTAATAATAGTGCATCAATAACACAGTGACAAAATGAGGTTGGTAAAGGAAAGAAAAATACCAATAAGGTATATAAATGTTATGCGGCAACAACCTTGATAGAACATCATGATCGTGCATATTGAAGACCATTTTGAGGCTAGTGTGTGAAATAGAATGTTGTCACCTTTCTACGAAAAAAAAAATATTTTGAAAAAATATTTTATAGTCCGGTGACTACAATACCATCTAATTGTACTGCAGAAGCAGTATCGTTTGTTAGTGTGACCATCCCTAAAGGTGATGGTAATGTGCAAGCAAGACCATAAGACCACCCATGAAAATGATGGTATTGCAGAAACAATAGAATGAATACACCTATGAAGATTATAGTATTTTAGATGTGATACATGAGCGCACCTCTAAAGATGATGGTATTGTAAGAAGTGAAACCGTGAGCACACCTTTGAAGAATGCTTAGATGATGGTATTGTGGGAGTGCTACCATGAGCTCACCTCAAAAGGTGATGGTATTGTGGATGTCAGACCATCATATTATCCTTGAGAATGATATTCTTGAAGAATTGATATCTTGACTACAGTAAAAATGATGATATTGTAAAAGCAAGAACATGGATGCAACCTTGATGTTCTTGTGAAAGTGATACCAAGAGATCTATTAAAGATGATGGTCTAATGGGCACAATACGATGAGATCAAGTCTATGATCACTTGATGCTATCACAATATCATGCTCTTTGATTCAGTAGCAGATGAAGAACACTCTGGTTATGGAAAGAGAATTGTCCTGATCATGGTTAACAGGTACAGAAATCTGGACTTGTATAGGAGGGGAAAAATAAGAAAATCCTGATTTCTAGAAAAAAAATTCATGAAGTTTGTTGCAAAAAGTGTATTTATATCTATTTATACATTATAAAATATTATTTAACACAAAAGTATGTAAAATTTAATTGGTGGTCTGAGCAGAGCAAGTTGGCTGGGACATGGGTTGCAAAGACGTCAAATTTTAAAAAAAAAAAAAAGAAAAAGAAAATCTTTAGACTGGACCAGGCTGATTTAGTACATCTGAAAAATTTGTATCCATGAGGATTTGGTAATTGTGGTTCCAAATATGTGCGGAACCTTGGGTGTCTAGAGATTTAATATAATTTTGCAAATTTCAGAAAGAATATAATTCCTTTGTGCCTTCAAGGTGACATTTTATGGGGAATATCCTTTCACAAGTGAGTTATTCCACTTAGAATAAAAACTAGGGCGAAAGATACTTGAAGAATGCAATGCAGTGATAGACATTTAATCATCTTGATGCAGGCCTGTAATATATGCATGGAAACAGAGAGAATATGTTTGAATCTAAGTTGCTGGTTCATGCTCTGCATTGCTTGGATCTGGGTCCTGTTTGAACTCGGTTGGGATTCTGTGCTGATATGGGTGGGAATTCTGTGAGGGTGTGCATTTTGGACTGTGGGTTTGTACTGGACAAACTCAGGGGAATCTGTGACGTTTGCAGAGAAACGTGATGTTTGAACTTCGAATCTAAGTTGCTGGTTCATGCTCTGCATTGCTTGGATCTGGGTCCTGTTTGAACCCGGTCCGGATTCTGTGCTGATATGGGTGGGAATTCTGCCAGGGTGTGCATTTTGGACTGTGGGTTTGTTCTGGACAAACTCAGGGGAATCTGTGATGTTGCAGAGAAATCTGACTCAACCCAAGGTGAATCTACTCAGAAAAACATGATTTTTAAAATTTTTTTTCAAACTTTTTTTTAAAATCATTTTTGAGCTTCGACTTTGACTAGGAAAGGCAAGAATGGTGACCCTAACCCTACAAGTGACATCTAAAGCATTTGAAACACTAAAACAAACTCATTTTTTCTCGTTGTGAGTGCAAGAGAATAAAACCATTCATTCTTGCTTGCCATTACTTGAATAGAGCTGAAGATTTATCATTGAAGACGGAAGATTGCTATTACATGAATGTAATTGTGGGATATAGAGCTAGAGCTACTGACTTGGATGCTTCCACTTCTCAACATGCTACATTTGTGGAGTTGGATAGTGAGCATGCTTTTAGTGCAAGTGCATTGATTGTGGTTCTTCTAATCAACCTACCTCATATAATGTCAATGATGATGATGGTGAAGACCCATATGACATTGATTGCCGATATTATTATTTTTTATATTCAACAATGAATATTTATCACGACATTTGAGTTTTGACAAACTAACATTTTTTATTTTTATGGAGGTTTTGTTTATTATATGATGCTATCAGCTATGTGGTATTCTGAACTTAATTGCTGTTAGCCTGCAAATATGTATATATTTATGATTTTTATATATATTTTGTATAGACAAGCCCAAAATGAACCCAACCCCAATTTATTTATTTATTTTCCTGAATCCTTGTACTAACCCTCAAACCCGAATTTGAATCCAAATGTGAACTTTAACTGGCAACTTAGGTCTGAAGGTGGTCTATGATGGATTGCTGTTGCTTTTTCCCTTTGTTGAACTTGAAGATGATTATTTTTTTGAAATTTGCATTTATTTAAAGAGAAAATAATGCTTAGTTCTTGGAAAGAAAAAATGGAGTTTCAAGTTTATATTTCTAGATCTTCTATGGTTGATTAAAGGAGTGTTCCACGGGGACGCGTTCCCCCCAAAAAACCCTGCGTTTCCTAGAGGGGGACGTCTCAGAGACTTGGGGACTTGGGGGAGATGTCCCCCCACCAGGCCACCACCAACGCCACCATCCCACCACTAGTGTCACTGTCTCCAAGACGCTGATAGGACTTTGAGGACGTTGGGGTGTCCTCAAGGCGTCTAGGGACTCCTAGTTGTCTCCAAGATGTATAATTCTTATACTTATACATCTTTTTATAACTTTTTTTCAAATACTATATGTATTTCAACACCCTACTGCCCCCTCACCGCCGTCCCCCTGCCGTTCCCAAACATAGGCCCCCCATCCCCACGTCTCGGAAACACGTCCCCTGTCGTCCCCCCGTCCCTGTCCCCAAAACCCCGTGGAACATTGGATTAAAGTGAAGCTTGTTCTTTTTCTTGGCTGATCAAATATCTTTTTATACTTTTACCTTTAGTTGTCTTTTCCTAGTTTGATGAATAGGGAATATCATATATTAGCAGAAAGTTCTGTAGATATGCTTTCACATGATAAATCTGAAAGTAACACTGACTGTAAGAAGCTAAGCTGACAATGGTACCGGACAGGGCTACACAAACAGTGCCTCTCAACAATAAGGAAACCAACTATAAAAAGAAAAAAAGATCTGAATTGATAAAATAGATGGTTCATAATTCTCAAACAAAATTACAATCAAGAGGTACTTCTCCATACTCAAGGACTCCGTGCTACTGTTATTATAATCTAGGACTATTTGATAATGGAATTGGAAATTAAAGTCTTGATCAGGGATGATCTTGATGCAGGGAATGTAGTGCTCCTTTCTAAATAATTCAAAATTAAGGTTTTGATATCTCATTCCAATATTTCCCATGGGCTAAGGTAAGGAGTAGGGGAAATAATTTATTTAATATTTGATTTTTGGATCCATGTTAATTCATATTTAAATTATTTTTTTTCACATTTTTAGGGCCAAATCAAATATTAAATATATTTGATTATTTATTGGTGTTGGAATCCCAAATTGGGGCATGGGATTTTCTATGATGTGATCTCTAACCTCCGAGATCTTGTGGTGGCCTATTTTTAGTTGATTCTATGGCAGTTTTATGACAGTTTGCTTGTGGGGAGTTATTGTCTAATTTTAGCTAGAATTTTGTAACGGCCATGGAGGGTGCTGATAAAAATTCAGAATGATATAATTACTGAATAATGAGATCAATTTTATTGAAGAAGAGCCTTGCTCTTATAGACTTACTGAATAATGAGATCAATTTTAATAAAGAAGAGCCTTGCTCTTATAGACTTTACAAACCCTCAAAGTTAGGGAGAAGATTTAGTTAACTGAAAGAGTTAACTAAACGTAACTGAAAGCAAACTAAAACTAAATTGAAACAGTTAATTAAACATTAACTAAGGCAAACTAAAACTTAGTCTGCAAGTTAACTTACGACTAACTGAAGATTAAAATAAAGCTAAGATGACCATTAATATTACATTTAATATTTAATACCCTCCCTTAATGGTCATCGTACAAACAAAAATCTAAGTCTACCCATATTGTGATGGTCATCAAAATGCAAAGTGTGCAGACTCCTTTTGCTTAGTTTGCTCCGTTACGTGAGCACTTTGCTGAGATGCTTCTTGGTTGGACTTCTCATCAGCCAACCGCTTTCTGCAATACCTCTGTATATGACCAATCTTCCCACAGTAATGGCAAGTAAAAGACTTCTTGGAGCCCTCATCTGAATCACCTCGTCCTTTCTGCTGAGTGGACTTGCCTTTGCCAATATCCTTGGCAATAAATGCTTGCTCAACAGTAGGATACTCACTGCTACTCCCTGTTGATGTTTACAGTTTCGGTCGATCTCTTCCGGGCATGATCTTATCTGAAGACAATAAATTAAATATAGCCTTATGGCTATTCAATTTATATAATCCATTTGCTTTATGAAGAGGCGCTTCATATTCAAGTAATGATTTATATTATTTAATAATTAATATTTAATTATTAATTGGGGCCACTTTTAGGAGAGGTGCGATTTTCTAAGAGACGTCTCCTTGTTTGAAGGCCGACCTATTGTTTGGTGGAGACGCATCCCTTCCTTGGCTTAGATATATATTTGAGTGATGATCACTCATTTGATCATCAAGTTCATTCATCATAATTCACACTCCTAGAAGAAGTTCAGACGTGAGCAGCAGATCATCATTCTGTAGCAGCAGATCAATCTCAAGGAGAAACATATTCATTTCCATTCGCATCTAGGAGAGGTGCTATTATTCATTGTATCAAAATCGGCATTGTATTATGACTGAGTTGTAAGCAGATTTCTGCTCTTATCAAATCAATATATTAGAGATATATTTGCTGGGTTTTTCTCCCTCAGGTTGGAGGGTTTTCCCAGGGTATCTTGTTGTGTTCATTGTCTTAAGTGTTGCATTTTCTGATTGTTTTCAGTTTTATATATCTGATCATAAAAACTAACATGGTATTAGAGCGGGTCTAAGGAAAGATCTGATCAGATTTATACAAGCAGCGTTATCCTCCATTATTGTTCTCATCCTTGATTGCAGTTATCCTTTCATCAAGATGGTGAACGGGCTCAAGGTCGAAGATAGACTTGAGGGTGCATCAAACTTCGCCTCCTGGGAGTTTAGAGTGATGCTCGCCTTGGAGGAAAATGAGTTAGTTGAGTTCGTGGAGAACGAAGTTCCTGAACCAATCGAAGAGAATGAGAAACCTCAATGGAAGAGAAATGGCACTAAGGCGAAAAAGATGTTGGTTGATTCCGTGAAAGATCACATTGTGCCAATCATCTCCAAATTGAAAACAACAAGAGATATGTTTAAGACCTTAGAGGAGATGTATGAGATCAACAACACAAGTCGAGCTCTTGCATTAAAGCAACAACTTCATCATATCAAGATGGCGAAAGGAGAATCCATCATCTCATACCTCATGAAGATCATCGATTTGAGAGATCAGCTCTCTACCATTGGGCATATTGTTGATAGCAAGGATTTGATTATGTTGGCTCTCAATGGTCTTCCTAAATCTTGGGAGTCATACATTCAAGGAATCAGTGCGAGATCAAAACTTCCTAAGTTTGATCGATTGAGAGCAGATTGTATTCAAGAAGAATCAAGGTTGGCTGCAAGAGGCATTGGTCAAAGTTCTACAAATGAAGACGTTCATGTTCTTTCTTCTCAATCCTTGAAGAATAAAGGAAAAGGAGGAAAGAAAGGATACTGCAAGAGGAATAGAGATAAAGGGTTAGATGGTGCCTTTGCATTCAAGAAGAAGAAGGATCTATCTCGTGTTCAATGTTTTAGATGTGACAAGTTTGGTTACTATGCAAAGGATTGCCCAACCAAGCCTAAGCAGCATGCTTCATTTGCGAATGTGGATGAGATCTCTACTAAAAAGGATTCAAGGGAATTCCTATTCTATTCTGCCTTATCAAGCAATGTTCCAATAGATAGCAACACTTGGTTGACAAAAGGATTCAAGGGAATTCCTATTCTATTTTGCCTTATCAAGCAATGTTCCAATAGATAGCAACACTTGGTTGATTGATAGTGGCGCCTCTCGTCACATCACTGGGTTTAGAGAACATCTCTCAGATTTGGTGATGAGAGATTCAAGTGTTCAAGTCATAATTGGAGATGATGCATGTTATTCTGTGAAAGGCGTTGGGACCTCCACTATTCACCTAGATTCAGGCATCACCTTGCAGTTGAGTGATGTACTATTTGTACTAGGCATCAAGAGGAACCTTGTCTCAATTTCAGCCTTAGAAGATAAGAGATATCAAGTAGCATTCTTTGAAGGAAAAGTTCTTGCATGGCCAAAGAACTCTAACATCAAGTCAGCTAGTGTGATTGGAGTTCGACAAGAATATCTCTACAAGCTCTCCACCCGTCCTCTACAAGCCTTGTTGCATGATGCTTCAAGTTCATGTGAGCTTTAGCATAGAAGATTTGCTCACATTCACTTCCGTGCTCTTTCAACCTTGGAGAAGATGGTCACCGGCATTCCTAAATTAAGCCAGGAGCATGAAGGTACTTGTCGAGGATGCGCACTAGGTAAGAACACTAAAAGACCCTTCCATAGTAGTGAAAATAGATCTAAATGTATTCTAGATCTTGTTCATTCTGATTTGTGTGGTCCAATGTTTGTTACTTCTTTGAGTGGTTTCTTGTATTATGTAATTTGTATTGATGACTACTTTAGAAAGACTTGGATTTATTTCTTAAAGACTAAAGAATCTGAGGAAGTACTTGAGAGATTCAAGGAATTCAAAGCTCAAGTAGAAAACTTGTCCGAGAAAAGGATCAAAGTTTTGAGATCTGACAACGAAGGAGAATACATCTCTAGAAGCTTTCGTAACTTCTGTATTGAAGCAGGATTTAAGAGGGAGTTTTGTGTTCCCTACAATCCACAACAAAACGGCGTAGCAAAAAGGAAGAACAGATCTATTGTAGAAGCAACTAAGGCCATGATTCATGATCAGGATCTACAAATCTTCCTTGGGGTCGAATCTTCTAAGACAGCTGTGTATGTTCTGAATCGAAGCCCTCATCGCATTTTGGAGGACATGACTCCTGAAGAAGCCTTCACAGGTGTAAAGCCTGAAGTCAGTCATTTGAGAATATTTGGCTGTCCTGTGTATATTCATATCCCTAAAGATAAAAGGACAAAATTGGAACCATCTGGCAAGAAGGGAATATTTGTGGGCTACAATGAAACTTCAAAAGCCTACAAGATTTACATTCCAGGTCAGAAACTAATAGAGATCAGCAGAGATGTTACATTTGAAGAAGATGTTGCATTCAAGAGATCTAATGGCTATCACATGGAGATAGACAATGAAGACCAAGAGTCTTCCCAGGATATGGAAGCTCACCATACTCTTGAGATTCAGAGGGAGTCTACTGATCCAAAAGAAGATGATGAAGCAATTGAGCCTTTGGAACCTACTGATGGGCCTACCGACATTGTTATTGGTAGAAAAAGACTTCTATGGGCTAGGAAAGCAATGCACGAGGCATAAAAGTCTGCAACCCCTAGAGGAACATTTAGAGAAAGCAAAAGACCTTTGAAGTTTTCAAAATATGTTGCATTAATGAGTCAAATGATTGAGTTTGAGCCTTCCAGTGTTGAGGAAGCTTCAAGTCAGCAAGCGTGGAAAGATGCTATGGCTGAAGAGTATCAATCTATCCTCAAGAATGATGTTTGGGACATCGTACCTAGACCTGAAGGCAAATTTGTGGTATCCTCTAAATGGCTCTTCAAGATCAAGCATGCGCTTGATGGGAGCATCAAGAAGCATAGAGCTAGAATTGTGGCTAGAGGATTCTCTCAGAAAGAGGGAGTAGACTATGAGGAAACCTTTGCCTTAGTTGCTCGTTATACATCCATTAGGACCATCATTGCTCTTGCAGCATCTAAGGGATGGAAGATACACTAGATGGACGTGAAGACAACATTTCTAAATGGTGTAATTGAGGAAGAGGTATATATTGAGCAACCTGATGGCTTTGAGGTTCATGGGAAGGAGTCTCATGTTTGTAGGCTGAAGAAGGCATTGTATGGCCTTAAGCAGGCTCCTTGTGCTTGGTACGAAAGAATTGATCAATCCTCGATGAGTTTGGGTTTCTCCAAGAATGATACTGATTCAAACCTTTACTTCAAGGTAATTGATGGTGAAGCATTGATTTTGGTTCTCCATGTTGATGATTAAATTCTTATTGGAGAAGAACACCTCATTTTCAAATGCAAGAAGGAGCTAGCTTCTGAATTTGAAATGAAGGATCTTGGTCTAATGAAGGATCTTGGTCTCATGCACTACTTCCTTGGTCCAGAAGCATGACAAAAGCCAGATGAGATCATTCTGAGTCAAGGGAAGTATACTATTGACATTTTGAAGAGATTTGGTATGATGGATTGTAAATCCATATCTACGCCTATGGAGACCAACTTTTAGAAGCTTAAGGAGGCTGCAGCTAGTTCAGATCTGGTGGATCCTACCATGTACAGGCAGTTGATTGGATCGTTGATGTATCTAGTCAATACTAGACCAGATATTTGCTATGCAGTGAGTGCACTTAGTCAGTTCATGTGTGAACCAAGGCAAATACATCTAGTTGCAGCGAAGCATATCCTAAGATACTTGCTTGGCACAGTTGGGTATGGCTTGAGATATTCTTTTGATGTGGACTTGAAGCTGCATGGTTATACTGATTCTGATTGGGCAGGGTGTGTCACTGATCGGAAAAGCACCTCTGGATGTTGTTTCAGTTTGGGGTCTGCTATGATCTCTTGGTGTAGCAAGAAGTAGTCTTCAGTGGCACTAAGCACCGCAGAGGCAGAGTATATTGCAGCATGTGTGGCATCTCGAGAAGTAGTGTGGCTTTGGAAGCTCCTTGCAAGATTGTTTGGACAATCATTGGAGCCTACTATCATTCATTGTGATAATCAAAGCTGTGTGAAGCTTTCTGTCAATTCAGTGTTTCATGACATGAACAAGCATGTTGAGATCAAATATCACTATATCAGAGATATGGTATTGAGGAAAGCAATTTAGTTGAGATACATTAGCATTGATGAGCAGACGATAGACATTCTCACCAAGCCCCTCTCCAGAGTAAAGTTTGTGTACTTCCGAGACAAGCTTGGTATTGTTGAGAATGAAGCCCTAGTTGAGAGGGAGTCTCAGCTTCAGTGATCTATGATTTGCTTTAATGCATTTCTCTCTATAAGAGAGATTTGAGGTGCAAGCCCTTGTTTCCACCCTTTGGGAGTAGCCAAGGTGGATGTCATGTGTGTGACTCCATGACAACATCACTTGAGAGAGTCTGTGATGATTTCCTTGTACTTGTGTTTATTCACCCTCTGGGAGTATCTATGGTGAACGTCATGATGAGATGACGACATCACGTTGAGTGATGGGCACTTGTGCACATTTACCATTCATGGGAGTAGCCATGATGGTTGATATCACGATGAGGTGATATGCTATCACGATGAGGTGATATGCTCTTTTACACATGGGTGTAGCCTTGGTATTTGACATCACGATGAGGTGATATGTCTTGTACAGCTGGAAGTATTTCTCCCTAGCTGAGAGGGAGTGTTGATGTTTACAGCTTGAGTCGATCTCTTCTAGGCACGACCTTATCTGAAGACAATAAATTAAATATAGCTTTATGGCTATTCAATTTATATAATCGATTTGCTTTGTGAAGAGGTGCTTCATATTCAAGTAATGATTTATATTATTTAATAATTAATATTTAATTATTAATTGGGGCCACTTTTAGGAGAGGCGTGATTTTCTAAGAGACACGTCTCCTTGTTTGAAGGCCGACCTATTGTTTGGTGGAGATGCATCCCTTCCTTGGCTTAGATATATATTTGAGTGATGATCGCTCATTTGGTCATCAAGTTCATTCATCATAATTCACACTCCTAGAAGAAGTTCAAACGTGAGCAGCAAATCATCATTCTATAGCAGCAGATCGATCTCAAGGAGAAACATATTCATTTCCATTCGCATCTAGGAGAGGTGCTATTATTCATTGTATCAAAATTGACATTGTGTTATGACTGAGTTGTAAGCAGATTTCTGCTTTTATCAAATCAATATATAAGAGATATATTTGCTGGGTTTTTCTCCCTCAAGTTGGAGGGTTTTCTCAGGGTATCTTGTTGTGTTCATTGTCTTAAGTGCTGCATTTTCTGATTGTTTTCAGTTTTATATATCTGATCATAAAAACTAACACTCCCAAACTGCTTCTTCCACCGATCTTGCTACAAAAGCTTGTTGCACATCTCATCAAACTTCAAGCCAACATTGGTGGATGTAATGTTGAGCGTTTCGATGAAGTGCTCGTAGGAACGTGGCAAAATTTTCAAAATGATCACCACCATAGCCTCCTCTTCTATCTTATGACCAATGGCCTCCAATTGATTGCAAATGTTTTTTACTTTCATCAAGTGCTCTTGCAAAGACACTTGGCCATCCATCATAATAGAAAAGAGCATATTCTTCAGAAAGAAAGCCCTTCCCTTGTTTGAGGTCTCATGAAGATCTTTCAAATGCTTTCAGATCTCTACAACAGATTTACCAGATGGTATTTCTGGTAACATTTCATCGGCGATGGATAATTTAAGAAGCATGACTGCCTCCCTATTACTTCCATCATACTTGTCTTGATCCTTCCCAACAGTAGTGGGATGAACTTTTGTACCAAAAACAAGCGCATCCAAACACCGGTACTCAAAGATGGTAAGCATCCTCTGCTTCCACATGTTGTAATTCTGTCCATTGAACCTCTATGAACTTTCCAACATAATATTGGACAAAGATGCCATCCCTCCTGTTTTCCAAAGCACGAAAAACGAGGTAATTTTTATGATCAGTTGGCACAACTCCGATTTTTCAAATATCATTTGAAAAAGAGGCTCAAAATCTGTAAGATTTTCAAAACTTTGTAAAGTTTTGAAGAATTTTTTTTCGAAAATTCTTTGCAAATTTTTATTTTCCTAGAAAATTGTCACAACTGGCTAAAAAGAAATTCTTTCATACTGCAATGAAAAAAATTATTAAAAAAACTCAAATAATTTTTGTGGAGAAAATTATTAAGACCTAGATCTGTTGCAGGTACAAAAATCACTAGAAAATCGAAAACCCTAGGTCGCGGGTCACAAAATTCGAAAAAAAATCAGAAAGTTGTTGCTGATCTGTATGGCCAAACTAGAGGAGGCAGAAAAATTCGAAAAACCCAGAAAACATTGAGTTGCAGGTACTGAAATCGTGCCAAAATGCAGGTTGTCGCACACAAAAAAAATGGTACAGAAAATCTGGTTGTGTTTGTAGGGTCGTGCAACAGCACAGGTAAAAAATGTGTCCAAAAGCTTTGAAAATCGCTACTCAGAAATACCCAAATCGCGCCAAAGATTGTTCAGAAAAACGAGCCTAGAAAACCCAAATCGCATGCCAAAACAATGAAAAAACACGCTAGAGATTGAACAAATCGTGTCTTCAAGGGTCGCGGCAAGAAGAACGAGCATACAGGTCACGGAAACACGCCAAAGGCAGGGACGAAACATGCCTAGAAAAACGCGATCTGGAGGTAGATGAAAACCAAAAAATGGTGCCCTAAAATGACACGATCAGAGATTGAGGTTGCTCTCCACAAAAAAACAGAAAAACATGACCAAAGAGGGCTTTGAGAATCGCGTTTTTTAGGCATGAGTTTGAAGAAAAACCTAGTCGCGATTTTTAGAACCCGCAATCTTAAAAATGGCGTGATTTTCAGAACACACAGATCTCCAAAACAGGCAAAAAACCAGATGCCTCTTAAGATGCCATTTTCACACCAAAAAGAAGTTGCTTTAGACTTATCACGTCTAAAAATCAGAGAAGACGCCCGAATTTTTTTTTCCCACGTGATAAATCACAAATTACAGAACAGCAGGTCTTGTTAAAATTCTTGAGCCATCCCATGAGGGAGACTCAGACCCGCTCTGATGCCATGTTGATAAAAACTTAGAATGATATAATTACTAAATAATGAGATCAATTTTATTAAAGAAGAGCCTTGCTCTTATAGACTTTACAAACCCTCAAAGTTAGGGAGAAGATTTAGTTAACTGAAAGAATTAACTAAACGTGACTGAAAGTAAACTAAAACTAAACTGAAAGAGTTAACTAAACTTTAACTAGAGCAAACTAAAGCTTAGTCGCAAGTTAACTTACAACTAACTAAAGACTAAATAAAGCTAAGATGACCATTAGTATTACATTTAATATTTAATAGAGGTGAGCATCATTAGAGGGAAATTATTGAAAATATTATTTTATTCTATTTTCCAAGAGTGGGGTATTAGGAATTTGGGCAACCAAGTTTGCCTTCATCCATCTATTTATTGATAGGGAATTGCTCAGTGTTGGCATCCAGTTTCACTCTATCAAAACTTTAGCCGAAATTGTTTGGGCACTTGTGTTCATTAATCCATCTGAGGACAAAACCCCTTGGATGTTGAAATCAGAGGACGAAATCCCTTTGGTTCCTTGAGAGCAGTCTCACCCAGAGGTTGCATTTGCAGTTCAAGAATATTTTGCATTTTCTAGTACTTTTAGTGTGTTATTTGCAGTTTTTTGTTATGGAAAGAGCTCTAGCATTATAGGGATGTGTTGTAGATCTGCATATCAGTTGCAACTGCTGTTAATTTCTAATTTATAACAGGATTTCGCTGTTCAACATATCCATTTTAATCAGCTCCAGCTTGGTGGTGAAGTGTGTGTGTTTTAACATAGTTTTTCAGTGTTTTTCTACTGATTTGGTAAGAAAGAAGCTATAGCAAGCAAGACAAATCTCTATATTTGTTTTTTGCATGTTTGGCTGTACATTTTATCTCATTTCCAACACTTTGTTGTATATTTTATAAATATATACTAGTTCCAGCATTGTGGTAAATTTCTGTGAAGTGTGTGCATGTATCGTTTGATTTTTTTTGCATATCTGCAGAAAATCAACTGTGGGCATTTTCCTGATTTTATTATGAATTTGGAAGTGAATAATATATTATATTTTATGTGAGTTTGCTGTTTTATATCCGATCTGAAAATTTATAATAAAAAAATTAGATGGGGACATTATAGGAAAGACTGATTGCTAGATTGCTTATCATTGACTGTATTCACTAGTCTCTTAACGGCTTAGTTGTGTTGCAAGGTGTGCACCCTTGGTCTCCTTGTGCTTTGCAATGTAGCACTCAGGTTCGTGACGTGGCTTAACTGCCTCCCGTGGATTCATTAACTCTGATGGTTGTATCGGGCATTAACAGGTCATCTTTTGGTGCAACGGCAACCGTCTATGCAACAATTGGTATGAGAGCTTGGGTCACGGGTTTGAACCCCTTGCTTGCGTTGGGGGCTGGGGGAATTGTTGCAAGGTGTGCGCCCTTGGTCTCCTTGTGCTGTGTAGCGCATCGCTCGGGTTCGTGACATGGCCTAACTGCCTCCCGTGAATTCATTAACTTTGATGGTTGTATCGGGCATTAACAGGTCGATCTTTTGGTGCAATGGCAACCGTCTATGCAACAAGTTGATGTTTCAATCATTGTTTGAAAGAAATGGCCCTCCTACCTCCTATATGTATGTGCGGGTAGGAAAAAGACAAAGAGGGAGAAAAGCTACAGTTTTGATAAGCTTGTTGTACCGAAAAGTCTCAACATGCAAGGCATACAAGTAATTCATATAAAGGATCCTGCATAAAAGCTAATCTTCTTTGATCCAAGGTCACAAAATCTTTGAATATGCCATGCATCATATCATATTCTATTTTGAATTTTATCTTCTCTTTATTTTTTACAAAAAAATAACGGGCCCACATGGTGGCTTTCTATGTTTACAAAACATTTTCCTGAAACATTTGTGTTCATTTCATGTTGTTTAAGGTCCTTGGGTTTTAAGAGTTTCAAAAATGAAAAAAATGAGGCATCCAAATAGTAGCTTTATATTGGAGGTGGAAAAGGAGTATATGGACATCAAATCATTTCCCAAATAACTTAGGGAAATTAATGGTCTACATACTTTTCAGTTTTCAGTATGCAACAAATACTGCTCAACAGATATACATAATTGTTTCTTGTTCTTTAGCTTTGACTTTTCCATATATTTGAAATTGGGCCTATAAAGCTTTAGATGTTATGTTTTGCACCATATGCCTACATTGAGCATGCCATTATATCCAACGAAGAATAAAATCTGCCTGCGTCGTTTTCCGTATGTTGTTTCTTCAAGAAGAATGGCATTGTGATTAAGAGCACTTTATTTCCATTGGCAGTTGCTAAAGCTGAAGCATGTGGAGTTCTACACTGCAATATTTCACTGAAATATAATTTTGAGCTTCAACTATATTGTTCACACTTTTGAATGTGTAATATCTATATTTATGTATGGTTTTTATTTGTAGAAATGGCATCTGACTGGAATTAAGTTTTTCTTATTGAAATCCACTTTATTCATAACAGATGAAATAGCAAAAAAAATTGCACATTAAGGACTGAAATGTAAATCTCTTGTTTAGAATGAACTGGTAAACAACAGTTTTATTGCATAATATGATCTTGACCATTCGCATGACATAAACAAGAGTGGTTGAGTGCTGTTTGATGCTCTGAATCTCTTAGCACTGATGTCCTAAATGACCTTCATTTAGTATATTACTGAGTAAAATATTTTGAGGATATTCTGGTTTACATAAGTTAGAATAGATGTAACATAATCTTTAGCCATATTTTTACATTTATTTCTAATAATGCTTATTGGATAGCTTAGGAGGAATGCAAGCGACACCAAAGACAACGGTGGTTATTCTTCATACATGGCCATTGTCCTCATTCTTAGTCCTCTCTGATTCCAGGGTATGAAGATGCTTCCAACGGGGAGGAAAAGCTCATTATATCTTTTTTTATATGGATCAGTTGTAAGTAAATGTGTGAAAGTTGGAAGAATTTCCTTTCATTTTGTTTGTTAGTCCATTATATGTGCTTTTGTTCAAAGTTCAAACCTAAATATATTTTAAACTTTATTTTGCAATTGTTTTTCAGGTTGGCCTTGGATCTGTTATTCTACATTACTTATCAGGGTTGGTTCATTCTGTTCTTAAGGAATTTGGCTTTGGCGAGGAATTATTTAATCCTGTATGTTTTTTATGGCATCTTTTTTGTTTATTTTATACCATTTTTACTGATGTAAACAATGTAATACCTTTTTATTTATATCTGTCTTCTAAAATGATCTTGTAAGTTATTATACCTCCTTGACATGATTAGTAGGGGTTTGTAACATGGTTATAGATTATAATTTGAGTTTTTTGATTCTTCTGTAGCTGTTAATGTTTGTTATTCAAGACTTGCAAGATTCAGAAAACACTCATGGCATTATTTTGTTCTTACGTAATATCATCACCCTCTTGTCTGTGTGTGTATTGGTTCTTTACTCTCTTGTCTATGTGTAATGTTTGCACCTAGATAGCATTGCAAGTAACAATGGGTTGTTATAGATAATTACGATTGCATATTACATGCCATTTATTTATAAATCTTGGTCTTCTATAATGGCATGTTATACTAGAAGTGTTTTTATGATTTATAGTCCTTTTTTTGTGACTTGCTTGGGTTGCAGGTGGCAGGTCTTCTGCTGCTATGTGTTGTTCTTGCAGGAGCAGGTTTAGGTCATTGGGGAGTGAGAAAACTAGTACTTTTAGAAGATGGGACTGTGGATAGAGGCACGGCTCTGTTTGTTGCGTTCGCAATTCGGATAGTAGCAGCTACTATGATACTTGAGGTAATTTTTTTATTAATTATATAATTGTTTGATGCTGAACTTTCTTGAGGACATTGTTTGTTTTCAATATTAAATCTGTCTATTTGCTTGTTTTCTAAATATTCTCTAAAAGATAGCCAGCCTTTCCATTCCTGTTTCAGCTAGCTTTGTTTTATTCCGTTTTAGAGCTTTTCAGTTTATTAAGGAGTTGGTTATTGTTTATTGTTTTTTGATTATTTACTATATTATGTTTATAAGCATAGCATGTTATGTTATAGATAAATTTCATTGAACTACTCAAGTAATTCATTAAACTAATGAGGAATCAGGGAAATTGTTATGCAATATTAATGTTTGTTATTAATTAACTATCATTTGAATTTGAGCTTCAGCACTTGTGTGTTGTATTTAAAAATTTCAAATACATTATAAATGGGATTTATGATATTTCAACCAAGATTTCTGTAACTAAATGTTTATCCTTTTTCAGAGTTCCTATGATTTGCCTTTGTCATTGCTGATGGTTATAGTTGGAGCATTCATTACATTTTGGACTCATATTTTGGAGTACTTATTACGTATGCGACCTACATTTTTGCATTCTAAGGAGAGGTAAGCTTCCTGCAAGATTATTGGGAAATATCTAGCATATTTTGTGGTAAATTTTAAGTTGAATGACCTTAAGAATCTGTTTTAAGGACCAAGTTCCTGTGCAAACAATTCAGTTTCATTCACAAAGATCATAGCCTATTGTAACTTGCAGATTAGCTTGGCTTTTGTTTATCATTTCTCCTTTATTGTTTCTGATTCAACTCTTAGTCCCTTTTTGCATACAAAAGGATTTTCTTCATCTTTGTGCCCACAAACTGTTTTTCTAGCTCTAGTTATGATGGATGTCATTTGATATTTACTTTGTATCAGATGTTAATTATTGGAAATACAATTTTGAATTTTAAAAGTTTTCAATATTTTTGCAATGTGCATTAATACTCTTTTATAATTGCATTAATAGTCTTTTATAATTTTTACATGGCACACAATGTAACCCTGCACCCAAGTTTTGTGGGGGCAACACCCAACTGTGCTCTATACCTGTATCATGCATCTCCCCTGCGCTCCTGTAACCATGCAACCCTGGTTTATATCTATAATTTTACATACACCTTCCTACATATGCTTTGCATTCATTTTTTCCAAGAGACTAAATTTTGTAAGAAACATTTTTTTGGAAATGTGTGGACAATTTTAGCTGCATGTTCCTGCTTGCTAGGCAGCAGAGTATTCTAAATGGTGTGAGCCCCATTTTGCATGCTGCTATATATAGTATATGAAACACAGGTTCCACATCATAATTTCAATAACAGATCTGGTAGGCAGTTTATATAGATTTTTACCTATATTATACATGACTGTTTGATTCATATGCGTAGACATTTCTTGGGTGGTATACAAGGGATTTCTTGTGCTTGTGAAAATGTTTTTCATGTGTGGGATAATGCAAAGTATGGTGCTGTTGTCTTATATTAGTTGCTTTAATTTCATGCGTTAATGGTTTGAAGTTGAACAACTAGGTGGATATATATTATTAAATTACATACAGTTCAACTAAATCGACCAAAAGTTAAGATGCTTGAAGGGACTGTTTTTGCTCGAGATGCTATTGTAACAACCATAGAAGCATAAATCTGCAAAAAATCGCAGAAATCGCGATTTTTATAAAATCGTCCTTGTTCCCGATTTTTTCCAGCATAAAATTGTGATTTTTTGTGCTGCGTTGACCGCCCAAAAAATTGTTGAAAATCGGGTTAAAATCGTGAACCCTAAAAGCGCATTTTTTAATAAATACTGGGTCACGGAAATAACCCATTTTTGCCTGCGAGTGACTGTGACAACACCCATTCTTGGCTGCCGAAGAAACTGCGACTGGAGGTGGCGCCTGAGAGTTGAGACCAGACGGATTTTTGCCCGCCGAAATACGTGCGACTGCAGTTGGGGGACACGCGACTGCAGGTTGGTTTCCATTGTTTTTTTAAATTCCTTCTTTAGCCGACAGAGTAGTATATTACTATATATGAAAATATAGTATTTTACAAAATATAGTATTATAGATAATAGTATATTAAATAATTATATAAATTTATTAAATAATATTTTCTGAAATACTGTATATTATAAATTAAATAATATATTTCAATATTAAATAATTAAATAAATTTATTAAATAATATATTTAAATATTAATTATTAAATAAATTTATTAAAAAATATATTTAAATATTAAATAATTAAATAAATTTATTAAATAATATATTTAAATATTAATTATTAAATAAATTTATAAAATAATTTAAGTTTTTTAGAGTGTACTCAGAAAGCACAAGTTCAGGCTGCCTTCATTTTACACAACAACAATTACTCAACCCAAAAATGCATGCCAAAAATAAAGTAGTTTCTTTTTAGTTATTGTAATTTCTTTTTAGCAGTGTTCCATGGGGATGCGTCCCCCCCGAAAAACCACGCGCACCCGAGACGGGGACGTTTCCGAGATGGGGAGACTCCTGGGAAACGTCCCTCCGCCGCCCCCCCGCCGTCTCCAAGTACCCCCGCCGTCTCCAAAACGTTTCCTCCTGCAGGGAGACGTTTCCTTACTGTTTCTGGTAGGGAGACGCCAGGGAAACGCCTAGGAGACTTACCCGTGTCTCCTCCATCTGAGAAACGTTTCCTAAGAAAACAGATAATAATATTTTTTGTAAAAGTTTATAACCTAAAGACTTTTGACTTTAATTCTTCATCGTGCGACTGGAGCTTCCGAGAGAACATTGACGAGTGAAGTCTGAACAGAGGAGATTTGCGTTTGGGGTTTGGAGATTGAGGTATTTACTTATTACTATCAAAGTTTCCTGTTTTTTTTTTGTTGGTTATTATTTTTTTCCTCCACCCACATTGTTTTGACTCCCGTGAATGAAAAATGTGGAAGCGTTGGCAACACAGGGCCGCGTTTTTTGACTGGACACCTCAAAGAGATGTCGACTCATGGAATGCAATGGTCGCGGGGTTTGTCAGATGGCCCTGGTTGCCAACGCTTCCACATTTTTCATTCACGGGAGCCATGGCCCATATTGTCATAGACTCATACACTAATAAATTAATAATTAACTTATATTAATTAGATGTAAAATAAAGAGGCAAATTTGGAATAAAATGATATATAGGATGTAGAATGATTTGCTTTAAATCTTAGATACCTATTATTCTAAAATTGACTGTTACAAATTAGTCATAATTAGGTTTCTAAATCTATGCCATTCAATAAAACATAGCTACAAGTTTAAAATTGGGTATTTAGTATTTACCTACAAGGAAAACCTCCAGAGTATGTGGAATTCTACTTACAAAATGTACAGTTTTGTAGAAGGGCAGCAATTAGAAATCAATGGGCTGTTAAAAATCTGAATATAGTTCATGGTCAGAAACCTTAAAAACAATCCACAAGCCATCAAATTCCAGGCTTGCTAATACCACCATCACAGAAGAAGTCATAACTCATAAGTCAAAGGTCTTATCCCCACACTGTTCTCAAAACAAACCAAGATGAATATTCTGGAAGAAAATTATATTGAGGGTACTAATGCTCCTAGGTGGTTCGCGATTTTCAATTTTAAACTGTTTACAAACTTAGATTTGTGAATAAAAGGAATCATCAAAGATGAAAGCACATGAGCTACCAAGGAATCAACTCTTCTAAATGTGAATAGCAGCTATTCCTCTTCTTCAATATCATCATTCTCATCTTCCTTTATTTCCTCACCAAGCTTATCCTGTATCTCCTTGGTATCTTCGGCATGATGGCCATTTCCATTCTGCATTTCCAATTCAGCCTCAGATTTCCTCTTCCGGTCTGCACTTTTTGTCTTGCTCTCCGACTTCTTTGATGCATTCTGTTTCCTAAAAGCTGCATTGTGAGACGAAATATATTTTTTTAAGAGCAGAAAGAATCACAACTCACACAAATATGATAAAAAAAATCAAATGTTTCTTCCATATAAGTCTGCCAGCCACTAGGATTGGGTAATAAGAAAGACTTCACCTCTGACTAGTTTATGACATTACATTAAAAAAGTATTCTATTTCATGCAGGAAGCAACAGAACGGGGCAAATTTATTGGTATGATGGATTCTGGTGGAGGGATAAAACTATTCCAAACTTTTTTCTTTATGAATATCTAGATGATAGGCTTCACAACAGCACCTCTGCAAGCAAGGACTCTTCTCTAAGCTTAAACAAAACAGTAATAAATATCAGTGATTTTGTGCCCCTGTTAAATAATCAGTTCATCATATTTTTACTTAATCCTATCGTAGTTGATATTGTTGATATTTTTACTTAATTCCTCTATACTCAAATACTGACATACTGTCAAAAAGTTCACAACTTCACACTCACAGGCAAGGGTTGTGGAATTCGGCTTTACACCTACCAGTTGCATTTTCAATGTTTCATTTAATTTTTTGATTTTCCTGAAGGTTGAAAGTTTCTAAAGCCTCTTTAGCAAATCCATTTTGTGCATACTGCATATCCTCCAATCATTGCATTCCATTAGATGACATCTCTTTAAGGCACGCTATCAATTTAAAATTTCTGATACATCATACTGTTTTTTTTATTTTCATCTTTTGCAATAAATTAGAGGTCTGATTTATTTTTTAAATCTTTTTTGCAGCGTCATTTGACATTATCATAATGAGTTCAGTCAATAGAAGTGACGATGAGGTTGAGGTTGAAGAGGTTGAAGCAGAAATTGGAAGTGGAAGTGAAAATGAATCTGATGAATCAGATTTTCAAATAGAAGAGGCTGAACATGACTCAAATACTCAGAGTCAAGCTGAAGCAGGTTCTGTTGAGAGTAGAAAAGATAAATGCCCTTCAAAAATCCTCCAAAGATATGCCAAGGGCTCCTTTGATCCAAAATCACCATTAAAACAATTTGCAACTAAGAGGCCGGCACAGCCTGGGTCACGTGGGGGCACCAGAAAGTGGGAGTGCCACCTTTGTCATCTTGACTGGTTTGGGAGCATTACTAGAACTAATGCTCACTTTCTTCTTATTCGAGGCAAAGGTGTAGATGTTTGCAAGAAGGTGGAAAAAAATGCGAAGTATAGAGCTGAATTTTTAAAATTATGGGGTACTAATGAGGAAGCAACACCTATGACTGCTACACTGGCACATAGGAGTAAGGGTGATCAGATTGCAGCAGTTTCTACTTCTACTTTGCAGAGTCAAAGGCCACCAAATCCATTCAGTTCAGGTTCAGGAGAGCCTAAGGGGAAACGTAAAGTGGCATCTTCAACTTCACAACCATTGGCAAATTTATTCAATGCACAAGCAAAGGATGAGGCAGATGATGCTCTTGGCAAATTCTTCTTTGCCAATGGCATTCCATTCCATGTGGCTCGCTCTCCTTATTATAAGGAAGCTATGTCAAAGGTAATAAGGGCAGGACCATCATATGTGCCACCAGGGGAGACTAGATTGAGGACAACAATCTTGGATCAAAACTATTCCAAGATTAATATTTTGATGGAGAAGATGAAGAGAACCTGGGTCACAAAGGGATGCAGCATAGTCATGGATGGGTGGACGGACATTAGGCATCGTCCACTCATCAACATCATGGTCACATCTACAGCGGGCCCTTATTTCCTTAAGGCTATTGATTGTTCGGGGCATAGCAAGGATGCTCATTATCAGTTCCAGATCCTCAAGGATGCCATAGAGGAGGTTGGGCCACAAAATGTGGTGCAGGTAGTGACAGATGTGGCCCATTTGTGTAGAGCTGCAGGGAAGTTGGTTGAGGCAGCCTATAGACACATTTGGTGGACTCCTTGCTGTGTGCATGCTATGAATAATGCACTTAAAGACATGGGTAAAATCAGCTGGATCAAATCAATTGTGAGTGATGCTAGAGATGTGCAGATGTTTATCTGCAACCACCATACTTCACATGCACTTTTCAGGTCCTTCTCCAAGAAGGAATTTTTGAAACCTGTAGAGACTCGGTATGCATCATACTTTATTCTCTTGGAGAGAATGCTTGAGTTGCAAGAGCCATTGCAACTAATGGTAATGACAGCAGAGTGGAACCGATGGCCTGAGTCGAAAGCACAACAGGGATTGAGGGTTAAGGAGGTTGTGAAGAATGATGTTTTTTGGGCTGATGCCAAATATATTGTCTCCATCATTGATCCGGTTTTCAAAGTTATTAGATTTGGGGATTCTAATGCACCTTCCCTTGGAGAGGTATACGAGTGCATTGATTCCATGCTTGATCAAATGAAGGCTAAAGTGCGAGAGAAGGACCCCACAATGCAATTCTACACCGAGCATATTTATCCAATCATTCAGCATAGATGGGAGAAGCTCAACACTCCCTTACACATGGCTGCCTATGCATTGAACCCAAAGTGGTATGTGCCACGTCTCGGCAGAATGTCACCTATAGAGGATGTTGAGGTGAAGGAAGGGTTCATGAAGGCCATTGACAAAATGTATGATCCTATAGAGGCCAGCTTGCTTCGCACCGAGTGGACAAAATTTGCCACTCTTTGGGGATATTCAGAGGCGGCAAAACTAGATTTGGAGACTATGTCAGAGGAGGACCCCAAGTTGTGGTGGACTATGCACGGGCCTAGATCTTTGATTACTACTCTAGCCATTCGTTTGCTGTCCCAGGTTTCTAGTTCTTCTGCTGCTGAGAGGAATTGGTCTACTTATAGCTTCATCCACTCCATTAAGAGGAACAGACTTACTTCTAGGAGGGCAGAGAAGCTTGTGGCTGTACATAGTGCCTTGCGTCTTATTGACCGCAACACAACTACATACAAGGAGAGTCCAGCAGCCAGATGGGATGTAGAGCCAGAAGAGCCAGCACAGATAGATGATGATCCTACACAGACAGGGCTAGTTGGTATTGGTTTAGCTGAGCTTGAGCATGTGGAGTCCAGCAGTTCCAGTGATGAGGAGATTGGCATGGAGTTTGGAGATGATTAGATCATTAGAGGCATCAAGCCATTAGCCTAGAGCCATTTACTATTAGTATTTGCTATTTTGTTACTTGTACTCGGTTTTTGAAGTTTGAAGTTTGAACATTGATGATACAGCGATACTTGATTGTAATTATGATTCATGAATCATGATTATGAAACTCAAATTATGAAACATCTAGTTCTTGTTGTATTTTCCAATGTCTATATTTTGATTTTCAATGTTCAGTGGTTCACTAGTTCAATCACAATGAAATGAATCAATGATATATAATTGCAATGTGTTATTGACAATTGTGCTTAAACTTTTAAGTTTTAAGTTTTGTTTTTATGTGTTAACTTTACTTATTCCTTATGCTTCTATAGTTATGTAATTATATTGTTATACATCTTTTTATAACTAATTTTTCAAGTACTATATGTATTTCAGCGCCGCCCCCCCGCCGCCGTCCCCCCGCCGTCCCCAAATTTAGGCCCCCCGTCTCCCATCCCGGAAACGCGTCCCCCGCCATCCCCCCGTCCCTGTCCCCGAAATTCCGTGGAACTATGCTTTTTAGTTACTCAACCCAAAAATGCATGCCATTGTATAAGTTTGCATTTTGTTGATTTTGAAAGATTGCTTGAATCTCACATAGGTGTGTGCCTATATCAAGAGTAGCACTTCTGTTTTGAAAAATTCAGCAAGTCTTTGATCAGACACACTCATACATTGGGCAACATTCTCATTTTTTGATCTTTATTCATGCTTTTAAGTTTAAAGTTCAAAATTTTATGTTGCCTTTGATGGCAACGTAGGCTGAATTAAAAAGTTTATTGCAGATTTGATCATAATGCCACGTTAAAAAGACTTTGCATGGACATATTGTACTTCAGTTTTAGGTACAACAAAGGTTAAATGCAACTGGTGTAAGATTGATATTAGCGGGGGCATTTATCGTTTCAAATGGCACTTGACAAAGGAGCCAGGAAATAACAGCACTCCTTGTATAGCATGCCTTGCAGATGTCACACACCAGGCACAATAGGCTCTTCATGCGATTCCTGAGAACAAGGCAAAAAAGGCAAGAACTGGGGTTCAAATAGGTTCTAATTCTACAAATAGTAGAGGGAGTCAGGTTCAGGATGATAGTGCAAGTGAGTTTTTGAGGGAATCAGGGTCAACACCTTCTTCTACAGCGCATGGCCCAAACACAGGTGGAGGAAACATTAATGCTTTCTTTGCACCTCGTACTACACCAGGATCACAAACCACTTTGGAGAGTACAGGATGGAGGAAGAATGTCCATGAACAAGCAAGGAAGGCGATTGGAAACTTTTGGTACTACTCTAACTTGCCATTTCATGTTGCTAGATCACCATATTGGCAAGGTATGGTGGATGCTATTGCAGCTGCAGGTCTTGGGTTCAAAGCCCCATCTTACGAGACATCGAGGGTTGGTATGCTCAATGATGCAGTACGGGATGTTACAGATGTTGTTACAGAGCATAAACTAGAATGGGCAAAGACTGGTTGCACCATAATGTCAGATGGATGGATAGACAGAAGGAATCAAACCCTCATCAACTTCCTTGTCTCTTGTGAAATTGGCACTATATTTTTGAAATCCTTGGATGCATCGGATACTATCAAATCTGCAGCTGCATTGTTTGAGATGTTTGATTGTGTGGTACAAGAAGTTGGGCCACCAAATGTGGTTCAATTTATTACAGACAATGTTGTTGCTTGTGTAGCTGTTGGTAGACTCTTGACAGACAAATACCCTTCTATATTTTTTACTCCATGTGCAGCACATTGCCTTGATCTAACCCTTGAGGACATTGGAAAACTTGAATGGGTTAAGGAGGTATTGCAAAATGCCCGCAAAGTTACAAAATTCATTTATAATCACACGAGGCTTTTGTGCATGATGCGTACTTTCACAGAGGGCAAGGAGTTGGTTCGACTAGGGGTGACAAGATTTGCAACACAATTCCTTGCACTACAGACTCTATGCCAACAAAAAATGAATTTGAAATGAATGTTTGTTTCAAATGAGTGGATGGAGTCCGGCTTCGCAAATCTAGTAGATGGCATAGCAGTGGCAGGCTATATGTATTCTTCTACTTTTTGGGATGCAGCTGAACAAGTTGTAGAGTTTTCAGAGCCACTAGTAAAAGTCTTAAGACTAGTGGATGGGGATAAATCCCCCATGGGTTATTTGTATGAGGCCATGGATAGGGCCAAGGAGGTGATGAGGGGTAGGATGCAAAATGACAGGGACAGGTATATGCCATTATGGGACATAACTGATAGAAGATGGGATCAACAGATGCATTCTCCTCTCCATGCTGCAGGATACTATCTTAATCCGAGTTTGTTCTATAACCCTTCATTTAGACGTGATGATGGTGAGGTAACACAGGGCTTGTTCATGTGCATGAAAAAAATGTTTGATACCAGAGAACAATTACAGGCAACTATGGGAGAGTTAGCAACGTACAAGCAAGCAAGGGGTTTTCTCACATCTATGGCCGCCATCGCAGGCAGGAATACCTTGCTACCAGGTAGACTCTATAAACTTGTGGTAGTCTCTCTATTTTGTGGACATGATCATTAAGTGTTAAGATTATTTTAAGATATTCTTACATGATATCATCTCCATGTAATGTGTTTTTGCAGCACAATGGTGGGAGTATTTTGGTCATGATACCAAACACCTTAGATGGATGGCGAGACGCATTTTGAGCCAGCCATGCAGTTCATCCGCTTGTGAGCGTACTTGGAGTGTTTTTGAACACATACACTCCAAGAAATCCAATCGGCTAACACAACAACGAATGAATGACTTGGTGTTTGTTCACCACAACCTCCGCTTGAAGCTAAGGAAAGCTCAAGGTTAGACTTTCACTATACTTTCAGTTAGCTGAATTTGTATTCATTATTTTATTCACTTGTAAGGCCAAGACTAATTTCTACATGGACAAAAGCAAGTACTGTTGAGGATGACGAGCCAATTGACCTTGATGAGATTGATCCAGATAATGATTTGATTGCTGATGATTTTTCTAATGACTCTGAAGATATCGAGTTACTAGAAGAGGTTCAAGTGCCTAGTCACTTGTTTGAACATGTGCCTAGAAGCACTAGAGGAGGAGCTTCATCATTAGGACCTGCTTCCCTCTAGCGTAGTTGTCATTGGCTACATTTGATTTTTCTAACTTTGTATTTAGATTAGAGGTTGACTTCGTACAAAGTTACACACTATATTGTAATTGACATTGTCATATGTCAACATCTACTTATTATCTATGAAGTATATTTTGTGCAATGCATTGATGCAATGTAATCAGCGATATGAATATAAACAAAAAAGATCTAATTTCTACAATTCACAAGTTAAAATCTCTATTTTATTTGCTCTCTATATCTCTATGCTATGGAAATGACCTTAAGTTTAAAAAAAAAGTAGGTTTTGACTATTTTTCAACATATTTTTATGTTTTTTTTCAAATCTGATTTTTTCCCGATTTTCAAAAAATCATGATTTTTTGGTTTGCCGATTTTTTCCCCAAACGATTTTTGCTGCTTTGGACTAACAACTGACATTTTGCAACCCATAATTTTTCTCAACATTTTAAAACTTGCCTACAATAGAAAGTACAAAGATCAACTTATATGAAATTCCATTAAACTTATATTATAAGATATGTCATAGATTACATCAAATGATCACTTTACATTAATACAACTAACCATAAGTACAAGATCCAATATCCACAATATACATAGGCAATGACACCAAACTACCTTATATGCAGTAGTGATTCAATACAATGATATATCAGCAACACTAAGAAGCTCCATCTTTCACTAAACATGAAACACTTCTTCCAAGCTCTTGCTGCATGTGGGGAAGGTATTCCACACATAGAATGAACCCTATCCTCCTCATCCATTAGTTTGGCTTGAAGTGAATAAACAAACAACCCAAGAAGCAAGAAGTAATAGGTGATTATCTTTTGTACATTGTTTACATGTTCATTTCTATATATGTTGATATACACAAGTAATGCAAATCGACCATTACATATAAAATTCACAACATGTTACAACCTCACACAAGACATCTCAATACATCATAATCCACTGCATAATTCATTACAACACCTTCATACATCTAGCATCAATAACATTCAATCAAAATACATACAAGAACATTTAAGATAAAAGCAATTAAGAGCAACTAACTCTAAACACCCAAGACCATATGCAACTAACTCTAAAGACATTGTTATCATGTAGAACATGCGATGTCTATTAAGACATGCAGTGGCATTAGAGTTAGCCTTGGTGGAAAAAGACAACATGCAGTGAATCATCTTTGGAGTCTGCATGGAACAGATACTTAGCCCATTATTTTAGGATTGACTGATGATTAGTGAGCCCTGCAATAATTCTGGAGTGTGTTGGAGTCTGTTGTAGCTTTCACAATGTCTTCAAAACCTCCAAATGCCTCTGGAGCCCTTTGCTGCTAGTATCTTTGGAGCCTTGTACTTGACATAGGTTATTTAATAATCTGTTCACTTGCATTATAGCATCTTACACACACTCATGGAGAAATATTAGAAGCTAGGAAGCAATTTAGATCACATTGAGTACTAAAAACAAACAAAACATCTACTTTAAATTATACCGTAAACAAGCTAAAGATCTTTCAAACCATACTCAAATCCACTTCAAAACTGATTTATTTAGAAGAAAGAGATGATTTTGTTTGGCTAAAGATGAGACAGTTTATGGTCTCATAATCTCCCCACATCTAAGATGTTGTAGGTCCTCTTGCAGTTCATAGTGAGCTTCTGGAGCCAATCTCTTCACTTTTATTGCAGTTGCTCCGGAGATCTCTGGAGATGTTCTGAGATGCCTTTTGTTTTGGAGTGGATTGAGCACTACAAAAGAAACTTCTAGCTAAGTAAGATTAAAATAATAAAGCAGATACCCGAGTTTATCTTAGTTTTTCATGTGACCATCATGCACTAGTTTTAGTCCATATTTTCCATGATGCATGCAGAGATGTCTTCAACTTCTGAGATCTGTAACTTGATCCTTTACATTGAATAACAATTTGGGTTGCTTCCATGTTATGAAGTTCGAATTCTAGAAATAGAGCCCAAGGTTGCAATAAGTAGTCACTCAGGATGCCAAAATATGTCCATCAGGTCTTAAGAGCTGCGATTTGTATAGAAAAGTGCATGTTTATAGCCTTAGAGAAGAGGGAATAGCATGTGCAAAGCACTTATTTGCAGAAAAGAAACCTACCCTAACCTACTACTTAATGAAGTAGAGATAGGTTACACAAAACCATTGATTGATTGTGCAAAATAACTTCCTTTTCTCAAAATATTGGTCCATACATTCAATTTTTTGAGAGAAGAGGAAAACTATGAGAAGAAGATGACAATTTAAAAAAAAAAAAAAATGTTTCACCTTCCTTTGAAATGGCAGCCTTATCCATAATTTTTGATTCTAGTCGATGCATGGGCTGATTGGAGAGATCTTGCAATCCTTCCTCGCAATCTGGTGCATGCATGAATAGAGGCTCCTTGTTGTTCTGCAAATATCTGATTGGGCAGCTCTCCTTGGAATTTGAAGGTGTCCAAATAATGCTCTTCTATGCAAGCTCCTTAAGTGAAGACAAGATTTCTTCATTGTACTCGTCACCTTTTGCAAGAAATAGGCCATCAATGTCTCCTTCAATGAGATCTTCTTTGCTGGGACTTGGAGTAAAGGTCCTTTAGTTGAAGAGATTGTACAAGAGCTAAAAATTGGAAACAACATTTTTTTTGCATGCAAGAACCTTGTCCTTTAGATCTGTTGTTTGGAGGGGTTTCGAAAGACAAATCTTTCTTGAGGAACTTCAAAACCTTAAAAAAATTGCCAAACTAATTTTCCCAGTTCCCTAATGACACCTATCTTTGGCAACGGTGCCGAAAATGATGAGGGTTGCTGTAGTTCTCATCATTTAATTATCAATCCAAGGCGGTGTCCATGGCTATATGCAAGAGGGAAGAGATAATTTGTACGACAGTTTCTTCTACAGAATTGACAACAATTGAAGTGAAAACAAATGCATGGAACAAATTAAGGCTTCACTTTGCTGAAATCAAATTTACTCTACCACACACACTTGCAGAAATCAAATCTACTCTACAACACACATGTAGAAATTAAATCTACTCTATAACACATGCAAAAATCAAATTTACTCTAGAAATTCTGGGTATACAATGCTGGTATGTAACCTAACAGCTAACCTACTTTGTCAGGATGAACAGGCCCTTACATTTTCCCCCCTTTGATCCACTATCTACAATGTATCTATAGAATACTTATTCCTAATTTACTCAATCAATCTACCAAGAATATGGATCTGATATCCTATTATTGGGGAGATGTTTATCCAAACTCTTAACAACTACAACTGATTCCTTTAATCTCGGCTATCTTTTACATCAGTGATTTTCTGTCACGAACTGCTAATTCATTTTAGTGAATTTTTTAACGGTTTTTGGGTTTTGTTCCACGTGTTTCAAGCTCTCTAAATCATTTTGAATTTTTGAATTTCATTGAGAAATGAGGGAGATATTGCTGATTTACTGAAGCTGCATTTTTGACTTGTCATCTTCTTCTTCTTCGCCTTTTTTGTGTAGGAAATGTTCTAGTACTCCCATGTGAGAGAAAATGAAGGAGTTATTCTTCAGTTTACTGATCAAATCATTGCTGATTATCATGTAGAACATGCAATGTCTATTAAGACATGAAGTGGCACTAGAGTTAGCCTTGTTGGAAAAGGCAACATGGAGTGAGATGTCTTTGGAGTTTGCATGGAACAAATACTTGGCCCATTAATTTAGGATTGATTGAGTATTAGTGAGCCCTGCAAGAATTTTGGAGTGTGTTGGAGTCTGTTGTAGCTTCTCACAATGTCTTCAAAGCCTCCAAATACCTCTGGAGCCCTCTGTTGCTAGTATCTCTGGAGCCTTGTACTTGACATGGGTTATTTAATAATCTGTTCACCTACATTATAGCATCTTACACATACTCATGGAGAAATCTTAGAAGCTAGGAAATAATTTAGATCACATTAAGTACCAAAAACAAACCTCCAAATGCCTCTGGAGCCCTCTGCTGCTAATATCTCTGGAGCCTTGTACTTGACATGAGTTATATAATGATTTGTTCACCTGCATTATAGCATTTTACCCATACTCATGGAGAAATATTAGAAGCTAGAAAGCAATTTTGATCACATTGAGTACTAAAGACAATCCAAGCATCTACTTTACATTCTACTTTAAACAAGCTAAAGATCTTTCAAACTTTACTCAAGTTCACTTCAAAATTGATATATTAAGAAGAAAGAGATGATTTTATTTGGCTAAAGATGAAACAGTTTATGGTTTCATCACAAGACATACAGGCATATGCATATAAGACAAATCAATCACAAGAAACTAAGTTGACAAGACACAACTCAAGACATAAGAATACAAAACATGATCTCTAAGAATATCCTGAGTAATGCTATGATGCATTTCCCAAATAAGTAGTCTAAAACTCATTTGCACAAGGTTGATGGCAAACTATATGTCATTAGAACATGTATCAGTTTGGGTAGTATCAGAATACGTTCCTAAGAGTGGGCAAAGGACATAGTGTGGAAGACCTATGAACTCATGGTGATGGAAGGCGTATGTATATATATAAATATATATTCCATATATTGCCTGAAAACCCTATCATCAACTAGAGCACTATGAGCTGGGTGTGCCAATTGATGAGACTATAGTGAAAAGAGTAATGTCCGTTCCATGGGCATCCAAAATATTGGGGAACAATGACCTCTAGGTTCTCAAGATACTAGACAATCAAACATAATCAGGTATAAAGGTACCATAGGGAGTAAGGTCTGACCTATGCACACACTTATAACTACTCGCATAACCACTCACTCATACTCAAGTTTTGTTGTAGCACAAGGATTGAGTTCCCAACTAGGCTCACACACACTAACACCTAGGATACACAAGTGCATCATCCTTAGACACACAAGATCATCAAGGTACTCAGGTGCAGTAGTAGCATGGGAATTGAGTTCCAACTTAGCTCACTCACTAGTCATCTAGTATACTAATCAACACCTTCAATGGGTACAAACTCACCAAATTAAGTTGGGAGAACCATAGAAGCAAATCAGGTCTTCCATCCTATGAAGTCAGACAAGCATTTCATCATAAAAAAATATTCACTGTTCTATGATATTCAAAAACACCAGAAATTGGCTCTATGGATAGACCTGAACCTATAGGTAAAATTTGGGGAAAAGTTTTTGCAAAAGTAAGCACACCTCTTAAACAGTGCCTTGGTTAGGTAGATGTACCTGTCTAGTCTGGCGGATAGTGCAGATGCACCTATTCAGCACCCTAGGGGCACGGATGTCCCTGGGTACAGAATTTCAGAACTTAATAATCCAAATCTGTTCCCTCTGACAGACTCAAAACTTGAATATGGTAAACATAGAAGTGTAAAATAGAAAAAGAAGGCTCTCCTATGCCTAAAAAGAAGGGTCTCCTATGCATCAAAAGCACAAATTCCAAGAAACAACCAATACTCAAATCTGTATTAGACCTTCTAAGTGATTTCAATTGCACTCAACAACATTCAATGCGACAATTTGATCAAAGGAAAACCCCCAATTTGATTTTCTTAACAAGCTAATTCTTATTTTCCCAGAAGTCCCATTCGTTCAAATCTGCAATCAAAACACAAACACTCTTTCCAAGAACAACATATATTATGTACAGTCATAATTTCATCCTAGAGTCTCTTTCATGATTCAATTTGATCATTTCCCTATTCATAAGATAATACATCTCATACTAGAGTTTTGCATTCAATCTCCCTATGCCATAAATGTTAGGGTTTAGGTTTACAATTTCAATTTTCTTATCTTATTCAATACAATCAGAATTAAAATGTTTCCAAATCCATTTAATTCAATTTTATGATTCCAATTTTTCCTAATTTGATTTCTCTAACATATCTGAGAGTTTCAATCTATCAAAACTTAGTTTCTATTAATAAAAGCAATTATAATTTTTACATAGAATTCAATTACCAAACAAGCATAAGTTTACAAACGCCTAATTTATTGTAATTCCAAAACCAAGTGTGATCTAAAACAATTCATGACAAGAAGCTAACCTCTTCAATGCTCAACTGATAACCTAGATGAAGAAAAGCTAAAACCCTTGAATCCTCTGACAAGCCTTTCCCAATCTACTCAAGCTCAATCCTCCAAGCCACTTAGTGCGTGAATAGTAGAAGATAATATGTCCTATTGAAAATTTATCTTTCATAAAAATCTTTTTTCAAAAACCTCCCAAATCCTAATTTAAAAAAATAATAAATTTATTCTCCAACTAAAGAATACTCAATTAAAATATAATATGTAGAAGTCATGCACATCACATATCTAAAACAATTGGAATAATAAAATAATATCGTATTCCATTTTAATAATTCCCCTCTTACAAATCTAGTTTTAGTTCGTGCTCTATTCTAATGCAATAAAGAATTAGCTTTATTCTTTTAATTTAATTCTAAAGTTAAAAAGTTTGGACAATGAATATTAAAATCAAAACAATTGCAAGTCAATTCTAAGTTTGACCAGACTATTTTTTGAAAATAAACATTAAATCAATATTTATCAAATATCAATTGATTTCTAACAAAGACCATTTAATTTCAATTATAGATTGTTCTAATTTACCAATAAATTGAATCAAGTTCTAATAATTAAACATGCAAGCACAATAAATTATTACGTCTAATGATTTATTTATCTTGATTAATTCATTCAGACTTAGGGTTATAGGTTTATTGCACTTACGGACCAAACTGAGATCACTTTCCCTAGTACCTGTTCATCTTAACAACACATCTTGACACAGACATTAGTAGCATTGTTAGATAATAACAATGATTCTCATGATGATATAATCTAATTTATCGACCTTCAATTAAAGAATAAGTACCACTCAAAGAACAGACATCAAAGCTACCATGCCCAAATACACCTGCAAATGGACCAATATACAATGTCTACCAAAATAGAATCATAACAACTCTCTAATTTAAAAAAAGCTGAGAATTTGGGATGTTACATTTGTTTAGTACCGTCAGAAATGGTTTTAGAATTATAGCTGTCTTTTCTTCTTGCTGAATGCCTCTTTTTCTCTATTTCTTGTTTACAGGATTTCAATTTTCCTAGTTAATGAGATGATGTTTGCTCACGTTGCAGGGATCAATCATTAAGAAGTAAGAAGCACAGCTCAAGATGGGCTAAAAATCCTTATCTGAACGATCATCAAGCTCAATTCTTGAGCAGGCTTCCAAAGGAAGATGCAGATCTTCTAAAATCTCAAACAGCCTTGAAGTGGAGTTCATATAATCCACGAATTGCTGGTAGAAAGTTCTTCTGATTTTCTGCCCCTTATTTGTGTCATTGTTATACTTGTAATCTTATTTGTCTTCAGGTTATATGGGCCAGTGTTCATTAGGTATTGGTTCCTGCTGGCACATAAAAGCGATTGTGGTCTCTGTTTTCTTGCATATAACTTTTTTATTGCAATCCTTTTTCAGGTTCATCTTTGGCTGCACCCAAAAGCACCTCATCTCCAGTGTCATACGCATCAGGTATACTGGTCCATCCTTAAACATTATCAGGGTTTTACATCATATGCAAGTTTATAGTTATTTTATTTGCCCAATATGGTAGCCTTGTGTACCAACTTCTTTGTCTGAACTAATTATTGTTTAGTTTCTATGTTCACATGTCTTCCATATGTTTCACCCTTATGTCTATCTGGAATAGGCAGGAAATGCCTGAAGACCTCTTTTGATTCTTAGCTTTTATTTGAATGTTCTGGAGGCAGTGACATTTTTTTGGTGGAAAGGCAACTTGACATTGCAGATTTTTTGGGAATATCTGTTTGTGTGCAGATTTTCTTCACACAGCTTATTGAATTGATTTTGTGTTTGATTAATTCCACATGCATTGCAGGGTCATCTTTAGCTGCATCCTTGAAAACTCCAGCTCCTATGTCACGCATGGCTGGTACATAATGTTATCTCCATATGCTGATTTTGTTTGCAGGCTACTTTATGTTGGATTGGTGTTTATCAAAAAGTTCTATTCTAGGTCTTTGCTGATGTTATGTGAACTGTTCAAAATATGTGGTCTCTGTGGTTGAGTTTCTATGTATGCATGCAGGATCATCTATGGTTCGTCGTACAAATACTCCATCTTCATATTCCGAGTTTGATGAGCAAGAATATTATTCTACGTTCCACGATACACCTGAAAGGAAGCATTTCTCGAAGGAAGGATGGGAGGATTTTACCAAATTTTCCACTAGGAAAGCTTTAAGAGAATTGGCTTCCACTCCGGAGTTTGGAGAGTGGGCTCTTGATAATGCTGACAGAATAATGATAAGTCCAGCTGATAGTAGGAATGACAGATATTATAGTGACAGTGATTCTAAAGATGCCACGGAAGAAGAGCATAGCAGTGGTGGTGGTTGGTTTTGGTAAACAAAGATTTGGAGAAAGTTTTTAATGGTCATTCCCCTCCAAAATGAGATCTGTAAAGCAATGGGTGCTGACTTAGCAGCCTAAAAGTGAATTGAATATTTCAGTATTTTGTTAAATGGGATTACAATAACAGTGAATCCAAACATTTTGTACAGTAGAATAATTTTTTTTCCTTACATTTGAAAATTCCTCTATGCAACTTTGAAACTGCAGCAGGGTGAATTTTGTACAAATGTATTTGAATAGTGCAATATTTTTTTTTCATTTTAGAACAAATTATAGGATCAACATAGGAATTGAAATAGACTTATAGAGTATAGACAATTTGAGAATAGAATGTCAGATCTGGATAAAGACGCTGTATAATATAAACCCAAGAAGACCCAAGAAGACTAACATATAGTAATTTCAGAGTTATTATAGAGTCTTTCCATGCATTTAATTACCGTGTTTGACCAAGTTAAACACTTTCAAGGTTATTTTTACAGTGTTGTTTATGTGCATGGGAAAAATAACCCTTGGTTTATACGCTTACCTCAAATTCATGCAATGCTTTCGTTTGGATAAACTTTTAGTTGGTATGTAAGAAGGTGCTTCTGTGCTGGCTTTTGGTCTTAACAGGTAACTCGAGAGACTAAATTTTTTCTCGAAGCATACAAGGTTATGTATTGAGGGTGGCTTTTCTCATTTGAAAAGATGGTACATATCATAAAAATATAAGGTGTTACTGAAAGCTTATCATTTTTAACTTGATGCTTTACCAAGAACAACTAGTTTTGCTGGAGTTAATGTCTTGTTTGCACTTGTTGGAAGAAATGGTGAGACAAAGCTAATTACAGCTGGGGTTGTTACTGACATTACTGCAGCCAATGACTACTGTGAATGCCACATTGATATGTGAATTCTTATGTTGATGTGGGTGTAAAAATATTTCTAAATTGGCTGTGTTTTCTTCCATATTTTTGTTGTGTATTTTGGGTTGTTTCTTGGCAGTATTTTTTGGCAATTTTGAGTCTGACTTAGATATTTATAGGTGAATATTCATTTTTGCACTTCTATTTCTATCCGAGATTTCTAACAAGAATCATCTTCATCATTCATGTAAATACCACACGCACTGGAGAAGGCTTCAGAATCAGTAAGAAATCTTAATCCACTTGCAATGGAGAAGGCTTCACAATCAGTAAGAAATCTTAAGTCAAAATGTCGCTGGAGTACATATGATAATATTGTAAGGATGTCAACAATTTATAGTGCACTGCTTTGTATGGGCTTGGCCCTACTGGTTCATAGCTCCGGTCAAAAGTGTTTACCATTATCAAAACAATTTATAGGGCAGTGTGTCAGTGCTATGTGATGTGTGAGCACCATACGTTTAATCTTCTTAGCATGTCAAGAAAAACCATGCATGTTAAATGATGTAATTTGAAGCTTAATCGCAAACCTTGTTGCCATCTACAGGTTTATGTTCATACTAACTACACAAGGCAGTTTGATGTTAATACGAGTACACAATTTTTTGATACGGCTTTGGTATATAAAAATGTTGTGCCTTATTTTGTTGACTCGGGGAAATTAAGGAGAACGATTGTTGCATTGACACTGGTTGTTAACAACGAAACTTTGGAACATGATATTCAAGTTACCCGAGGTAGGCCTTAATGATGATTTTGGCGTGCTTGCGAGCTGGTACTGTAATATGATCGTAGAGGATGTATGTAGCTCTCTAATATTTGCATATTAGATCATGTGTCTGGCATTGATGGAGTCGTTATATCTTAGGAGTAGAATCATTATAGAGTATATGAATGCTCAATGAGAGCAATCCTATTTCAAGTTCTCAGCTTGAACTTGTAAAGGGGACATGGGTCACTAAATAGCTTGGCTAAACAGTTGACATACAGGACGATAAACAACGGTTGATTCTTGATGTAACAAGAAGCATAGTTCTTGAGTAATAAAGATTTTGAGTTCTCTATATGAATCCTTAATGAATATGCATAGATTTGTATTTCTCATGTGCTAATGCGCATCATAGTATCCATTAATGATGTCTTGATTTGTATGCACCTTCCATGAATAAACGGATCTGTCTGTATCCCTCTTAAGGTGGTATTTGAAAGCGATGAAAAGCTTGATGTAGAGGTTTAAGTTTGAACTCGAAAGCAATGAAAAAATTCTATTTAGAGGCTTTTTGATTATAATTAGCAGTGATTTGTGTGGCAATTATCTAACCCACCTGCCAACCGAGTCCAAGCTAAGTTCCAGGTCGTTGGGCTAAACTCTTGATAGAAAAAATTTAAAAAAAATATATATCACGTCACTTCGTTGTTTTCTAGTTACAGCTCATTTCTTTGGTGGATTTAATACTGCTTTTCCTTGAAACTTTGTTAACCCTTATTAGCAAGAAAATAATTGCCACTCGTCTTATACAACTACCAAATAAGAGTTGGTTGAGTACAACTTGGAATTATGTTAGAAGCTTTAAACTAACTGCACTACTATTCGATGATCCTTGGTACATTATAAGTGTATTCGTATTGCTCAAGCTCCAAGGTCTAGTTGCAAAAATGATTGTTCCGTTGTTGGTCTTTGATCTTTTGTTGCTCCAGTTTTGCTGTTGTAACACGGTGACTTCGCTGTTGATATTTTTGGGTAGTTTCTTGATAATTGATGTCGTGTACAATTTTTATATTGCAGTTTTTAATTGCATTTTAGGCCTCTTCTTGTAATTTGCATTTCTTCAATATAAAAAATAAATTGCTGGCAAGGCATTAACCTTTTGAATGCTTAGATGCTAAATTAAGGATGGGTACCCTAAACAAAGCAATTATTATTTATTTTGTGTCTGTTTTTCTACCAAGATAAATCCCAGCTTTTTAAAATTCTTCAGTGACTTTGATTCTAAAATATGTTTATATAGATACCTAAATATGATTAATATTTTCATCTTGTCATTCCATTTATTATTTAAGTTAATGAACATTTCTTTTTTTTCATCCATAATAATTATCTTAATCTTTTCAGTATATCTATATTAATTAAATAATTTTTACTTATTTAATTAATTCATCATTTATCATTTTTCTTCCAACATTAATTAATATTAAATTTCATTTATTTTTTATTTTTTTTATAATTAATAATTTTTAAAAATTATTTAATTAGTTAACACCACGTTTTAAATAAATTAATTTAAATTACATATTTTCTTCTTAAATGAATTAATATTTATTTAATTTTTCAACTATCATTTTGAATTAAATAAATTTATTTATTTAATTTATTTAATCTTTCTTCCATCAAATTCAAAATTGAATTTTCTTATCTATTGATCTTGCAAATCAATCTCCACCATTGATCAAATGTTAAGTGAAGCATATAAATAAGAATCTTTCATCAATCAATAACTTGAAAATTCAATAAACATATAAGACATATTATGTCAAAAGTATTTAATAACTGAATTTGGATGATTTACAGCCAATACAAAATTAATCACACCTTTTCATTTGTTAATCACACCAATTCAACATTTTCACAATCAAATTTATTTGCAACTCCAATTTATTTCTGCTCAAGCAATATTAAATAACCCCTGCTCAAACAATATTAAATCATCCCTGTATATTCTGCCTGTAGCTGCAGTTTATTATTTTTCTCCATGGCACCTCTTTTCTGTTTTTCAATCTCTGCGCTGCCCCTTATCATTTATTAATCTGCACTTGCATGTTCATTGGTTTGCTTTGCTGCGTGATCTCTCTTGGTTTCTCATTGCTGCATTATCTAGTGAATTTCCCTTTGCTATATGGTTCGGCACATTCACTCTTCGGGAATATTTTATTGCAATTCACCTCTCCTAATTTCAACGCAGCCTCTTTTAAATCTCACGCAGCCCCCTTCAATCTCTATTTTTTTCTTTTTCGTATGCAGTCTCCAAACTCTATGCTGCACGGCCTCTTTCTCCCAGGTCTGCATTTTCTTTGTTTTTGAAAAATTTAAATTCCTTCAGGTTGCACCTCTTAGCATTCCTTCTCATTTTAATCTTTTTGGTTTCTTTTCCAAACCATACCAATCATGCCCCTTGTTCTTTTTCTTTTCTCTATTTTTTTATGCCTCTTTTTCTTTTGCCTTACTCCATTTTCCAAACGCTGCACCACACATTTTCTATGGATTTTATGCCAGTGTTATTTTCATTTCTTTATTATTTTTTTGAAAATCAATCGACCCCATCTTTATGACAGATGCTCCTCAATCAATTCTTATCATTATTAAGTATTAAAACGTTCAAGCATTATCAAACATTTTCAAGCATTATCAAGTATTTTCAAGCAGTATCAAGCATTTATCATTATTATCATTATCAAACATATGTACCATTTATTTTTGAACATTTATTATTATCGTTGCATCATATCATATTGTTTTTTCATAGTTTGTTACTTTGAAGAGCAACCAACAATGTAGCAAATCAAAACTTAGCTATGATGATTGCTTGTTATTTAGATTTTATATTCTGAATCAAGATCTTGAACTTCATTATATGATTGTGAGAGTGAATTTTACATTGTTGTTATTTATAATTCACATTTTCATCAACATTTTGACACGTTCAATGAGATCCATGTCCTAAATTTAACAAAGAATTTTGCAAGATTTGTGCTTTCAAATCAATTCATAGCATTCTTGGGCCGACAAACAACGCTTCTAGGTCAACATAGATCACATCTAGTATATATTAGATCAATTTGTTCTTGTAAAAGGTTTTTTGTTTGGTCGACAGGGCAAATCTATGCTTTTGGTTGATTCTGCTACGCTTCTGATCATATCTGCAACGCTTTTGGTTCGACTTGCTGCACTTTTGGTTAACTGAAATATTTTGCAAATTGTTTGATAGCCAGTGCCGCACTTTCAGTCTTTGTCACCATGCTTTCACGCTATACTGCCGCACTTTTGGTTATTGTTGAGCTGCTTTTAGTCTCTGTTGTTGTGCTTTTGGTGGCTGTTATTACGCCTTCGATTAATTTTGCAGCGCTTCTAGTCTCTGTAACTACACATTTATACAATATCTAGGGTTCAATTTCTAAATTTGCATTAATTCATATAAGATTTGAGAGGATTTTATTTTGTTAACATCTAACCTTATATTTGACGTGTAGCTAACCCTAGCTATGAGATCTTGTTGTCTTGGTATCCTTTGCCAGTGAATTTTGTGTGTAGAAAATTGCATCTTTAAGGGAATCAAAATGATCATGAAAGTAGGTGGATTTGGAGCTTTTCATCAAATTGACATCTCAAAGATTAGTGTTGGACTTTGAGATACATTATTTGCTTTGCTTTTATCAATCTTGTTTGGTGTGTCTTTTTCACATTAGAAATTGGGTTAAAATTAACTTCTTACATTGGATTTGGGCTCTAAAATAAAGAAGTACATTTTAATCCCCAAGATCTACTTATATATGCTCTCCTCTCATGCCCAATAGATGAGGATAAAAATAAGCAGTCTTTGTTTCCTTATAGGGGTCTTGATTAGAGAAGTGATCACCCTAGGGGACAATCTCAACTCTTGTGTTTTGGTGGAGTATAAATAGCGGGGGGTGAATTGAAATACGTCTTTTAGAAGTGGAATATTGTTAATCTTGACTAAGCCTCTAAGAACTTTATACCTTAGAGAAATGAAGTTGGAGAGTGGGTTACCCTTTCCTCTTCATTGTTTGGGGTTATTCCCTTTCATTTATGGATTTCATGGCCTCATGTATCCTTGTGGTATATTTGGAGGATATCCTTAGTTGAGTTTGTGAATCTTAGGCAAGACTCATTGACCATACCCACTTGAATAGGTTTGTTGGTGTGTCTTATATGCTTGATTGTTTAAATCACCCATCTTCCACTTGAAACCAAAGTGGCTAGGATTTTCCTTATTTGTATCATTGCTTGGGGCGTTTATCTTTTTAGTATAAATTTGCAAAGTTCAAAATAAAAGCATTCAAATATCAAAAGCATCAAAATCAAACAAATCAAGCAAATAAGCAAAATCTTTTGTTGCATAACTTTCAAAGCTAGGTTCTGCATTCATTGTGCATTTTCAATCATTTCAACTTTTGATTGCATCTCTTGCCAAAGTATATTGATCAAAAGTCCAAAACTAAAACCAAATACATTGCCAAACTACTGAAACTGCAATTTTGGATATTTTACTATGCATCTAGATTATCTTGTAGCACATTTGGCCCAATCTATAACGCTTCTAGGCGATTTTGCAGTGCATGTGGTTTGTCTTGCTGCGCTTCTAGGTTATTTCGTTGCACTTTTGGTCTATTCCAGACCGCTCTTGGTTGTAAATAGTGTCTTTAACATTTTCAAAACTTATCAAAATTAAAATCAATCAAAACAACAAAATTCTCAACAAACAAAGCTTCAACAAATCTTTCATTGGTATTTCTTTATTGTCCTTGATACTATTTGATGAGTGGAATTTTTTTTGGTATCTTGTCATACCATTATCAAAGCTTATCAAAGTTCAAATTGGCTCTCCTATCTTTTATCTTTATCATAACATATCATTTGTGGATGTACCATCTTGAGTTGCAAGGCTACTATTGAGTTGAAAACCTTCATTCTTTATCAAGTTTGCTTGGACTCACAAGTCTAGTTCAAGTGGACTTTATTGATATCTATCTTTATCATCTTACTTGGACTCACAAGTCTAGTTTAAGTGGAATATATCATTTTATCAATCACTATCATTATCAACATTAGGAGATCTAACTTAGCTTTCGTCTATTTTGGTTTTGAGAAACAAGTATCGAAATTGTTGAAAACAAATCTTATTTTATCTAAGGTCTTATATTGCATATGCCAATTACAAGATCTCAATATAAGAAAAAATTGGAATCCCATCAAGAAGAGTCAAAAATTCCAACAAGCAAGGGTCAACATGAGCAAGGAGCATCTTCATATCCACCCTTCTTTTATGATGAATCTTTAAGGGTCCCTTACAATGAAAATGGTAAAGAGCCCACATTCGAAGATCTTCAAGAATTTGGGCAAGACACTAGAGCAATAAGAGATTTAGAATTTCTATTTGAGAAAAATCCTGATCACTACCTTCAAGTATTGGCTCAAAATGGTGCTAAAATACCTACCCACCTTATCAAGGAGGTAGATCTCACTAATCTTGAAACAAGGCTAGAAACAAGTCAACTTAATCCAAGTCAAACATTCTCACAAAAGGTGGTTGCTAATTTTACATATTCATCACTACCACCACTACCACGTAATACGTCAAAAGTTCAATGGAAATCATTTCGAGAGATGTTCCAAGGTCAATCTACATAAGAACAATCACATGCCTTTGTTGGATATTAACATGGGCACCCTAAACATGCAAAATGTGCTTATTCCACCAAGTCAATAACACCAACAAAAATATCACACACATTTACATCAACATCAACATTATGTTCCTACAAATGCACCTCCAATTGATTTGACAAAAAAAAAATGGAACAAAAGTTAGCAAACATGGAATGGAAAACATTAACACTAAGAAAGGATATACAATGGAAGAAGTATGCCCCTATCTTTTTGACAAGTCTTTGAACATGGTACCTTTCCCTCAAAATTTTGAAATGACTAGATTTGATAAATACAAAGGGAAAGGTGATCCAAGAGAACATGTAAGGGAATTTTACATTTCTTGTCTAGAGGTATCCCATAATGATACATATCTAATGCACCTCTTTCCTAGAAGCTTAGGAGGTCAAGCTATTGAGTGGTTTTCACATTTATCTCATGGGATCAAGACCTTTCATGAATTGGTAGATAAATTCATTGAACACTTTTCATACAACATAGAACGCGAGACTTCCTTGAGTGACCTTTATAGTACAAAACAAAATGTGGGAGAATCATTTGTCTTTTGTTACAAAGATGGAGAAATTTGGCAAGTAAACTTCCTCATCCTATACTTGAAAAGAAGCTTGTTCCTATATTTACTCAAAACCTAAACCATGAATTGACATTTCATCTTCAAACTCAAGGTGGTAATACATTTGGAGAAGTCACTGAGAGGGGCATTAACATTGAAAAAACTCTCATTGTTAAGTGTCTTTTGATTTATTTAAAATATCATAAGTATAACCCTTCAACATCTAAAGACAAGCCTAGGATTTGGACAAGAAATAAGAACATTGTCAATGATGGTGTGGTAGATGCAAAAATAATTAAAAATGTTCAACCTACCCTACAATTGATAACAAACAATCCTAAAAAATTTAATGTGGTAGAAAACCACCTATGCAAAATAACACTCCTAAAAATAATACACTCCTTTAAAGGGGAATCTCTTGAGTGCACATTAAAAAAATTAATCAAAGCCAAAATTATAACCTTACCAGAAGTAAGAAATCAAGATCCTTCTATCGAACCTCCGTGGTATAAAGAGAATGAATATTGTCCATAGGATAAAAGGACATAAAACTTTTGATTTCTTTAGATTAAAAAATCTTATCTAAGATCAAGGTGATATTGGTGTGGAAAATCAACCTTCAACTAATGATGATCTTAAGATATTCAAGAATCCAATCCTTGATCATGGAAAAGGTGAACCTTCAAACAAAAATAGTAATACTTGTAGGAGCTGAAAATTAGGTCTATCCCAAGACCACTTGCAAAACGATAAAATCCTTCTACAAGAGAGTATGCAAGAAATAAAATTTATTGATATTAATATCTATCCAATATGATGATGAGGTATGCTCCAAAAGTGTACAATATCCTTGCTTATAGACAAGGTGTGATGAAGTACCAAATGCAAAACATTAAATGACTTGTGTCATTATTAAATGACATGATCCATCATTAAATGACCTAGGACTCTAATATTTAATAAAAACTAAATAGCTAAAATCTTATCTAAATAATTTAAATATGCCTAAGACCTAAGTGGATTTAAGATGTAAATAGGATCCCACTAATAAGTAGGTAGGAAAATTACCTATTTACACCAACACCTCCCTTAAGTGCAATTTAGGGAGAATCAGTTATTATATAAATGAAGAAAGGATGGGTCTTGACTACACAACCATTTTAGGTACCCATGTACAAATGCAAATACAATATCTTAAATAAAGAAAAGGAGAAAGCCACATGGGAAAAAACCCCTCTCCAAAAGAGAGAAAAGATACAATTAAGTGATGAAATATGGAGGACTCCATGATACCCTGAGGTGCAACTACCATCACATATATACATTACAAATACTCCCCCATAAGAGGGAAAGGAAGATACCACATATCCCCCCATAATGAAGTAGCTCTACAACCATTGAAGAACTTATGAAGATAAAAGAGAATCTAATATCGACAAACAACATGTCTCCCCTTGGGAAGAAAGAGATGCAATGGTGGATGTTGAAGAAAACTCATCTCCATGAAGAAACAAGAGGGAAGAAGCCTTAAGAATGAGATCTTTGAAGATATATCAAATGTCTCTAAAGATGTCTCAAAAAAATCAGGTGTGACCCCAATCAAGAAAGAAGACAAAAATATGGAAACTCAAGATTAACCTCCAAAGAAAATGTGTGATCAAAGAGGAGAGAGATCCCCTCAAGCATGTCCTCCAAGTTTTCAAAAGAGGAATAACAAACCAAATCTGATACACCTGTCTTGAAACCATCATGCAAAGATAAATATGGAAAATAAAAGATATCCTGCTCATTTGAAGTCCTAGAAACCAAGTCAACACTCAAGTTTGAAGAGGTAGAAGGAACCTTAACACAAAGGTTCAAGTGACCAATATAACCTTCAAAAAAACTACCCACACTTGATACAGGAGAAGGAGCAAAAGAATCCTCATCAGGAGTAGAAGAAAAATGTGAAAAGACATAAACATTGGTAATATGATCAACCTTTCCCACTACAATAAGCTACCTAGTATGCAAATCCTGAATGAATATTAAATTTGGAGTGAAATCAATAGAATTACTTGTACCACTATGTGCAATATGATATGCAGAAAGAAGATTATTGGCAAGCTCAGGAATGTATAAGACATTAATAAAGGTTGTTGAGATTTTTGGATTTAAACAATGTGTTATTTTTGAACATCAACATTTCAAATCAAACTCCATGATCCATCATCAGGATGAAAAAGTAGATAGAGAGAAGAGTGATCTCTTCTCTCTATCTCCTTTTGCATCCTGATGATGGACCATGGAGTTTGATCTGAAACATTGATGTTAAAAATAATACAATTTAAATCCAAAAATCTTAGCAATCTAATATTATGGATTGTGGAAACAAAATGTTGTTAATTAATAAAGGTCCCCATACCCATATCAACACCTCATTTTCAACAAACAACCATGTATAGATCCTGATCAACATATTTCTTAGGTATGCAAGGGTGATTGTATTGTAGCCTAGGGTAGGTGGGAGGATATAGTAGGCATGCTACGTATAGAATATGGTGCCCCTCTTCTAAATTAAACCATAGTTCTGGAAATATTCCAAACTGGCACACACACTAGAATTCCCCCCACAACTATGATTCCCAAAGCCTATCCCTATATCCTCCCACCCCTCGATGGGGTCTTACCCGAGCCCCGAGCTTACAAATACTACTTGAATCTCTAATATCTCTGGGTTGAACAATGCTATTAGAGAGGACTACCTCTAGCAACAACCTAGTGATGGAGAACAACTACGATGATCCAAGGATTGGCGAAGTGGATCGAGTCTTATCAGTACCTCCAAGTAGGGAAAGCATATAAATCAATTCTACAGGGCAAGGGAATGCAATAATAGGAGGAAAGGGGCTCAACTCTAAATACGTATGAACACTCTATTCCTTCTCCTCCTTCAAGCAGATGTGGTGAATAGGAGACACAATTTTTATCCATCAATATCTTAGTTGTAAGGGAATGCTCAAATGTAAAAACTTGATCTAGTGAACATGCCATGTGATCGAAAGATCCAAAATCAAGAATCCATCCAACACACTCTTCAACTTTAGTTACAATAAGAACTTTTCATTTCATCTTATGATCTCTTACCTTATCATTTCTATTATCATTACCTGATGATCTTGAATGTGTGGATGAAGAGGGTTGTGAATAAGAAGAGGGCGATCTTGTAGATTTAGAAGGAAAAAAATGTTATGTCCTTTTAAAATTTGCCTCATTTCCGCTAACTCTTTCTTATAGAAATTATGTTTACCATGCCCAGGTTTGTTCCAATAACCACACTTGGGTTTCTCTTTCTTCGTTTTATCCTCTCCAGGAGAGGTGGGTGTATCACAAGATTCTGCCTTAGGTTTAGAATTATTTCCTTTACCTTTAGGTGATGATGCAACTAATGCCTGATGCTTAGAGTGTGTATCATGTTGACTAAGTTTAGCTTGTTCCCTAGTCAACCTATCACAAAATGTCTCAAAAGAAAGCATAACAAATGAATCACCTAATCCATCCATTGTAGAATAAAAGGAAGTAGAGAAGTATACAAATGAACCTTTCAACTTAGTCAAAATCAAGAATATGCATTTCTTATTAGTTTTATCCTTACCACAACCAACCAATTGAGACCTTAATGATTTAAATTTTACCAAATAGTTTTCAATGGTAGAAAATAGATATGTGGAAAGTGATGCTAATTCTACCGCGAATTGCATAGATTGAACCTTACTAATTGAACCCAAAAATTCCTTGCACTTATCCCATACTTGCCTAGGAGTAGTACATTCCTTAAGATGGAAGAACAAGCTATCAAAAACATGCATAGAAATCAAGCCATAGCCTTATCACATTTGTTCATATGAGAATTTTTTTCATATTCCTTGGTAAAATTAGGTTGATGGCCACCTTAGGTAGACCAAAAAACCTTAGATCAACATAACCTTTGCATTTTCACCTTTCATATATGATAATTATGAGGAGTTAAAACTTCAAACCATGATTTAGCCATTAGGACAACAAGTACCAAGAGTGCAAAATAGACAAATATTTGAAACAAACTAATGTGATATGTTGGTGTGAATAAAGTCTTGTACCTAGTTAATTATTTACTAGGGACTGAAGGGACTTAGTTCACATATTAAGTTTACTTAGGATAGAAGCTTTCTTCTACAAGTCTTAGTTGTCTTATCTAGACTTTACATTATCCTAGGTAATTATGAGTTAGTTGTCTCATGTTATAGGATTAAGACACTTGTCATGATCTTGTCTAATCATATATATTTTCTCTCCTTATTCAAGATCCCTAATTACATGGATGAAAAATTCAAATAAATTTAGAATATATTTATTGGGTCTAGGGTTTAAGAAAAAAATATTAGCCATTGTTAATTAGGAGAAAGTTTGTGCTCCAAAATCTCATGGGGGGCTAAGTATCATTAAGATTCAGATAAATAATAAGGCTTTACTTTCCAAGGTGAGCTAGGGTTTCTTAAAGGACAAGAAGGAGTGGAGTCTCATATTGAGAGCTAAATATCTAAATAACATGGAAGTGACTAACTTGTTGTCTTCTATTAGCTTCTTAAAAGGTTTTTTTATTTGAAATAATGTTCTTAAGAATAAGATTCTAATACAAAAAGGGACAAAGTGGAAGATTGGAGATGGTAACAAAATTAGATTCTAGGAAGATAAATGTTTGGATCATCAACCTGTAGCCTCTCATTAGATCTTTAACAATATGTTCAATGTTTCTAGTAATTGCTTTGGCACTTTTGTGAAGGATTACTTTTGTAGAAATGGATTGATATTTCAATGGAAGAACATTCAAGAGTGTTTTCCTAATCAAAATCACTTGATCATAATTGAGAGATTTCTACAAAAGAGACTTTTATAGCATATAATCCCTATTTTCCTTATTGAAGATGAGATTATCTAGACTTATAACAACAAAAGTATTTTCTTTGTCAAGTTTTCCTATAGTTTGTTGTTAGGTTCCCATCTAGATAATATTTTTGGAAAAAGGTTTGGAATCATAATATTATTACTAACACTAACTCATTTGACCCCAATTTCCGATGAAACCTTCCAACGAAACCTATATAATCAGATGTATCGTCTTGCACTTGTGCGAATTTCCATTTTTAAAATTTTTTTACCTCGACGTTCGTTGGAATTTCGACGAGCCGTTGTTTTGTGTACGTTTCAATGAAGATCTTTCGCCAAAATTGGGGCGGTCCTGCAAAGTTAAATTGTGGAGGGCATAAATTGAAATGAGCTCGACTATTTATTGCGACAGTGTTTTGCTTGACGGTTTTCTTGGGGAAAATCAGAAGAAACTCAAGAAGATATCGCCAGGTTGAGGGAAGTCATTGTCTTTTTCCAGAATTCATTTGTGAAGTCAGATTTGTACTTCTAGGTTTGAAAATCATATTTGAAAGCAACATCTCATCAGATTTCATTTATAGTCTTGTGCATTTTTAGAATTTCATTTCCAAATTTTAGACCTGGCTTCACAAATTCTTTATAAGGGAATTGTTTATAACTGATGGAAAATTCTTGATGGATTTGGACAAAGATTATATTTGCAAGGTTTCAATTTTAACCCTAATGATCAATTTGCAATAGATTTGGGAGCCATAGCTAGATAATATCAAAGGTGTTGGTTGTTTTTTTACTGTAACCAAGTTTATCTTCTAGACACATAGCATATAAAATCTCAGATAATACTGCCTTACAATACCATCAATCTATATTCTAACCCAATAGTACTTATCAAATCCTTATATGAACATAGTCACCTATAACCTCACTCAAGCATTTTAATTAATTCCTTGAATTAAAGCCAAAATGAGAATCACACACCATAACAGTGAGATGAACAGAATAACCCTTGATCATTTTATTCAAGATAATAATATATTCATACAATGGAGATACATGACCTTGAAATGAGTAATTTTCATTCAGATGCTAGTACTGTCTTGAAAATTAAGTACCCATGAAACTAAAACCTACAACAGAATGACACCAAATGGTGCAGGAGCACACCTAGGCTAACCTCCATGTTTGTTATTTTGGCTTGTACTTGACTCTAGCCAAGTCAGGATGTTAGTTTGTTTTCAGACCTTAGAAGGTCATTGCTTTTGTGGGCTAGGTGAGTTAGTCATTAGGACTAAGGTCACACAAATAGCTAGTGTTAGAAATTTAAGTTTTCTTAATGTTAGTTGTCTATGGGAGATTAGAGTCTAAAAGATGTTCTAAACACTTAGTGGTTGTTGTAAAGATGCCTTAAGACCATTAAATGAGTTGGTTCCTCAGAATCTAGAGGGAATAGTGGTCCTAAGAAATAGGATCAAGGCATAGAGAAAGATGCCAAATGTTGTAAAGAAGTTAGCATGGGCATGCAACTCAATTACCTTTGGATTCCCTTGAGAATAGGAAGTGGGAGATCGGCCAACAGGCCCTAGAATCATGGGGATGGCATCTATTATGACCCAAGACTCGAATCTCATGATATGTTGCAATTGGTAATTAGTTTTTGAAAGTAAAATAGAGAGCTCTGCAACAGTGTTTTCAAGAACAACCCGAACTTTTGTGATGACAGAGATGCTTAATGGATTGAGAGACTGAGTTTAGTATTTGTTTAGTGTTCTATAGGATTATCTTAGTCTTTTTCATTTGATAAGCAAGTTGTTTAGAGTAGGATATTTGGTGTTAGGCAAATTGTTTTGGTTTTAAGTTCTTACTGGTCCAGTCTTGACCAGTCGGTGCTTTCATGGCTCCCCCATGAAATATAGCCTTGGGAAACACCTAAGGACAGGTGGAAATGTTAGGGGAGTCATTAGTGCATATAGATTTAGGATTAGGAAGCATGAAAGAGTGGAGAGCTCTTTTTATCACTAGTCTCTAGGTGAGCAGACAGAGCCCGGTTAGAGGTCTAGGAATGTCTTTGAAGATTTCTTGCAGGGTAAAGAGGTACTGTACGAAACAGGTACAGGTTCAAGTAGGGTTTCATCATAGCTCATCATACTAGGTGGACTGAGGTCATGTCAATCATTTAGTTTATGGTTTGAGCAGGTTCCAAGCAAGATTACAGTCAGTCCTAGAAATTAGGCCTTTTAGCTCTATTGTCCTAAGTTGTAGGAAACTAGTGTACGAAGGTTGTCAGGCCCTAAGCCCCATTGAACCTTTTAAAACTTCCAAATGAGTATCCAAATCTGCCTTTAGTTTTGTAGGGTCTTTGGAAAAATTTAGCAAGAATTGACAAAACAGGACTGGTAAAGGCTACAAGGAATAGGCCTGTTTAAGGTCTCAAATGGTGAAACCTTGAACCCGATAAGGATAGGGTTGAAGAACCTTCTAAAATGGTTCAAATATGCAAGGTTATGAATGTTTTCAATAGGATGGGCACCCCTGCAATGAAGGATGACGTTTGTGAGAAGTTAGCACTTAGAACTTTCTAAGTGAGGAAGAGAAATTGAACTTGTCAAATGGTGTTAGTCCTCCAAGGTGAAGCACAAAGGATAGAAATCTTAGAGAAGAGTTAGAATTGGACTTAGTTAATCATCTAAGCCAATCAGGACCTAGAGGAGACTAGGTTCCTAGAAGAGACAAGCTGGGTCTCTTAGTTGTAGTGCAAGCAAGCCTTGGAACACTCACATCACCAAACCTAAGAATAGTATCTTCACTATAATATCAGGCTCTTTACAAATTCGCTCTGCAACTTCAGTTAGACTTGACCTAAAGATATCTAACTTGCTAACCGGCCATATTTTTGGTCCTGAAATCCTTCTTATAGGGAAAATGAAGGAGCAACAAGCATCAGACAAGAAATACACCTATCACTGGTCACTTGGACGGCCTTATGACATTTCAAAAATTGGTTACAATAGCCGAGTCTCTGGAGAATCTTCTTGTTCATCCCGTCCACTGGAGAATAACTGTTGCATTTGCCAAACTTTGAAAACTTGCACCAAAACTACCACCAAGACATAGCCAAAATTTGTTATAACCATAACCGCTGAGCTGTTAACTACCGGTTGTAGACTGTATCCTATTCTTGTTCAATTAAGTACTTTTCTACCCATCATTGATATTCCTCATCCATTTGCCAATTAAAATTTACCACCTAATTTACCTTTGCACTGTAAGTTGTATACTTTACTGCTACTTGATTCGCCTCCCTTTCAAAAGATTCCAAAAATGTGCTAGTGTGAATGATTTCATCTACCCTGTCCTGCCATTGCTGTAGTGATCTAACATTTCCTTGGGCATCTACAATATCTGGTAAAGATGTGCTACTCCAGTCATCAAAACTCTTTACCAACTCTTTAATCCTCTTGCTCAAATCATCAGGTAAGGCCTGGAAACCTTGCAGTGACTTCACAAAGTCTTGAGTAGGCCTTAATTATTGAGGCCTATTAGCTGCATTTTGAGAATTTCATTTCCAGATTTTGTTGTGCAAGTTCAATATTCTGATTTTAGGAGTATAATAGTTGGAAATCATTGTAAAATCAAAATTTAATAATTTCTGGAATTAGCATTTGAAAGTGTTTTTTGGGGTCATTAACTTCAAACTATCTTCTCTTTTGCAGGGGTGGTTGCATGTCGATTTTTTTGGTGTAAAATATCATAATTATTATATTTTGTTACCTGTGTACGATTAAAAATTATTGGAGTGCGTGTGAGTTTGATATTTTTTGAAGATCTAAATATTCAAGCTTGGTAAAGAAAAATCATGTTAGATAATATTAGTCCAGAACAAAATGAAGAGACAGTTGCTAGATTGTGGGCTATATTGAAAAGAAAGGGTGATGGGAAATGTTATTGTCCTTGCAATAATTGCAAGGGCTTAAAGACGAGAAGACTTTTAATCACAACAGCTGAGAAACATTGTAGGCAGCATGGTCACGTTGAAGGGGGGCATGATTATCGTCCATTGGTAAGTTGTTCATTATATGTGTTTATATTGATTGAATTTGTAAATGTTTATATTGTTTTAACATTTGATATATATATAAAATCACTTGATCATGATCATGGTTTATTTGTGTCTGTCATTATTATAAAGGTGGGGTGCCCTAGGGCACACGATATGAATTATCACGGCCCAGAGAATGTGGTTTTGCAAGCGGAGGAACATGGAGCTGTGAATATCGAAAATGAAGTTAATGATCCTATGGAAGAAGATGATCATGCACCAGAAAACACAACTGAAGATGATGGTACAAATACATTGATCCATGACACATGTAGTGGCACATCTGATCATGTTGATTGAGATGACTTTGATGATGTTCATGATTTACCTGTACTTGAGAACGCATACGAGCCGCTTTATGAAGGCTCCCAAACAACTCTTCTCTCTGCTGTATTGTTGCTGGTGAAATTGAAGGTTATGAATGGTTTATCCAACATAGCAATCTCACGGATGTTAAGGTATGTCATATATGTCATTTTTTTTCATCTATTTTAATTGTTGTTAGTTCATCGCTAGTAAATAAAGGATGAAGTATGTACCTTTAATATTCTTTATATTGAGAAGTTATTTTCTGTTGTAGATTGATTGGTGAATTTTTGTTACCACCATCAAATATTTTACCTCACTCATACCGAGATTTATCTGGCATTATGAAAGATATTGGAATGGAGTATCAAGCAATAGATGCATGTCCCAATGATCATATTATATATCATAAACAACATGAATTTGCAACAGAATGCCCAGAATGTCATATCAGTAGATATCAAACAGATCAACTAACAAAAAAGGTGCCTCGCAAGGTTCTTCATTATATTCCCATTATTCCACGTATGCAACAATTATTTAGGTGCGAAAACTTAGCGCAATTTATGGATTACCATGCATGTAATAGAAGTGGAGATGAGATTCTTCGAATGCCTGTAGATGGTTCTGCATTTAGGGACATGGAGGAAAAATGGCCACACTTTAAAGAAGAACCTTGTAATCTCAGGCTTCCATTGGCAGCGGATGGTGTCAATCCATTTGGAGAGCTGAGTCTATTTACTCGGTGTGGCCTGTTTTTGTTATCAACAATAACATTCCTCCATGGATGTCAATAAAGAGGGAGCACATAATGGTGATAATGATTGTTCTAGGTATTTGTTTACATCAATTTTCTTTAACGTAGTAGCATCTCATTTGTCTTATTTGTTGCATAATGACTTATATGTTTTTTCATTTAATAGTCATGTATATGAATTTATATATATTGCAGTAAAATGGTTATAATAATTATGTAATGTTTATGTTCATTCAACTAGGTAAGTACCAAGTTAAAGATATGAATGTATATATTGAGCCTCTTATCGACGAGTTACTAAAGTTATGGAATGGCGTCACTATGTATGACGTATCTAGACCAATAGGACAAAGACAATTTCAATTCCATGCAATGCTTGTATGGACAATTCATGATGCCCCAGGGCTAACACATTTTTCTGATATGTTATAATGTTTGACTACATGACTTTAACGATATTTAATTTTATGAATTAGATATCAGCATGTTTTTGAAATAATCTATTCATTATATATAATTATAAAAATAGACATATTTAATCCAATTATATATGATTTGCAGGTCTTCAAACAAAGGGAAAATTTGCATGTCCAATTTGTGGTCCAAAGATGAAATCTCGTCGTTCAACAAGTTTAGGAAAGTAGGTGTTTGATGAGTATAGGCACTTCCTCTACAGAAATCATAAGTATCGAACTACTGAAAAACATCTTTTCAATGGGAAAGAAGAGACTACATCAAAACCACGAAGAATGACACCTCACCTATGGAAGTTGGAATATAATAAAATTAATCGTCAAGGTTATACATCGGATCAAATTGTTTTTCTATCATTTATGATATGTTTTGAATTTATATTTTTATTTTGTGATCATGCTGTAATTGACAATGATTGTCGTTGTTAATTTGTTTAACTTATATGCTTCATGAAGGTCGTCAAGGCATTAATGGTTGGCTTCCACAGGGACTGAAAAGTTATCTCAGACAATTTAGTAGGTTGCCCTACTATGAGCAGCTACAAATTGTGCATTTGTTTGATACAATGCATATCGGAAAGAATATGACATAAACGTTATGGAAAATATTGGATGGAAGGCATGACAAAGAAAAAATTGTCAAAATTTGTAGTGACATTCAGGAAGCCAGTCATGCAATGAAAAATGTCATTCAATTAAATAGCGATGGAGACCAAATTAATATAAGTGCCCTTCCTTGGTTATTAACAGAGCAGCAAAACAATGTTATAAAGCAAGTCATACGAAAAATTCAATTTCCCACAGGATTTGCTGCCAACATAAACAATATCATAACAAAGAAAGGTGAATTTGGGTCAGGGATGAAAACACATGATTGGCATACCTTCATTAAGGTAATTATTCTAGTATATTATATATATATTTGTATACTGCATGTACTTTTCAGTGTATTATGTTTACTACTTTTGGAAAAATATTAATGAAAAGATCATTTTATAATTGCTGCAGTACGTTCTACCTCTATCTCTCCCAGACAACTTCGACAACAATGTCAAACAAGTTATATATGATCTTGGAAAATACATGAGGTAAGTAGCGATATTTGTTCAATTCGTTGTATATTTTTGTTAAATCTCATTAATATATTTGTGCCTTGAATCACTTGTAGATGGCTATCATCTAAAACAATCCATAAAGAAGATATAAATTATTGGAAGAGAAAAATTCCTTGTCTAATGTGTGAAATGCAAAAGTGTCTACCTTCGACATTTTTCAATGCACAAGAACACTACCTCATACACCAAGTTGAGGAGATTGAATTGTGTGGACCTGTACACACAAGGTCAATGTGGATGGTTGAGAGGCACTTGAAATTTTTGAAGGCTTTGGTTAGACAGAGAGCACATCCTGAGGGTTCTATGGTGGAGGGATACATGGTATACCAGACCATGGTGTACATTATTGAATATCTTCCTAAGTTTGCAACAAAGATCCATGTAGATCGCATTTGGGATCCCAACTCCATTAACAAATTCGAAGGGGAGTACTTGATGGGGAAAGGTAGATTGAGGAAAGTGTCAGGTAATTATAAGATGGTCATGGAGATTGGTGTAAGTGTTCCAAGGCTTTCTTGCACAACTAGCTAAGAAGACCTTTCCTGTATTCTTCTAGGAACCTAATATTTTCTAGGTCCTTGTTAGGCTTAGATGATTAACTAAGTCCTAATACAACTCCTCTCCAAGAGTCTCACACCTTGTGCTTCACCTTGAAGGACTAACACCACTTTGTTATGTGCAAACTCTCTCCTACACTTAGAAGAATCTAAGTGCCAACATCACACAAACATTGAATTTATTACAGGGGTGCCAAACACATTGGAAACATGCCATGTACTTACAACTGGATCCATCTTGGAGGATATCGAAACTCCTTTCCTACTAGTTTCAAGAATTGGTCTTGACGAGGCCTATTTCTTGTAGCCCTTGACAGAGACCTTTACTTCGTTCCTGCCCAAACTTTCCAAACAACTTAAAAAACCAATTCCACATTCAAATACCCTTTTGGATTTTCTGAAGGATTCAAAAGATTCTATACTCCTAAGTCCTCCGTACACTGGTTTCCTATTATCTAGGTTAAATAGGGCTATTAGGCCTAGTTTGTAGGACCCCACTGGTTTTCTTGCTCAAACCTTAGTCAAATGGATTGATAGAACCTCAATCCTTCTAGCATGTTAGGATATTTCTATACCCTACTTGGAACTGTACTTGTTTCGTACTGTACCTCAATCCCCTGCCTAAATTCTTCAATTCATTACTGTCAAACCTCTAACCGGGCACTCTAAGATCGCCTAGGACTTGACATTAAACACAGCTGTTCCACTCTCCATGAATCCTAACTCTACATATGTACAGACTAATGGCTCCCCTAACACATCCATCTACCCTCAGGAAAATCCCGTGACTAGATTTCATGGGGGAGCCATAAAAACACAAGCTGGTCAGGATAGGACCAGTAAAACCCTTAAACCTTAACCTATCTATTCAAGACACTAAAACATCTTAAATCAACTTACTTGTGATGTATGAGCTCCTCGATTTTCTTACACCTTGCTGAGAGACCTAGCTAGTTTCTCCTAGGAACCTAGTCTCCTCTAGGTCCTGATTGGCAACTAAGTCCAATCTTAGCCCTGTTCTAAGAGCTCTCCCTTTGTGCTTCACCTTGGAGGTCAGACAACATTTCACAAGTTCAAATTCCTGCTCACTTTCCTTCTTCACTTAGAGAATTCCCAGTGCCATCTTCACTTCAAACTCATTCTTCCTTGCTCTTCCTTGCAGGGGTGTCTATGCTTGTCAAGACCTTCATAACATTGCCAATTGGAACCATTTCAGTAGGTTCTTGAGCCTTGTTCTGGTCGGTTTCAAGATTGCATCAATGGAAGACCTCAATTTAGGCCTAATTCTAGTAATATTTACCAGTCCTCTTTTGCTATTGTTTGTAAAATTCTTCCAAAGACCTTGCTAACCTCAAGACATATTCCGGTACCCTTTTAAGATTTTTAAATCTCCCAATGATTCTTTTGGCCTGATAGTGTCCATACAAGGGATTCCTATAACCTAGGGTATGTAGGGTTTGTAGGCCTAATTCCTAGGAATTCACTGTTTTCCTACTCAAACATTACTCTAATGACTTCATGAGATCTCTAACCTCCTATCACAGCAAGACCTATCCCTAACCCATTTGGAATCGTACTAAAACCGTACTATATGGTATTTCCTTGCAAGTAACCTTAATACTTCTCCTCTAGCTCTCTAACCGGGCTCCACTTGCTCGCCTAGAGACCAGTTGCTAAGAGAAGCTCCTCCAATCTCTATCATGCTTCCTAACACTAACTACTATACACACTACTGAATCCCCTACCATTACACCCTTCCTTAGGTGTTTCCCAAGGTTAGAGATCATGGGGGAGCCATGAGAGCACAGACTGGTCAGGACAGGACCAGCAGGAGCTCTACCACAAAAATGACTCAACTAACACTAAATCTAACCTAAACTAGCTTGATTAACAAATGGAAAAGACTTACAAGTATGCTATCAACACAAAACTAACATGAACTCAATGCATTCGATCCCTCAAGTGGCACACTCACTCAAGATTGCTCGGTATATCACAAAAACACATAATTTTCAGTATTTTTTTTCTCATTCATAAAAGCTTCATTACAAAACTACTAACTCATTTCAAAAACTGCCAACACTTCAAAGATACGAGCCTTGGGTCATAATAGATGCCCACTCCATGATTCTAGGCAAGCTGGTCGAATTCCTCCACTTCCTATTCCCAAGGGAATCCAAGGGTAACCGGATTGCATGCAACCACCAATGCAAACTGCCTTCTCCATTTGGCATCTTCCTTCATGCCTTTAGCCTATTTCTTAGGACCACCATTCCCTCAAGAATTCGAGGAACCAACTCATTAACTGGCCTTAAGGCATCATTACAACCTCTTTAAGCATTTGAACAACTTAAAGACTCTACTCCCCTAGACAATAAACATTAAGAAAACTAACTTACTAACAATGGAAAAATAGTGTGAACTTAGTCCTAAGGACTAAGGTCACCTAGCCCAAACAAAAGCAAGACCATCTAAGGTCAAAAACAAATATGTTCAAACATTCTAACTTGGCTAAGGTTAGATACAAGCCAAAATGACAAAACATAGAGGTTAGCCTAGGTGCTCCTGCACCAACTTGCAAAATGAAAAAAGTTTAATACTATCCCATGAACATGACTCTAACACTAAATCAAAACATCCAATTCACTTAGTATCACTGTCACTCAATAACACTCGGAGTTCACATAAAAACAGAAATTGCAGAGCTATCTTCTATTCCAAAAACTTGATTACAATCTCCCTCTTTCTTGAATTCTAGCCTGCTTCATATTAGATGCCATTCACCATGTTTGTAGGGTATGTTGGTCAATCCCCCACTCCTATCCTTTAGGGGATCCTATGTAACCGAGTTGCATGCAACATTTGCCATAATGGCAACTGTTGTCATGACAATTTTGTAACAACATTTGGCAAGTACTCTGTCATTATGCCACCTTCCTAACTCTTAGGACCTCTATCTCCTATATTTCAAGTAACCAACACCATTAAAGGCCTCATGGCATCTTTCTAACATCATTCATGTGTTTAGAACACATTTAAGACTCAAATCCCAACTTAAGCTACTAAGGCTAAGCAATGTAAAAACTATTAACAATGAATAACTTTGGTGACCTTAGTCCTAATGACTAACTCACCTAGCCACAAAAATGACCTTCTAAGGTCCAAAACAAACATACAATTACTCTGACTTGGCTAATGTCAGATACAAGCCCAAAATATCCTAACTATGGAGGTTAGCCTAGGTGTGCTCCTGCACCAGAGATTAATTAGAATACATTTTACATTTGGTTTTTATGTATATTGTACTTATAAATTAAGGTCGTATACCGTGGTAATTAACTAATTATACGTCGTTTGTGAATTTCATTTTTTTTTGATACAGTTGGTCGAGAGTGGGATGCACTACATTTGTACGTCGCAAACAATCTTGATTGGATGACGGTATGGATTGAACGATGTCAACAATCTGGTCGCGCATTAACATGGGAAGGTGTGGCTTCATTGGTTAAAGAAGCTCATCGTAATGGAGATTCCAATGTTACACCAAGGGAAATTGATTTAGCATATGGTTTAAGAGATAAACAGGTATGTATAAATATATTAATCACCCATATTATTTAATTATTTTCAATTATATTGATGTATATATATGTTGATATTTTTTTCTTTGCATACATTTGGCCAAGAATAAATATGTTTATCAACTGACGATATTGCAATAAGTTTTGCATGTTTGACATATTGTAGGTGAAACACCACAAGGCTATGTGGTGCAATGGTCGTAAATTTTGAATCAAAAAGTTGGATGACACGAAGAAAACTTGTGATTTTGGGATAACTGCAGTCTTCCAGGTGACTAATGTTTCATCTAGAAGCGACATACATCCAAAAGTCTCAGAAAATCAATACTATGGGATTTTGGATGATATACTTGAGTGTGACTTTAAGTCCTTCAAATTAGTTTTGTTCGTCGTCCTATGGTACAGGCTACGATTGAATGAAAATGATCCCGAGAGAACTGTTATTGAACATGATAATGGATTTACCATGGTTAATACAAGGTATTTTGAGCGAGCTGGAAATGAGCCCTATGTTCTTCCAAGCCAATGTGAGCAGGTATTTTACTCAGAGGTTCTAGGTAAAGCGGGTTGGTCATATGTTGTTAGACATGATCCAAGAGGAAGGCCGGTAAAGTATAATGTGGTGGAAGAAGAAGATACTGAAGAAATAGAAGATGATGTAGATGATGATCAGGATCAACAGTTAGTTGATGATGTGCTTGACGAAGATGTTGAAGAGGAGGAACTAGATCATGATGATGTAGGAGTTAATGTTCATGAAGATGATATCCGTGTGGATGATGACATTATCGAAAATGATATCAATGACGACGATGATGATATGACCAATCCTTACAATGTTGAATCTGGATCGGATGATACAAACAAAGAGTTGGATGAAGAAGAAGATCAATGACATTAATTTGTATTGTCTATTTGATATTAATTTCTTGAAAGAATTATATTTGACTTATGTGGTTACATAATTAATTTATGATGTTTTTAATTTTAATTATATTTGAATTATATTAGAATATGTTCAGTTAACAAATGTAAAAAATAAAATGGATAAACCAAAAGATGAAAGCATGAGACCACTGCCTTGTTGGGTGTATGGAGTTTAATGAAGATCTATAAAAGTGTAATCTATGATGGCAATAATTCAAAGTGTTTGGCACACAGATGTAGTTTATAACTTGTATAAATGTTCAAGTAAATGACTGACAAACTCTACTTGAGATAGAATGACAATCCTAGTTATGTGATTCTTCTTATTGATACAATTAATACTCTTTAGTTACTGTGATTGACTAGGAGGGTTTAATCTTTACTTGAAAGAACCAAATAATCACATCACACAAATACAACAAATGTGTATCGGTAAACTGATATATATATATATGCTTGATATATCAATTTAAACAACAGAAAAGCATCAATAGTATCAACTACTTCGAGCATGAGATGATTACAATGACATTTCACCACATAAGATAGTCATTTAATTTGCAATTTGGCAGCAAGCTCTAAGCTAAGACAAACAGACACAGAACCTTACAAACACATACGATTTAGGCCAGTGCCATATACTATTGGGGAGTCGAATTAATTCACAAATATTTAGATTTCCATAACAGGTTCAAACACATAACATATAAGATCTCTGACAATATTGCATTACAACAGTGTCAATTTCTATCCTAACTCAATACTTCTTATCAAATCCCTTTACAAACATATCCATCTATGACTCCATCCAAGCATTTTAATTTACTCTTTGAATTAAAGCAAAAATGGAAATCATACACACCATGATAACAGTGAGATGAACGCCATAACCCTTGATTATATTATTCAAAATTGTGATGTGTTTATACAAAGGAGAGCCATGAGCTCTAAATATATCATTATAATTGAAATGCTAGTACTGTCATGAAACATCAAACCTTCATGCTGTTGGAACTGTCAAATTTTGACAAATTCATTATTTCTTCATGATTATTAGTCTCCAAAAAAAGATTCATAATGCAGACAAAAATATCCTCACATAGCATATTTTACCAAAATCCGATTTAAAATTGTGCCATAACGCCCCATAAATTTCATCTGACATTAAAATCTTTACATATGAAAATATCGGCATAAGTTGATGCAGGTCTCATCGATGATAATATACATATCCTAAATGTATCGGAAAGACATAGCAAGGGTCACACCGATCAAGTTATACATAGAGAGAATGCGGGTTTCTATATCTTATCGGCAAGACAAAAAGTATCGGCGAGACGATGTAAGGTCACATCAAGCTAAATTACCTTTTGCCGATTGGAGTAACGTAAAGTCTATCGAAGAGACTTTGGTCATCGGAGAGATATTTTAAAACACTGCCCGTAACGTTATTTGTCTTGCTGATAAAGCAAGGGGAGGACTCACTCGGTGAGACAAATGATGCCAGGGAGAATTCAGAAAGTCTTACCGACCCCTCAGGTTACACCGACAGAACTGAGCATACGAAGATAAAGGGTGTCGAGAAGACAATGTGCATGGTCTCACCGAAGAAAAAGCGTATCGGTGAGACATGTCACCGCGGGGAGATCTAAGAGACATCATAGCGAGTATTATTTTGTCGCCAGAACAAATTGCTTGGTCTCGGTGACATACTCGATAAAGTGAACATCTTGGTGAGACAAAGTACTTTCGGAGTAATGCAAAGAACCGTTGGCCCGATTCATTAAGTCTGAGCGATAGTTGTTTCGATGAAAGTCATGGCGATATAAAAGCAAAAGGAAAGAAACTATCGGGGAGACTTGTGATGTCGGGGAAACTACAAAACGTCTTGGCAGGTGGGTGATCATTGAACCCTGATGTGACAGCAAGAATTTCGAAAAAAAAACTTGCAGCATTCATGTCTCGATCGGTAAAAGACATTAATGGCGCCACGAAGCGTAGGAGATTTTGCATATCAGGGTATGATCAATTGAAATCATTGTCTCACAGAATTCAAAGCAAAGGAGAGCAAGGGAACCAGCAGAGCAATTAAGGCATTCACCTAGTTTGAGTTTGGAAGAAGTTACAGTAAGTTTCTCGTCCTCTCAGAATTCGTAAAAATTTGAATTATGGAAGGCACTGGTTCAGGAAAACTAAAGGGAAGAAAACCCGGGGAGGGAAGCCAATCAAAAGAAAAAAAGCAAAAGACCGAGTTGCAACTAGAAGGTACTGAAAGGAAGCTAAATCAAGACCTCACAGACTAGTTACCTGGTTTTGGACTTAAAGCTAGGCATTCTACACAGCTCAAAGCGAAAGTTGACAAATTGGACGACAAATGCAAATTTATAGGTGATGTTTGGACTCCGATTAGAGGCTACGAGTTATTCAATTTCCATTACCACATGAGAAATCGCTTTGAGCCAGTATGCAATCCATGGAGGCTCAATTTAGGGAAATTAGTGTGCCCTAATGTTTTTATTAATGTCGAACTGGTAAAATTGCTGGCCGGACACTATGATTCGAAAAAGAAAGCTATATGTGATTTGTCAGGGAATCCATTGATACATGTATCTGAGAATGCAATTGCTAAGGTTTTCAGAATGGAGGGAATATGCAGTGAGAAAGTAGTGAGTGAAGAGCTCGATAGTGAGTTCAAAAGGATGGACACCATTTATAAAGGGTGGAGGTTACCTCTGCACAGAATTAGGTGTCATGGCAAACCTATTCCAATGGAAGACAGTGAGGGGCCACCCTTTCATGTAGACCTCTTCAAACCTTACCTAAAATATACTTACTACTCAGTGGGATAGGTATTAGGGATGGAGGTACCTGAGCATATGGCGGTTGTGCCCATGGTGATTTCTGCAGACATTCAGTACCACAATTCCAGATCATTTGACTATGCTGCACATGTTTTTAAGGAGCTAGATGCAGGTTTGATGGCGATAAAGAGTGGTGCTTCTATTCTCCATCTCAGAAATTACTCACTGCTGATGCACTTAGTGTTGTATTTTGGACAAGAGTTAGGTTTATGGCCCCAGGAGCTGAGGATTTCACAATCCGACAAGGAAGGTAGGCCATTGCCTGTTCAATTATGGACTGCTGTTTGGGACAACAGGTTTGCGAATTCAAATTTCTTGCATTTTGAAGAATTCTTTGTGAAACCCTTGTATAGATTTTTAGCCATCTTTGTGATTATTCTTTATTTGAACAAGTAAAAAGGTTTCTTAGGCCTAGAGATTACAATGGACCAATTAACCACAACTGGGGGGATTGGTATTGCTTAGAGAATGACACAATGATTAGGGTTTATGGCTTTGAGGATACACCTTTCATTCTGCCTAGAACTATCCCGGATAGAATTGCATACCTTGAAATTGTTAGGCAAATGGATTACTCCAGTGTTATGAACTTAAGTTCATATGGGAAACATGCTTTTGTGCCTAGTACATTATGTTTTAGTGATTTCACTGTATTAGCCAAGGAAGGTTATGATCTGATTCTGGACAAATTATTGCACTACAACATGAGCAGAGCACCAGTGAGAAAGAACTTTGATCCAGAAGGGTATATCCACTCTGCCAGACAAAAAGTAAATCTCGGAGGGTACCATCATGTGCCCTTTAAATCTGATGACATAATCAGAAACCTGGAGGCAGAGGAAGCTGAAATTGTGATTGAAAAACATAATCATGAGTTGGTGGATGCTGAGTTGTTATTCTCCATTAAGGGGATTTCAGAAATAGACAGGCCACAAAGCTCATCTGGGAAAGTTTCAAGAATGAAGACTCAGGAGTATGCCTATGTTGCCAGAGAAACAAACATTGAGGAAACCATGGATGTAGATACAAGACATGAAGACTATAGGTCTTTCATATCAGATGATAAATTTATAAAGACCTCGGAGTTTAAGACATTTTTATATAAGCAAAAAGGGAAAGAGATAAGGGGACAGGTTGACAATGTCACTCCAGGGAATGAGGATCAACTGTTAAAAAGCTTAAAGGATGAAGTGGACAAAGAGATGATTGACATGACCCCTGAAAAGGGGGGGGAGCTGCTTGAAAAGGTAGGTGTTATGATTTTTCCAGGTTTGGATATGAATTATGCATTAGTTTTTGATAGTTTCTTAAAAGATAACAATGCTACCCACAAGCTCAGTATAGAGAAGGTGATGGAGGTATACACAGGATCAAGATACAATCCTGATGATGAAAGATTGATTATGTGGGCCTTGTATCCTCCTCACAAGAAATCAATTGTTATTGTTACTGAAAAGGCATTCAGACATGTCATGACCCTGAAGGCTGGGGAGGTTGATCCTGTAGCGACTGTTGATATTGGGATAAATATAGCCAAGTTGAATAAAGCCCAAATCCAAGCATTGATAAGGGAAAGGGAGATGTACAAAACCAATAATGAGAGGATGTTGAGAGAGAATGAATGCTTGAAAGACTTGGTAGGTGGTGTAACAGAACCAACAAGGATGCTCACTCAAGGTGAGAGTTCACAGAAAAAAGACCATTGGGAAGGGTCAACTGCATACTCTCAAGGGAGAATGGATGCATTTGCTGCAATAATAAAAAGAAGGAAGGTTGTTTTAACCACTTGGTTAAATAAACTCTGGGGAAAACATTCACAGTACGTAGATGCAATAAAGGAACACAAGAGAGTGGATAGCAGAATTCAGGAAAGAATTGAGGAATTGGAGGACACTACTAGTAATGAAGAGATTGAAAAATATGCCAATTGTATTATGGATAGGCACAGGGATTTCTATGTGGAGTTACAAGGGGATATGCAGGAATTGACAGAGGCTGTCGAAGATAGATTCACCAAGTTATGTGATGATGAAGGGAAAATCAAGGAAGCGACTACATGGAAAAGTGAGTGCGAAACAATACTCCAAGGGATGCTGGAGACAGCCACTGTGAAAGATGTGATATTGGATGCAGCATGTGAGCAAATGATAATGATGGAGATTGTGATCCGCGATGCGTTGGGAGATGCCGACACTCATGAGCGCCAGGATTATACGGAGCATATGTCTGCAGTCCATTTGTGGCTCAAGAGAAATTAGTTAATAGTGGATTTGTTAAACCTTTTATGCTTTAAACCTTTTTGAAAAGGCATGTCCTTTTGCAAACTGATGTATAAGTATCCGTTGTTGGATAAATTTAAGGGGTAGAAGATAGAATTAGAATAGGATAGACTGTTGTAAGCATTAAATTTTCAGAAATGATGACATTCAAGGAGACTATGTTGCATGTATGAACTTTGAAGGAGATAATGAAAGACTGTTGATTTAGTGGCTTCATTCTGGTATCAATTGTTTGTTGGATTCTTGCGATTATTTGATTGTCTCCAATCTGATATTTCTTGATTGTTTAAATTGAAGTATCAAGTATATATTCTATTTATCAGTACACATTTGTTGTTTTTGTGTGATTTGGTTTATTGGATTCTTTAAAGAAGAATTAAAATTCCTTTCAATAAATTATAGTAATCTGGGAATGCCATTTGGATCATTAAGAAGAATCAGATTATTAGATTTGATATTCTGCCTCAACTATGGTTTATCATTTACACTCTTGCATGTTTATAGTTATATGCCAAACAATTAGAGGACCTGTTAGATAGAAACCATTCATTAAAGGCTTTCATTTGACTCCGTTTTACCCAATAAGGCACTGGTCTCCCTTATTTACATTACATTAATTTTATTCATTTCATTTAACATCTCTTAATTGAACATATTAATTCATACCTTGATATTGCATATACAATTTATACCAAAGTAGGATCATATCTTTCCACTGTTAAATTGCCATTTGTGGATAGTTAGATCAAGTAGGAAACATAAATTGAACATATTAATTTAGTATAAGAGTCAACCAATCATAAGGAAAACATAATATGAAGATGAATTTTCTCAAATCTTGTGGTTGTAGATGCCCTTTTGAAATCTATGCAAAATGTGGGAGGATAGACAAAGCTCATGAACTATTTGACACAATGCCTCGAATAATTGTAATCTCATGGAATACACTCTAATTAGAAAAGTCTCATCACTGCCCTCATAACAATCTATCAATTTGTTTTAGTGTCTATTGTGTTATACCCAATTTGGGACATGGGGTATAACAAAATAGACACTAAAATAAATTGAGAGATTACAATTCTTTGAGACATTTTGTCAAATAGTTCACAAGCTTTTTCTATCCTTCCACATTCTGTATAAATTTTAAAAGGGCATCTACAACCACAACATTTGAAAAAAATCATCTTCATATTATGCTTTGATGGATGTCTATACCTTGTTCCAAATCTCCCATATTAAGGAAACCAATAAGGATTTTGGTGAAGGTTGTGTTGGTGTTTAAAATACAATCCATGTAGAGGTTGCAGATATCTAAGAGGTAGCCAACCCCTATCGAGGACAACTACAACCACTAATGGCCAACTAACGAGAGTCAGTAAAGGACTGACTTCTCCTACACTTTTGGCTTTGTAGGACCAAGGTGGGTAAACCTAAACGTGTTCACATGAATTTCTCATGATTGGTAAGAACACTTCCTATGTATAGATTACAATTCCTACACACTCAAAGGGATAGTGATCATCTCAAGGTTTTGGCAGACCAGAGAATGACTACCAGTACCAAAGAGCAACGAAACTGACCCACTTATTTGTTACAATACCTCCCTGAGGAAGACAAGGTTTTATTCAAGTGTTTTGTGTTCAGTATTTGGATATCCTTGCTTAGAACCTACAGTCTTGAACTAATAAAATGACAAACATTATCCAATGCTTCATGCATCCATAGGGCAATGGAGTCATACAAAAAAAAATCCTGATACGATGAACCCATCTCATATAGCATTACTATCATGAGATATTTTAGCACATTAAGATAATACTTCTTCAAGCATCCTGAGTATATACAACCATGAACATGTAACTTATTTTTCAAGCATTTGATTAACTCTTTGAGTTAAAGCAAGAAAATGAATCACATTTTCAATTAACTATTGAAACTAAACAGATGAATCTTTGATAAAGCTATTCATAATCCATGGCACACACCCAGGAGAGTAAACCATCTTAATTTCATAGATTTCTTTCAATATAAGTAATTAAAAAAGCATATCACACTAATCTGTATATAAACCTAACCCCAGGATGACTTCCTGAAACAAAATGTTCATAACACTTTAACAATAAAGAGGACTGTATAACTTCCAAGTGTCGGATTGCAAAATTTTTCTGACCCTTCACAATGAGCTGTGAAATCTCCTTTATAGAATAGGAGAGCAACAAGCATTAGGCTACATTGTGACACCAAATTGAATTTCAGCACCAAAATGAAATTCAAATTTACATTCCTTGTCGTAATGATACCGTGCATGAACAAAGGAATCAAAACGGTTATGAAATAACCAGTCGAAAAAGAAAATTTCGTGCAAAGCACGCGCACGTCCATATCCACATCCACATCCACTTGATAGAATAACAAGAGAAGAGAAGACATATCCAACAGACCCACTGCCAGTAATCATGAAGAAGCAACACGACCCCAGTACAAGCAATCGCTCTGAGTTCGAGCCTGCGATAGCGATGGCACCACCTCCTCTTTACCAACCTTGCGAGCACATTCCCGAACAACTAGACCTGGTGCTAATGCAGACACTGGCTCAATTGCCAGAACCTCCTCATCCACTCCCATAAGATCGACCAGGGAAGCCAAATAGTACCGATAATCAGAATTAGTCTCAAATTCATCAGAATCCAAGATGATTATCGGGGATGAACAATGTACTGGCCTCTTCCCAGTGTTCCTACTAATAGCCTTGGGAGACATGGGAGAATCATATTTCTTCATGACTGGTGAAGCCAGCCTCGCACTCCTTCGCTTAACTGATTTACTCATGATAGAAACAAAGCGCAACCACAAACAGAAGAAAAACCTTACTGCACTTAGACACAAGAGAATGCAATGCTGATTACATACAATTCAGTTAGCATTTATAGAGCAAGCCAGTATGCAGGGTACAATTACTTGAAGGCGATTCAAGCACTTGCACAGTTAATGATCCAGATAACTATGAATACCCTCAGCAGGATGGCACTATTCACACACAGGAGGAATCAGGTGGAGATCCTCGGGAGAAAAGAAACCTGTATCATTAATGACACGAGCAACAACCAAGTAATACATGCCACGCAGGCAACTCACACACTTCTTCCCTATAAATGAACTGCTGATTCGGGAGGCACTTTAACAAATGGAGGGTGGAGATCAAGTCAATGGATGTTGACAATCCACATCAGCAGAAGAATAGACCCAGACCGCACAATGGGTCCCATATAATCCCACTGGCACGAAAAGAAAAGCCACGTGCCACTCCCTCGCGAACCTCGCAACACTCTCCCGGATATTTACTCTGCTCGTGCGAGGTGTGCGAGAGATCATGATTACCCCGTTATTGATGGCTATTACCGGTGAAAAGATGACCCCCTATCATATCGAACACCTCGGGAAGAAAACCCATTCATCCATTCACGCCACATGGCCATATCTCGCGAACCTCGCACTACTTTGATGATGCTAGCAGACAAACCTGGAGGTCTGCGAGAAGCGGTCAAGATCGAATTCTATGATCGGACAACTCATCTTCCCTCAGATGGAACATTTAAGTGGGGATGGCTATTACCGGTGAAAAGACGGCCCCCTGTCATATCGAACACCTCGGGAAGAAAACCCATTCATCCATTCACGCCAGGTGGCCATATCTCGCGAACCTCGCACTACTTTGATGATGCCAACAGACAAACTTGCGAGGTCTGCGAGAAGCGGTCAAGATCGAATTATGTGATCAGAAGGATCATCAACCCTCATATGGAACATTTAAGTGGGGCTCACATTGAAATTTATGGCAGTGTAATACCTAGGCCATTACGCCAAAAAGACCGGCAAATCAGGTGAAATAGGGCCTGTTAAGCACGACCCGAGAGGGATGAAACCTCACTTAAGTGACCGGTCCACCATGGCAATAGGTCACTGTTAAAACATAACAAGAGGGTTTTGACCGATCCATACTGAAGGTTACCTTGAGTAATTTAGAAACCCTCTAACCCCAACTTCAATTTACTGAAGTTCCATCAGGTTGTGGAATTTTTCTTTGCATCTACCAATTGCATTTGTTTGAAAGTTTCTAAAACCTTTTCAACAAATCCATTATGTGTATATTCTAAATTCATTATAGTCCTTATAGTCCTAGTCCACATCACTTTGTTTTTTGAAGAAACTAATACCATACATTTCTTATTTATGTTCTAAATTGGATACATGTTTATAAGTTTGATATTACAATTAATAATATTAATTTTGGCAAGACATTACAAGATTTTGTTGATTTTAAAAATATATGCATCCCAATGTAAAAATGCCAACAATGGAAGCAATGATTGTAACACATAATTTTTGATGTAGTATCCAATTCAAAGGATGATGTTACAATTTAGGGTTATGATTGGGTATTTAATTAGGGTTAGGATTTAGTGTTCGGGTTAGTGTTAGGTTTAGAGTTAGGGTTAGGGTTAGGAAAATAATGTTAGGATTAGGGTTAGATTAGGGTTTATGTTTTATGGTTAGGGTTAGATTTAGAGTTTTGGTTATGGTTGGGATTAGATATGAAATTAGGGTTAGGGTTTAGTATTACAATTAGGGATTATAGTATTAGGGTTATATCTAGAATGAAGTTTTAGGGTTATTGTAATTATGATTAAGGGTTGTTTTTATATTTGGCTTAGAGTTGGGGTTAGGATTAGGGCCAGGGATAGGGCTAGGGTTAAGTTTAGGGATAGGTTTAGGGTTATTAGAGTGAATGCAACTAATTAATAAAATAAATAATATTTAGGGTTAGGTAATTAGGGTTAGGGTTGGGGTTAGAGTTTTGGTTGTGGTTAGGGTTATAAAGATAGGATAAAGGTGAGGGTTAGGGTCAAGGTTAAGGTTTCGAGAAAAAGGGTTAGGTTATGATTTGGATTACCCTAAACTCTAACCATAACCATAAACCTAATCCCAAACCTAACCCTAAAGAAAACACATAACCTAACCCTAATTGTAGTGTTTGAGGCTAGGCTCAAACACTATATAACCTAACCCTATATAACCTAACACATAACCTAGCACTAGAAAAAATTCTTCTCCCAAACAATCTCCTCTACTTCTATTCATGCCTACTAGAGTTGCAACATTCAACATTGGTGCTTCAACCATTCATTCAAAGTTAAGAATTTGAAAGCAGCGTTCATTTGTAATATAATTAATCATTTAACAATATTATAATTATTATTAATCTAATACAATATAAATATTATTAATAATATACCAATAATATTAATAATCTAATATAATTACTATTAATCTATATATAGATTATATATAATCTTAATATATCAAATATATCATTATAATTCATATAATGTAATATAATATTGTTATATATAATATATTAATATTATAACATTACTATTAATCAAAGTGCTTTAATATTTATGTTGAGTTTTAGTACATTATATAACAGGTTACTAAAGTGGCTCCGAGATGCACGTGCTCAAAATCGGTGGTGATGTTATAATCTTGATGAAAAGTTGCTTGACGGTTATGTTCAGTACTGGTGACTTCTCAAACACAAGAAGATGTGATTTTAGCCCTATTAGGAGAAGATTTAAAAGTTGATTCTAGAGCTGAGAAAAATTATCATATTAAATTATGAAGCCCCTTTCTTTGGCAAGGAGATTCCATGTGTGTTCAAAAATTCTTGTTGCACACATTTCCATTACTCATGTTGCTAAGAACCTTGCAAATCCTCATATTGAAGATTGAAAAAATCCAAAGGTATATTTTATGGCCTCCCTTTAACCAAGGAAAATGGTTTCACAAAGTATCCTAGGAGTTCTATTATTTCCCTCATGACTATAAGAGGCTTGGTTTACTTTATATTCACTACTCTAAATGGTGCCATAATAGGCTTTGCTTGCTTTATATTCACTACTCTAAATGGCACCATAATTTTTTTAAATTTAATTAACATACTCTAAAACCTAACTAAAGCAGGTTGTAGCTCGTCAAATTGGACAAGTGAAAGGTCAATACCAGCGCTGAGGAAGACTTTGGAGGAGTGAAAACAAGGTCAATACCAACGCCGACGAAGAGTTTGGAGCTAAAACAAGGTCAATACCAGCACCGAGGACTAGGTTGAGGGCACTCAGGGAAAATCGACGACCAAGGGACAATGAGTACTGTAAGTTTGGCACCCCCATTCTCTTTAACCTGCAATTTTCATCCCTAGTTTCCAAAGATCTTCTCGCACATTGGCCCCCCCATTCTCGTAAAATGGTATAAGATAAGACAGAAAAAATAAAATAGCTTTGTCTTTGACATTTTTATAGGGATTACTAGAGGCACATAGACCAATTCTTCATAATAGATGAATTTGATCATACTTTTCCAATGATGCAACAGTTCAACTTTGGGGTGTATCATTTAGGCAACAGTTCAACTTTGGGGTTCATCATTTAGGCAATGACGGATCCCTACTCTTTCCATATGCTCTTTCCTTTCTATTTCTTTAAATGTATAGTTTATGTCTTATATTGTATTGAAATAGTTATTCCCACAACTTGTGTGGGACACCATACATTTGTAATTATCAATAAAAGACATTTGTGAAAATTTTGTGCAATCTTTCTCTTGTATACATTTGCATAATGAACTGCAATTCATTTGATAATACTTTTGTGTATATGAATGGAACTTAGTAGAATTGAATGTGTACCTTTATCTTTATTTTTGCAAAAACTATCCCAACTTTACTTGATTGAGTTAGAAGCTAAATTAGGTAAAAAAATTGGTGACATCTTCTATATGTTTGCCTGCTAAACATCCTCACCAGTTGCCTAAACTTATCCATTGGGCATGGTGTCGACTCTTGGAACTTGACAAGACTTGAGAAATAGTCTTGCATAATGTTGGCATTTTTTACAACCCAAGTAGAACCTGCAGAAGCTTCTATGAGCTTGCCATACTCAATTTTAAAAGTCCTGAAGGCACTGTGCCAACTTAATGAGACAAATGCAACAAAATTGCTATCTCTCCTACACTTCGGACTCTGTAAGATCCAGGAGGGTATCCCTAAAATATATTGTCATTCATGATGAGAATGATTTGCTCATACGTGGATAAACAACAGATAAATTCCAGTCTAAGTTTAAACAAGATAATCCTTCAAGAAATTAGCTATTTCTCAAGAGAATTCAACTCTTATTTAACAAGGAATTCAAATAACACCTAAGTGTGTTTTTATGAAATATTCGAGTGAAATTGCCTGAAGCTATAACAAAAAATACAAGAACAATAAGCAGTCAGAGTACCAGTGCCATATCCTAAAGCACAGAGTCAAACTGGAAATTGAACTATAGGGTAACTTTCATCTAGAGCATCTATGATTTGTATGTAAGGCATTACCATCCATTCATCAATACATGAATCTATTACTCTTTAGCAAATCCTATGTGCTAATTTGCATGAACTTATTGAACAACTGAAGCATTTAACAGGTCCATTGAACCAGAGCTATAGTCGAACATAATCCACAGGAAATGACAAATGAAATTTAACGAACATCATCTTTGATAGAATTTTCATTAAAAATTCATGCAAATTATTACAATAGGAGAGAAAATAGACTCAAAACAATCACAAGATTTGCATAAGTATGCTCCAAAACACCATGATTTACTAAGTTCCCAAACAAACTCAAAGCTTCAAAAAACTGGACATATTCTTTTCTCTCTCTCTACTTGATTCTTCTCTTACGTATCTTAAGTAATTTCAACAGACCCATTCCTCGGCCTAGAATTCCCTTTTATAAAAACAAGGGAGCAAACAAGCTTTAGGCCGGAGGATACACATGTCCATTTTTTACTGGACCGCTAATTCCTAATTAGTTATCTTTACATCATTTGCTTGGTAAGAGAAGAAAAGCTTAAAACAAAATGATGATTAATTTGTTACAGAGGAAAGGAAAGCGTGGTTCCACGTATTGATTCCCTGACACCAAAGCATCTTTTAACCGCTCCATGTGCTGATTTTATTTGCGCAATTTGTACCTGAATCCGGGAAGAGAATGCATTTCAAAATATAATACCGTAGGCCAGACCTGTATTTTACATGACCAAATTGCAGCTCTCATCCCCATTATTTATAATTCAAGTTCATCAATAAACATCTTTTTCCATGACTCAAAATCTTCCTCCGACAGCCAATTGAAAACCACCACCTGGTCCACCATTTTTCGATAAGGTACATACTTTATCATTAATGACGTGGTTGTCTTGTCAAAATTCTCTAGGAAACTAATGACAAGTGATAACTTCTCTAAAGTGTTCTCCAACATGCGAATATCAACATTTTTGCATATCTCATGAGTTTGGGCGGTCATTATATTATTCATTTGCTCCTTCCACTCCTGCAAAGGCTTGACACTATCCTGACTATGCAAAATATGAGGTAGTGGAGTCAAATATTTTCCATCATAAATATCCTTCAGTGCTTTGATTTTGGACTCCATACGAGCAGCAAACCCCTGGAATTTTTGCTCAACAATAGTCTTAACAAATTGATATGTTTTCATGACTGTAGCATACTTATTCCCTTGCTGCTTTGCTCCAACTCCCATAAATTTCAATTTTTCCATTCTAGGGCCCCATCTATTTAGCAAAGGGATAGCCAATTCTCTGTCCCTTGGAAAAAATTCAAGTGCTTGCAGCATCAAGGCATAATTCGCATGAACACCATTCAGCTTACTCTGGACCCGTTTATGTAGATGCCTTAACACAGTATCAACAATTTCTGAATTATTCCTTCCTGCTGCATCCCTGGATTTGATTTACCATCTCCTTATATTCTTCAATCTGCTGGAGTAACTTTTCCCTAGAAGGATCTTCGCTCGAGGTACTAGCCTTCTCAACCGCAATAGGCACTTGTCCCATATTATATGGGACCATAGCCTAAGATTGAACCTGTGCAGGAGGTTGGGGTTGATCAATTGGTGGGTCAGCAATAATTTGGCTAGAGCTAACCTGCTTTTGGGACTCAAGATTTCCATTTGTTGCCTTAATAAGGCCATTTCTGATTCTAATTCCGCCACCCTTTGCTGACTCTTATTATACTCAATAATAATGTCATTATACTGGTTCCTTAGAGTATCTTGGTTTTTAGTTAAATCCTCCACGGTTGCCCTAGTAAATTTGGCAACATTCACAACCATGTCAACAGCCTCCAAGGCAGGGGTATCAACAACTCTCTTCACAATCAAATGACCACTAAAATCGGATGTTTCAGCGACAATAGGTTTTCGAGACCCTGTAGATAGTGACCATATTGCCAGAGAATCCCACTCTTCACTGAAAGCTGATCTTTTAAGTGCTAATGCCGCCTCCTCCTCTGTTGCAAGAAGTGGTTTATTTTCCCTTCTTACTGTATCAAATACTACAACATCAACAATATCCCATTAAGGGAGTAGCAATATCCCACACTTTTGAACCAATGTTCTGCCCTGTTCTGGTGTGATTTCCTTAAACCTCTCCTTCAATTGTACTCTGACCTTTGACTGAATTACTTGCTCTGGAAGCTCTGGGTGTAAACTTCTCTCATGTGCTACCTGCTCAGTATAAGATGAGAGATGAGCTCTCCATACAAAATCTTCAAAAGCACGGGTATGGATAAAAGAGTCATCCATCATGAATTCTTTGTAGGCTTCCATTCTCAAATCATCACTATTTGTAATTCCTTTAATCTCATCCTTCCCCAATCTTAGGGTGATGGCTCCTGAGCTCATTGCAATGTCAGTCGAATCTAGTGGCATTTCTGGATTTATTTCATCAGGAGTTACAATAATATCCTCCTCATCATTACCTTTCTGGCCAACATCCCCCATACTATTAGTTCTAAGCCTCTTTGGGGATGATGTGCTAATCTGTTTTGAACTCTTCAGAGGTGAATCCAGATCAATAATACCAGATACTGATTTCCTTAGGATGGATGATGCACCACTCATCGTAACTTCCTCTGTCCTATTTCTCTTCCTTCTTGAAAACACTTTTATTTTCCCTTGAGGCTGGTAGGTAGGCCTTTCTTCGATTCTTATCTCAGGGTGCTGCTCAATAACATGTGACTTTCCCTTTCCTTCTACAATCCTTTCCTCCTTCAAGACTCCTACTATGCTCTCGAAATTATCAAGAACATAGATTGCCCTGCTGAGCTCATCTTTAGCATCAGGTATAGGATCAAAACTAGGTATTTTCTTTTGTTTACTTCTTACCATTTTTGAATAGGCAATGTACATTGCCTTTCTCTCATCCTGTAAGTCCTCATCAAAAATATTCTTAATGATATCTTCAGGATAGTAGAAATTGTGAACAAAGGTTCCAGTCCGATGTCTAGCCTTCATTTGGGAGATAAAACCCTCAGGATCATAATTTCTAGGGCGTACAGTATTCAATCTATATGGCTTGAGTAACAAGTGTAAATTTCTCCACCCTCCCTTAATCATAACAAAATCTGCAAAAGCTGTATATTCAGGGAAAAAGGTTCCTTTCTTGTGTTCAACAGGCAAATGGAAATCTTGAGATGCTCCCAATTGCCTCATAATCTCTACAAAACCAAGTATGAGAGGAACTTCTTTAGGTAGGACAGATGGGATGGCATTGGTTCCAAAGACCCTGAAGATTGTAGTATTGTGATTGGGGATAATATCACCCCAATTATGCGTTAGATTCAACTCAAGCCTCCTCTCCATAGGTCTAAGAAAGTCGTGAATTTCTTTTGGAATCTTGGGTGGATCAACAACTAAAGTCTTCCTTAACTTAGATCCAAAAATATTATGAAAGGTGACATAATCAAACTTATGATCATTTTTGTCTAAGACCTTAGTCCAATATTGGACAGGCATTTCAATATCTCCTTCCATCTTCTTCAACTCCATATCTTTTTCAAATACCTTCTAACCACTATATAAAAACATATGAATCAACAGTGAAAACCATCTGAATTTTACCCAATTCTTTCCCAGCTTCAAAGTTGCTAAGCCAGAATCTATGTTTTCTGCAAGGTAAGTGGCAAAGTCATATACCACATTATAACCAGGGTGTTGGAGGTTGACAGCCATATACATTATCTCTATAGGCACAGTCTTCTTCAGGTCAATCCCCAAAACTTGACATAGTGCACATATGGTCTTCTTGAAATGAGGGGCGAAGTAGTCTACCGGGAAAGGTTCACGCTCATTCTTGCCAATAACAACATTTTTCTGATTCTTCCCTCTTCCCGACATAGCCAAATGGGGTATCAAAAGGGATCTCCTTATCAAACCCTTAGTGTTTCTGTATTCTTCTCTGAAGACCTCCAATTTGATGGGAATCATATCTTGGCTCCATTCATGTAAGCCAAAAATCTTTGCAATTTCCTCTCTGGTTACTTTAATCATAGGCTTGCCAAGATGTGTTATGACAATTCGAGTCACAGGATCGTACCTTGTAGCAATATCTTTTAATAAGTCTACATCTTAATAGACATTCGGTACCACCAGCTTACCCAAGTCCAGTCTCCATGGATTACACAAAGGAACAGGCAAATTTCTATTTCCAAACCAATTGGAAAAGAGCTGCCAACCAGTGTACGACAATTCAGCATCATGGATTGTACACTGTTTGTCCATTAAACCTTCATGAATCACGGGTCCATAGAACAATATCCTTCCTTCTTGCTTCTTGCTCGTAGAAGGTTTCAACAGATCAATAATATCTTGTGAGTAACCCCTAGGCGTAGCCTGGGAACCAACAGTTCGTGCCTTGGATGCCATATATTTTAAACAGAAGGGGATTTGAACTAGGGTTTTCTTAAAGAAAAACAAACAATTACACCCTATTCTCGACTGCCGTTACAGAAAATTTTTTTATATGCACACAAATCACTAGCAATGACCTATATAAGCTCTAACAACCAATTCGCTTAACAATTCACCAGGAATCGAAAAGGACACAATCGCCAATTATTCAATAGGCAACGCTAATATATTATGAAATTACAAAAGAAGGCGTTCGTATCACTTACTGTTTATTTTGCAGAGCGTCAACTGTCGTGATAATGGAGAACTGAGATAATAGCCACTTTTCTAAACACCAAGGAATTCTTATAAACCAGAATGCAACACTGAAATAGCAATCCATTGGTTATTTAGCATTTAATTACGTAGGCCGAGTCGAACTTGACCATTACTATTCACTCACGCGAGATAGAACGGCTATAGTGCAACACCAGTTTGTTTGAAAACACGCCGTTGATCAAAGATACAGTTGGCTGGATGGACGGTCCAGATTTGGTCAACAACAGTTTGAAAATGACACATCCTCCTTCTAGTCAGCAAGCGAGCAAGAATAATGCCCATTAGATACCACATCAGCATGGAACGGGTCCCACCTCATTCGTTAATCGATAACACTGACGCCCACGCGTCAACACATCGCGTACCTCACAACATTATTGAAACTGAAGTTTTAATTGCACGAGGTCAGCGAGGGACAACCCAGATGCATCAGATAGTACATAGTTGTCAACATCATCACCCATCCATCAGTCAACACTCAAAAACTGGCCCCACCAAGTTACACAACAAGTGGCAGCATCTCGCAAGCCTCGCAACATTTTCTGTGACGCAAGCACAAACCTTACGAGGTGTGCGATGAACGGTCAAGATCGCAGTTCCTGCATCCGTCGGCTAATACAAATTTGCACATGCGAAATAGTTACCTTAAAGAAAGGGGACCACTAGGCAAACAGGGAAATAACCCACGGGGTCAAAAAATAATTCAAAGGCTACGTTGTAAAGGTTAATAGGCCGAAAACCACAGGGACACATAAGTCAAAATGCAAAACTGAAAGGATAGGTAAAAGGGGCCGGTGAAGTGACGGGCAAAAGGGATAAAACACAACTTAAGTGACTGAGTATTGCTGATAGCAAGTCAACGGCCAGAAAGAAAAAACCCCCAAATACCAGGCCAGTAGAAAAATAACGAAGATAAAACCACCCCAAAGGGAAGGAAAACAAAAGCTCCACCACATAACACCTACCAACCTTATTCAACCTACCAAATGAATCAAAACAAACTAACTGTGCAAACAAAACTTATTCACTTAAAACAAAAACTATCCTAACCTAGACTAACTGAGGAAAGGAATACCAAAATAAAACCATTAACTGGTTCATGAAAGTAGCTACCCTTTCTTTGCAACTTGTAATGCTCCATATGTTTGTGAGCATCAAAGAGGAAATGAAGAAATGATAGATGTTTAACCAACTATTGCAATGCCTCATAAATGGAGAAGACAAATCCACAAATCCACTTACCATTCATGTTATCTTAAAATGGATAGGATAGTAGGATAGAGTCCTCATGCTTGGGTGCAATAATGACTTGTGATGCATTGCTAGTTTCCATCCTAGTTAGATGCCTAATAGGACATCCCCTTGAAAGCTTTAGATTGGTTTTTCCTTTTTCCTCTTTTGGTGTGATCATATCCTTCATCTTACTCTTATGGTGCTCTTGTGGTACAAGAAATTGATTTGGAACTTCATGGTTTTCTTCTTCTTTCAAAGAACCCAATAAGGTTGATATAATATTATCATGACTGCATTCTTCAAACCTTTCTACCTTTTTTATGGTTGTCCTGTTTCATGGCTAATAAGTTTAGACAAGAGAGAAGGAAAAATAGCTTGCTTTTATTGATTGAAAGGTAAAAATACAAGCTGAGTACAAGTCCGTGAAAATGAGTTACAATGCTATCTTTTTCTTGAAAGCTCCAAAAATGAGCTACAATACTTGCTGAAAGAAGAAAGAACTAACTCCAAACTATCATTTGAAGTTACTTTATGCTTGCAAAGATGCTGCACAAAGATGTTAAGTAGATTTGATTTGTGATGGACACATTTGGACGGTAGTAACAATAACTTGCAATCTATCAAGACTTGATTACCTTATAACCTGTCAATTTCTAGCAATGAAATGATAAATTAATCATAATGTCACCTTCGGATCACATCACCATGAAAGAGCTTCATCCAACATCCTTATGAGTGCAGGCACCACAAAATAGGTATTTTTCAGATTTGTCTTCCTCAAGCGAGGGAAATTCAGGAAGAGAAGAGGAAAGCGAGACATGTAGTAGGTCTAATAGAGGGAGATCAACTAGAGGTCAAAAGATTAGAAGAAAATTCCGTAAACTCATGGAATTTTTTCTTACTGAAGGGGGGTCATGTTCTTATGATGATGAGAGCATAGGCGACATCGAGGTGCCCTTGAGGTACAAACATCTACGGAAACAATGGGTACCCAAGGAACTTCCTCCAATAAACATTGATCTTTGTGTCAACGAGAGGATATATCGCATAGCACCATCGTCATTACATGGTTTGGGCCTATTTTGCATGGACGGCATAAAATTCTGTTATGACAAAGTTACTGAGTTGATGGAGTATGTTGGACCCTGTTATAGTTACAAAGATTGGATGCAGCTGGTTCGATATACACGAAGTATGCGTAGGTATGCACTATCAGCAAATTATATACAACTAAAAGATAAGGATCAAAATAAAGGAGTGGCTAGGTACATTGACGGGAGGCCAAAAGCATCAGGGAATATTACAGGGTTTATAAATAGTACACGACTTGGGTCAACAAATAAGCAACCCAATTGTATATTTGAGGCACGAGAGGGAAACCGTGTATTCGTATGTACGATAAAATCAATAACTGTAGGGGAAGAGTTGCTAATCAATTACAATTTGAATCACTTAGATACAAACACAATTACTATGGGGGTGGTATGTACTATATATATACCATTTTACCCAACCTCTAATTAATGGCTGCAATATACCATTTTATTATTATGTTTCTTTTCGTAAGTCTATTGGTTTCATTTCGGTAATGTTTTTTGTATTTAATTTTTGTCACAGCGGGACATTGATCATACGAGGAAGGCTCCGACCCAGAGCACAGATCGCGATCCATCTTCAGGCGCTTCTATCCGACAGGTTTACGTCATTGTAATTGTACAAATTAGATACGAGCAAAATGTTTTATTATTATATTTTTTTCATGAGTTTATTGGGTTAATTTTGATAATGTTTTTAATATTCTTGTTGCAGTTGGCTGATCGGGGAAAGGCACCAGTAGTACAGGAGAGCATCCATATGGAGGTGCAGTTACTATTATGCGATGATGACATCGCATTTTCCACAAACCCTATGGATATGATGAGGAAGGCCCAAAAAAAATGCAATCAAGAAATCCTTCAGTTGGTATTCATAGTGCCTCAAACATATGAGATAAGAGAAAGGGTTAAAATATTGTCTCAGAGAGCACAAAACTTGGAAGTAAGTTGTCATGAGATCTTTAATTATAACATAAGTTCATTCATGGTTTTATATTTTGTACTCTTTTATGTCATGAACTAAAATATGTGTTGTTTTTATAGGATTATTTGTGTCCTCATGATCATGCTGCTGGCCGTGATCAAGGTACTGCAAGTGTTTCTCGGGAAGTAGGGGACGATACAAGTGTCAATCCTGATCTTCCTGCACATACAACACATCATCTGACCCCATCATCTGTGCCTATATTGTCGTCTGAAATGTCGGCAACACATACCATGCAGGAATTCAGTAGTCCACCCTCTGGCAACGAACACATGCCACTACATGTGTTAGTACCTGTGGGTGCAGAGGCCACTACTACTGGTGATGTTTTAGCAACATTTCTTGGATCTTCCTGTATTACTAGTACAGGAACATTGCCGGTCACATTTGTGGTGACCGAGGATTTCCTTTCCATAAAGATAGAGAAGGTCCCAGGTACTTTAAAATGTTTTAATTATTATTATTATTTTTTTAAGTAAGTGCTAATAGTGGGGATAGCGCCCTATTATATTGATTTACAAAATGGCAATATTTGCCTACATTATAATTGCAAAAAATGATGTTTTTTATAAACACCTAAGTGATATTTCATTGGAGCTCTTCAGGCCCACCATACGTACATAGTGGAATGCCCAAAATCAAGTTTTAAAAGATGAACTCATTAACCATTTAGTTGTGTTGTTCGGTGATAAAACATTCAATCGAACCAAGGTCCTTAAGAAAGCTGGTACTATCTAAAATATGTGAGGGACCAATATAGGTCACATTTAGAGAAGAACAGAAAGTACGAGCGTCCCCCCATGATTTCGGAAAGGGAGTGGAAGGACTTGGTGTCGGATGGAAAGGAGAAGGCTGAAAAGAAGAAACGAAAGATACTACCGGCCAAGGAAGGTATGTAATACTATCAAAAATTTAATTATATACTGATTAATCTTTCTTTTTACATAATCTAATGTATTTAAAATTTTTCATAGGCTGCCCGACACATCAAAGGCAACAAAGGCAAGACTAGAAAAACGCGGGCATCACAAACTTGGCTCTGGTGGTTATATGAAAGTAGCCGCACGATTTGTAAGTATCAATAAATGAAATATTGCATCCAAATAATAAATTGCAAACAATTTTGGTTTTATCACATCATAGAAGCAAAATTCATGATCGCATGCAAAAATGCAGGGCTTTGATTTCAACAAAGTGCCCACACAAGAGGGCCTAAAGATTGCCTTTGACCAAGTCTATGGAGCCCTGACTGAACAGCTAAGAGTCTCGACTGGGCAAACACAATCTTCCACTACATCCAACACGCAGGTAAATAAACTCAATAAAGTTTATTTCAAATTGAATACTTGTGAAATCTGTTCAATATTAATTTCCACCATAATAATGTGCCTATTTGTTTTACACAGATAAGCAATGATAATCCTACACATGACATTGGAATGCAGCCTGGTGAGGGTGGAGTGCAACCTACCGATGAAGGCCATGGTGTGCATCCCGGTACTAGATGTATTCATGTGCTATACAAAACGCAGTATGGATTAATACAATTAAACATCTTTAATTGCATTTAGTGTATTAATGAATGTAACCTTTCGTGTTTCAACTTTAGAGCATGTAGAGCGTGATCAACATGTTGAGCATGATCAGGCTAGACAAGATCAGGAACATGATGTGGCTCCATCAGGTAAGCAGGACCACTCTAATGTTCTTTTAAACATTTTTAATTGCAATTAGTGTATTAATTAATGTAATCTTTCGTGTTTCAACTCCAAATCAGGATTTAGAGGGTGTTCAAAATGTTGAGCATGAGGCTATAAGACAATATCAGGAACATGATGTGGCCCAATCAGGTAAAGAGCACCACTCTGATGTTCTTTTAATTAATGAAATACGTGTAACAATAATAATAAAACATATCAATTTAACATTTCTTTGCTATTGCAGCAGACCCCCCCTTGCAGCCGCGTCCACGCGGTTGTGAGTACATGACTAGGCGTACATTAAGATCACGAGCAGAGCTTGAAACAACTCAAGGGGGGACAAATGATTTTGAAAATGATACTCCACTTCAGCTTTTTTTAGCTGCAAAAATGAAACAAAAAAAAAAGGTGATTGTAATCATATTATGACAGCCATATTTTTGATAATGTGTAAAAACTGAAAAAATGAAATATGTTAATGAATGAATCTGAATATGTTAATGAAAAAATTTTCTATGTTAATGAATGAATGCTAGATGTTATTAATGGATGAATGAATGAATGTTATATGTTATTAATGGATGAATGAATGATTAATGTTATATGATCGGGTAAGGGGAATTGAGAGTGATGTGAGGGGGGGGGCGGGAAGGGCCAAATGAGCTTCCACCTTCACGTGGTTGGCCCTGTTAAGTAGAGATTATTAAACTACTCTCAAAACAAAGAAAAGCTCAAAAAGGTAAGTAATGCACTTTTCAATATAAGAAATGCATCGTTTGAAGCATCAAACCAATTTGCAAAGATGAAAGAAAGTGCTAACTTTTCACTATGAACATTGTGCTGTGTGTGGATTTGGTTTCAAAGCTCTGTTGATGGAGATGGCTTGTATGACAGCCAAGAAAATAGTTATCATTATTGCTGCTACAAACAGGCCTCAAATTGCTGTAATAGTCTTGATCTTTCAACGAAAAGGTTTAAAAAAAAAATGCACTTTCTCGTCAAATTTACGACGAATCAAAAAAATGTCCGACAAATTTGCAATGTATCCCACGAAGTTTCGTCGTAATGACTTGCCTATTTCGTTGCTCGTTTGACGAACTTTTGTCGCTATTTCAATCTAAACTATGTCGCCAAGACTCCTGCCGAAGTAATCTTATCAGCGTCATATAGCTGCTCGGGTAGACATTCAAAACTTACTCCAATGATATATGTCTTGCCGATATGCTTTCCTCGGTGAGACAATATGTCTATCTCGCCGATGAAAAGTTATCGCTGAGACAAAAAACCAGTCCTCCCAATATATCTTCTCAGGCAATTTTGATCGCTGTAATAGTCTTGATCTTTCAAAGAATAGGTTTTTTTAAAAAAATGTGCACTTTCTCGTTGAATATATGATGAACCGCAAAAACGTCCGACGAATTTGCAATCTATCTGATGAAGTTTCGCCGTAATGACTTGCCTATTTCGTCGCTCATTCAACGAACTTCTGTCGCTATTTCAATCTAAATTATGTCTCCAAGACTCCTGTCGATGTAATCTTATCGACGTCATATAGCTGCTCGGGTAGACCTTCAGAACTTACTCCGATAATATATGTCTTGTCGATATGCTTCCCTCGTGCTTTATCGATGAGACAAGATGTGTATCTCGACGATGAAAAGTTATCGCTGAGACAAAAATCCAATCCTCCCGAAATATCTTCTTAGGCAATTTTGATTGCTATAACAATATTGATATCTCAACGATAGTGCCAATACGTCGAATTTGTGTCATAATGGCGACGGACGTACGTTGTTAATTCGACGGTTTGGCGAAGGTATGCCTCCTGTCATCCGGGCACTGTTTGTCGCGCGATCGACGAAGTTGGCATCGCGGTTCCGACGAGCGTGCATCGTGAGGTCGACGTTTTGCAGCCCGTCGGGATGTAGACGAAATTTGAGCGACGACGCTGACTTCTGTTAATCGTCGGCCGACCGACAATGTTTCGTCGCGATTCCGATGAAAGGCTGTCGGAAATTGGGGTCAAATCCTATAGTGTAAAGTTAAGTTTTTTTGGTGGAATATCGCTCACAAGAAAATCCTAACTCATGATATCTTAAAAAAGAGAGGATTCCAACTATCCAACATATGTGTTTTGTGTCCTAAAGATGAATAAATGATCTCATTTTTTTCTTTCTATTTTGACTATTCTATAGTTATATGGAAAAAGATTATGCTTAAATTAAGTATTTTTTGAGTGTTCAATAGAAATATAGATTCCTTTATTGAGGGATGAAAGTCCCTCTTTCTACACCCGATTCTCAAAGACCTTTGGAAGCAGGTTCCCCCTCACCTTGTTTGGAGTGTTTGGAAGGAATGAAATAATTGTATTTTTCATGATAAAGGGAAGAATATGAATATATGTTTTTCTAATTTTCAGAAAGTTTATTATGGAAGAGGTTTCCAAATCCAACTTCAAGAAGACAATAGTTCTTCCTACTCCTATTAAAGTGCATATTTCTGAAAATTGGGGCATAAAAAATGACATGAGGAAAGTTGACAGTTCTAGAAAATTGACACATGCTAATAATTTTTGGAAACCTCCTCCTTTGGGATTAGTCAAGTTGAATTTTGATGGTGCATCTAAAGGAAACTCTAGAAAAACTAGTGGTAGAGGAGTGGTAAGATATCATGATGGGAAGGTTATTGCTACCTATTATGGGAATTTAGAAGTCAAAACCAATAACAAAGCTGAAGTCTTCATGATATTTTGGGGGGTTAAGATGAAACTTTTTTAAGGCATCCAATGCTTACAAATTGAAGGCCTCTAAATTGATCATGGATTCCATCTTAGAGAATATTAACCCTAGTTGGTCGATATTATTCAAAATAGTAAAAACCTTATTAATAATCTTTAAAATTTTGATATCCTCCACACATATTAGGAAGGAAACCAAGTTGCTAATTCTCTTGCCAACTTTGGTATCAATCCAGACTCTTAGCAATATTAAAAAGGTGAGAGGAATATTCCCATATTTTTACACCCCATTCTTTAATATGATCTTTCTTGATTGTCAAGCCTTAATAAAAGTTAGGTATTTTTGTTGTTTGAGCAAGAACAATCATCTTGGGTCTTTGAATACTAAAAATATTTGGGAACTATGAATATTACATGTGGTGACTAAACTTACCAATTGGAGTCCTTTAGCTGTAAGCATATTAATATTTTATTATGATGTGACAACATCGCGGGATAACACATTGGGATCTTTCTTACATTAACTCTAACAAGACCTTCAATCCAACGATGTGGTAGTATTAGTGATGAATTATCTATGTGACCAACTCCATGAATCATCACCCTCATTCATACTAGTTTATAATTCATTGATATTATAGCCTTGGAAATTATGGTAGTATCATGAGAATTTATCTTAAAAATCAAAATCACACACCTTCGTTGTGGTATTTTGAAAATGCATCACCAATTAATTATTGTTGATGAGCTCATTACTTTAGAATTAATTATTACGGGGAGAGATCTTGGAGGATAGTTAGTATTAAGAGCCTCATTATTTCCAATCTATAGTACCTTACAAAATTTCTTCGTTTTGTTTGGTGTTCAAAAATTTGTGCAATCCCTTCTCTACATTTCTACCCTTTTGTGCTGGCTTATTAAATTATGGCAATGATAGAGTTCACATTGAACCTATGTCCTATGAAGAGGTGAAAAAAGAATATTGTTTGACACATTTGTAAGGAGGGTGGTATTTCATCTTATATGGAGTATTTGAGTTCCTTTGATCAAACCTTTTCTATTCAATTTAAGAAGTTATCATATAGAAGGAATGTCTAGGTAGGGGGGTGGGTCTTAAAGTTAATGAAGAAGTTATTGGAGTTACCACATGCATGAAGTGTACATGGATAAAATTTAGAAGGTAGAGAAAGGTCTAGGATGTTGAGAACATGAAGGGATTCTTCAATGAAAGTGAGGAAGTGGTCAAATACCAAATTGGGTTTAAAAAAGTAGCATCATCAACCCCTTGGAATTGGTGTGTTAGGTATTAATTAAGTATTTCACTTTAGAGGGTTTGCCATCGTAAATTGTCACCCTTGACAAGTTCACTCTATGTTTTGTCCCCCTTTGTTTACTAGACCTAATTAAGCACCTAATTTCTTAAATTATGTATTTTAGGGCCCATTTATACCATCTTTCGAGAAATTGCAAGCATTGAACAAATGCATCCAATTGATATTTTGCTCCCGACACTTAATGTCCTGGAAAATAGGACTAGGACCCAATTGTGGGTCCCACTATTTTGTTGAGGACCAATTTTGAGTATGTCAGTGTTGGCATTTTAACATTCAAAATTCAAGTTTCAAATATCGACTATTGGGATTTAATTTTTGGGAAATTAAAAAAATGCCTATAAATACCCAGTTATTGCATAATTTGAAATCTAAGTGAAATTATCTAGCAATAAGTGAACATTGAGAGCACTATCAAACAAGTCAAGAGCAATATTCTAAAGCTTTATTGCAACAATTCAAGATCCTAACATCATGTCAAATCCTATGTGAGTTTATATGTGTTTATGTGATCATTGTTTGTGAAGGCTAACCCGTGTTGTAGGTCTCCAAGTAATTCAGGCCAATCAAGCAAGCAAGATCTAAGACCTTGAAGTGATGTGTATTTCAGTCCTTTAAGGAAGCCATTGGAGGGTGGTGAGTTGCAACCCTTTGTTGATTCATCATTCTTTCCTATCAATTATCCATTTTTATCATTAACATTGCCATTGTGGAAGTGGAAACACTAACACAGGGTTTGACTAAGGCAAGCCCCTAAATGGAACAACCCTTTCCCTCTCTTTGAATGTGCAAGTTTCAGGTTTGAAGAGGATTGAAGGAAGATTGAAGACAATTTATTCATTGTTGCAATTGAAAACCTATATCTTGTCAACTCATGAAAACTCACGTACAAATTTTTTTGACAGTGATCTGACAAGTTTGCAAGTAGGAATCAGGAGCTCAAATCCAACATTACGGGACTATGAAAATAGAGCAAGACACCCCCACAAGGACTTGGACACCCTTGGGTGACTGTGTCCTCCTACAGTGGTTGACATCAACTTTTTAGGATAGGTATATAGTCCTTTCCCTTCATAAGTTTGCCCGCAATTCACTATTTTAGTTTATTAGTTATCGGATTCTTGCAAGTTTCATATTAGGGAACATAGTCTAATTAGGTTAATCAAGGAAAATCAATTCCAATCCATTATGATCCTCAATAAGATGGAGATCCAAGTCTTATTGGCTCACTTTCATGGTTGAAAGCCAATCTCTCTGATTTGTTGATCTACATCTTAATGAAACCCTAGAAAAAGAGGCAATCAACCCTAGGTTCTATACATTAAAACTTAGGGTTCCCTTTTTCTATGTTTTAGAGGGGTGATTCAAATGCTATTAGATTTGTCACTTCACCCTGTTAAACCATTTAAGGCATAAAATATTGATTAGTTTCCCTTTTTTTTCGATTTCACTTGAGAATTTTGTGAATGAGGTCAAAGAAAAGTATGGCAAAAGCCCTAGATTTTTTCCTATTCCATTGCACCGAGGCCTCATCTTTCAAATCTACCATTTCTACTTGGCTCTCTACCCTACCGAACCGATCAAATCCTATTTGGTGGGCTCTACCCTTGCTAGCTCCCTAGATAAGGACAAGAAGCTTGTGGTTCTTGAATGTAGTGACCCTAGCCCTTCCCCTAAAAATGAATACCATGTTGCTAACCCATCTCCTACGTGAAAGTCTAAAGGTGCGTCTAGTGTGAGGAAATTGGGAAGTAAAGTTAAGAGAATTTTTTTTGAAAAGGAAAACTAAGAGTGTGGAGGGTAAGTATAAGAAGATACATCCTTGTCATGAGAGTAAAGAAGAGGCCAATCGACTTGATGAAATGAAGGATTCTCTAGGTAGGGTCAAATAGGAAAGTAAAAGCACTAGGTCTTACAGGTCTACCAGGTTGACTAGGGCCCAACTTGATGATATGAAAGAGAATGATAACTCCAATGATTCTTTCAATGAGTAGCAAGAAAATGGTAGCATTAAAGGGGACACAGAGACCAATTACATTGAGGTGCACACCCCAAAGCATACCCCCTATGAGGTATGAGGGAAATAATCTCTTTGAAGAAATGAACACACCCGAATCTAAGGATGAATTTGTTAACTCTTTGATGGCTATTGTGAACAAAGATGCCCCTAAGGCCAATTATGACCTTTGCACCCAAACTGCTACCTAGATGGAGGCTATCGATGCAAACATAATGGAAATGGAAAATAAGTTGATCACTATGACAAAGACCAACATGAAGATAATGGAAAATTCAGTCAATTTTTTTTGTGCTACATGATATGGAGTGGAAGAGGTAGGAACTAGCAATTGCCAATGTTGAGTAATATAATCAGATGCACAAAGTTATTGCTAGGGAGTGGGGAAATCTTTCCCTCTAATTATCTCTTGGTCTTTGGTTGTGTCCTTTTTTTGTTGGTCTTTTTGTTTGCTATTTTTGGTTGGTTATCTATGAAGTATCAAACTGTTGTTTATGACCTATGTGGGCTTGTTCCTTTTTATTATGCTTTAATGTTGTTTCTATAGGGGTCAGGACCCTAGTTTCTCATTTTTTATTATCAAAAATAGACTTTCAAATATGCATTATATTCTAACTAAACCAAAGGTATTCAACATCATTTTATTGTACCTTATTTTTCCTTACAATCATTAAATGTAAACACATTTTATCTCAAATTTCAATACATTCTATTTTATACCTACAAAATTGCATAAAAAATCTCTAAAAATGTTAGAAGTCACCATGCAATCTATTCAATAGAACTTAAAGTAAGCACATCTAGAAAAGAATGACAATAAGTTTATACTTACATCATTACTCTAGATTTTCATAATCATTTGAGTGGCAAAGAGGTCAAGAAACACAACAATATATACAGATTATCACTAACATGTCTATACCTTAAAAATAAATAAAAGAAAAAGCAAAATATTAAAATGAAAGCTAAATGTTAACATGATAATAAAAATAATAATTTCAATAAAAAAAACCCTAAATTTAAAATAACTATAATATATTTAAAAGTTTGAAAAAATTTAATTATAAATTTTCTAGTCAATAGTTTCAATTTGTTGGTTTTTTTTCTTTAATTATTGATATTAATATTTTTAATAAGAAATCATCATCTCTCTTTTGTTTTAAGAGTCTAGCTTGAGTAACAATTTGTCAACCAACATCATTTATGCACTTTTAGAAATTCTTTGAATTGTATTAGAGTACAAAAATTGTGCACTTAAAAATATTGACTGCTAAAACCCTGCAAAAGTCCAAAAGAATAGACAGAAGCTGAGTGTTAGGTAGGGGTGGTTGTCTTCTGTGAGTCTCAAAAAACCTTCATTCACATAATGGAGGGTGACAAAACATGACAAAATAAAATATTCTTGTCAGAGAGATTTATTATTAAAGGAGATACAATGTAATTAGTGAATATGATGGTGTATAATATTATTCATTAGACTACAAATGAAGATTTCTTTTACTAGTTATGCAAGAATCTATAAATGAAAAAAGGGCTATTTTTGAATCCTTTCTATCTCTATCACGTTCACATGTGATTCAGGCCATGCAAGAGCTGGATTGATAAGACATCAAAGGTCATTAGGTGGTAATTATACTTCATTTTGGTCTCTTGTGAGACTATATAAGGTCTTTCAGTGATCAAGATAGGCTTAACATTGTTGCAGAGAAGATCATCATCTTAGAAATGGGTAGCAGCAGCTTTGGTATCACAGCCAGGCCTGTCATATTCCTTGTTCAACTCTTTGGAGTGACAGCATGCGTTCTAGTGCTTTATTGGTGCCTCCATTACCGTGGAGGATTAGCTTTTAGCTCCTCAAACAAAGAGCATATCTTCAATGTTAGCAGGCCTTTTCTATTCTTCTTTTTTCAATTGTTCTTAATATACTTCTACACTCTTGAATTCCATCTGATGAATCTTTAAAGATTTCTGTTTATTTCATTCATATGTAGTATCTTGAATTCCATCTGATCAATCTTTAAAGCTTTCTGTTTATTTCATTCATATGTAGACTCTCCAAGTTCAACTCCATGTAAGTTTTGATGTGTATACTCATAACAATCTGAGACACTCTGCAGATACATCCAGTTATGATGTTTATTGGCTACATATTTCTTGCCAGCCAAGGTAAAGCCAACTTCTCTATTCATTTCTTATGGTATCTGATCAAATCTGAGCTCAACATAACTTTATATATCTGTGTCTATGGTATTGTGCAGGCATTCTAGCTTACAAAATGGTTCCTGTGAAGAAAAGGCTTCAGAAAATAGTCCATCTGAGTCTCCTAGGCCTTTCTACCATCATGGGTGCTCTTGGGATATACCCAGTCTTTAAAGTTCACCATGAAACCCATATTGATGATATGTTTAGCTTGCACTCCTGGATAGGAATGGGTGCCGTCTGTCTGTTTGGTTTTCAGGTAACTTGATTTCATATCTAACTGGTTTAGTTAATTTCTCTGTACTTCATACTCAGATGGTTTAACTAATTTCTCTGAATTAATGAATCACTTTCTCCACTTTTTGAGCCCAGTGGGTGGTGGGACTCATAACATTCTTCTACCCTGGAGCATCAATGAGTAGAAGGAGTAGTATGGTTCCTTGGCACACGTTTTTTGGGCTTTTTCTGTATGCAATGGCAATAGCAGCAGCAGAAACAGGGTTTGTGGAGAAGCTTCAGATTCAAGAGATTGAGACAGGGTTAGATAAGTTCGGTGCAGAGGCCATGTTTGTCAACTTTACTGCCATAATTGTACTCATGTTTGCAATGTTGGTCGTTCTATCCACCATCCTTCCACGGGCATAAAATGAGTAGAAACAAAGACTTTCTTTCCCTGATTATATATGTACTTACTTATTAAAAGAGGGGTAAAATTTTATTATAGCTACTACTGTTCATAATATATAATATTTATCTTAGGAAGTTATCCCTCTCTACATCATGTTCCAATGGTATACATGGCCGGTCTTGGGCTTTGGTCATATGAAAAACTTTCCATATGACTCATATTTATCTAACTCACACACCACCAAAGAGTTTAAATAAGAGAGCTAGGATTATTAATTAAATTTGAATAAATATGATAATTAAATAAGGTGATAGGTGCACATAATTTCAAGATTGATTATGGATAAAATAATTGATGATGTTTTGAATTAATTTGTTTCTCTAGAAAGTTAGTTGTTTTGGTTTAATAAGTGTCTTAGATCAAGGTCAGTTTTGAGTCATGTATAAAAATGGTTTGTAGGGATAAGATGTTAATATTGAGGTAGGGAAGTGCCGATAAAGATGAAATATGGATAGTAGATAATGAATACATGAGAATAAGTGTAATAAAGGTGAAATAAAGTCACGAGCCAACCTTAGCACACGAGTATGCCACTTATTGACTTGTTGTCTTTTATGTGCTAAAATCAATAGAGTAATTGACTAAGATTTAAGCATATCAACTTGAGAAAGGAATGATGCCCTTGATGTGATAAAATAATAAGATGGCTCTAGAAGTACAATAAATAAATTTTAGCATATAAAAGACAACATAGTGATGAGTAGGAAATCCAAATAAGCTAATAGCATGATAAGGCTTATAAGATCATTGCATGATATCGACTAAAGGATGGTGAAGTAACATGCATGATAAGATAAAGCATTAATAGATATGGAATCATAAGTAGATAGACACGATAAACATATGATAAGTGAATATAGATCATGATGAATGTAAGCAAAAGAAGCATAATGATCATGGCATGACATAAGAAAAATATAAATATATGAATCATATGTGAAGAACAAGTGAATAACTCAAGTATTGAGGAGAAAGCATGTGGGTTAAACAATGTAAGTAGAAAGCATAGAATTGAACAAAGAAACATAAGTATGAGGGAAAAAAGTAACATGAAGAAGATGTCCCATGCATGAATCAAATCATTAGTCATAATATAGAAGGTGAAATTAGAATAGAAAAAAATAATACTCATAATAAATGAGGTGAAATGAGAATAGGAAAAACACATCAAGCATGACATTAAATTACTAGTTTTTTTTAATATAAGTTCCTTATTGTTCCTAGGTCTAGTATAGGTGGTAAAGTATGGTTAGCTTGATGATGTGTCACCTTAGAATTATTCTTCTCTTTCTTTTATTATTCCTTCCTTTATTGCATATCATGAAGATATTTTTCACTTTCATATAGAGTTTGTGTGTGAGTGGGAATGTAAGTTGTAGATGCCTAATATTTCCCTAGTACACCCTTGTACCAATCTATCAACAAGGAGGGGTAATTTTCTTATTAAAACAAGAGAAAGTTATAAAGCAAGGGCATTAAATAGCCCTATCAAGCTCTACCAAGTGATCCAACTGTTGAGACAAATCCAGGGGTAGTTGACCCCGATCCACCAAATTCCAATCATGAATATGATTAGAAGCCCATTTAGCCAAATAATCAACAACACCATTCCATTCTCTAGGAATATGAGTGAAAGTAATATACTCCAGAGAAGCACAGAGAGTGAGAATTCGTTCAGCAATCAAAGCCAACTGCCAGCTCACATCATCTAAATAATTACATCACCTAGTCAAATCCCATTCACCTAATGTCCCCTATCTAATTAATTAATCCTATTATTTAATTAGTCCCTTTTCCATCTAACATAATTAAACAACTTTATTGTTATTTACACCTATTTTATCTCACACAATCAAATAATCCCATTATTTACTAACAACTAGATGAGAAAAATAATGTTGTATGTGCCTCTTCCAAGAATATTTTTCTCAAATTTCTAAGTAGGGGTACATATATTCTCTCATTCTATCTTAATAACCCATTTGTATCAAAATAATACCTAGAAGCTTTATTTTTTCCCTTTTAGCAAAATTTTTATAATAAAGATGATCATTTAATTATTGCTGTAATATTTTCTACCTCATTTCATATTGAGGTTTGGCATAGCAACCAAAGCATTTCCTTCTACAAAGTGTACCTACAACATCATTTTTTCCCCCTTTTATCTATAATATGCTAAAATCATAGTCAGAAACCAATTCTAACCATCTTTTTTTGTCAAAGATTATTTTTTATTTTCTAAAGACGTACTCCAATCTCTTATGATTATTTATAAGGACAAAGAATTTCCCAATCAAATAATGTCTCCATGTTTGTAAGACATATACTATGTAGCTAGCTTAAGATAATGTGTTTCATGATTATTTTTATTCTCTTCCAATTTTATAGATTCACATGAAATAAATTAACCTTCTTGAAATAACACTTTGCCCGATTCATCCAAAAACATCCACCCAAACAATAATGGATCATTTGTATCAAGAATGAGTAGTATTGGTGCATAAATTAGCAAAAAGAAAACCTCTTTGAATGTCATTTCATAGGCCATAGTCCACTCAAATTTATTCCTTTTCCTTTGAAATTATTTGATTAGACTTCCATTTTGGGAGTAGTTTTCAATGGTCACTTATGATAGAAATTCCTCACTTTGGTCTCACTGTTAGGAGTTGTCCATTCCATTATAGCCTTGATCTTTGTAGGATCGAAAACCATTGCATTCTTATTAATCACATGACCTAAGTACCATATTTTAGTTTGGAAAAAGGTACATTTAGATATTTTTTCGTAAAGCTTTAATTCTCTTGAACATTAGAGTAATAACCATAAACACTTCTCATGCTCATGATTTTTAGAGTGTCATCTATGAACATTAAGAAAAAATTTCAAGCATGTCTAAAAATACACATGATACATTAGGTTTATGAATGTTGTGAGTGCTTTTGCTAATCTAGAGGGTAGCATAGTGAATTTTTTATGACCATACCTTGTCCTAAAGGAAGTCTTATAATGTATATCCTCATATTTGACATAGATTTGATGATACCCCAAATTTAAATCAATCTTTGAGAAATTTTCTACCCTTCTAAGCTAATTGAACAAGTTCTTTTTTTGAGTTATGGATAGTTACTTTTTATAGTAGCTTTATTGAGTATTCAATAATCAATACACATTCTATGCATGCTACCTTGGTTCTTCAAAAAGAGTACCAATGCACCCCAAGGATACATTAGGTCAATTATTTGACCTTTTCAATCAATTCATTTAGTTGAACTTTTAATTCTTGAAGATTTGCTACATTTATCTTTTATGGTTCCTTTTAAATAGGTGTTATTCTAATAATTAGTTCTATAAAGAAGTCAAGTTCATTTTTCAAATTCATTCTAAAGAACTACTCAAAAAACACATCCTCATATTCTTACAAAAGTAGCGATTAAGAGTGGTGGACATCTCTTGTAGCCTTAAATATGTACCCTTTACCACATATAACAAATGGTCTTTCCTTACAACTTCCTCATTTTCTTAGTTGTTATTACCTTTAGTTTTCTTTAAATAGGAAGGCCCTAAAAAAAGATCTTTCATCCTTGGTCATCCACACATATGACCTTTTTACTCACACAATCATCTTTAGCTTTATGCTCTTCAAACTAATTCACCTAAAGATTATACCATAAGATCCCAAAGGCATGCCTAAAATGTTCACCTTAATGTAAAAAGTTTCTAATTCATTGACCATTTGGACCTTTTATTCCCTTGCCCAATTTTCTTGACCATTTTAGATATTGGACCTTTTATTCCCTTGTCCAACGTCAAATTTTCTTTAGATCTTAATCTCTTTATTATGGAAATGAGAAAAAAAATTATCCCATGAATCTATTAGAATATAAATGGTTTTTCTAGCTATATTACTGACGTAGTCATGATTAGGGGGCCTTACTTTGACCCATAATATTCTTTCAAGATTTTTTGACCCATCAGTGAGTTTGTGAACTTCCAAACTTGTCGACCAAATAATTGATCTTCACCATTTCGGCAATTTTTCCTTTCGACGAGCCAGGGACTTTGCTAACCAATTTCTTTGGTGAAATGGGCGAATTGTGAACAAATTTTATTTCTTACTTATTTTTCGGCTAGTCATCATTTTGGCAAACTTGACTTGCAATAAACCACTTTTCTTCACATCTCTTTTGGCAAACTTGATTTTCGGTGAACACATAGAAGTTCCTAGTGGGAATTTGATTCATCTAAGGTTTTAGACAATCCCTAACATAATGGTTTTTGGCACAATTCCAACAACTCATTAGAAGTCATGTAGATTGTATAGATATTTAAAAAATTTGTAGCATGTGTTCAATCTATAGATTTAAATTCTTAATAATACACATTTTTATTATAATTTTCTTTATCTTTATATTTTTCTAATTAAATTGACTAAATTTTTTAAAAATAAAATTGGTGGGCATTTTACCACCTTATTTTTCCTCAATCTTTTTTTATTTTATATTTATCATTAGAGTTGTATGTAGCTTTCAACCTAGGAGACTCATTTTCTTCTCACCTATGGGTAGATTGAATTACAACAACAATATTATTGGGATTTGTCATGCTAACATCATGCACAATGATTTCTTTAGTCCCAATTTAGATTTTGTTGCTTAGGATTCTTGACCCTACACATAGTCCACATATCTAAGTAAGATCATGATTTTTTTTTCAAATTAAAAAAATGGGCTAGTGTCATGCTCCAATATTAAATTTTTATTATTTTCTATTGAAATATTCTCATGAAAATTCCTTTTGAACAAATCCCAAATAAGTTCCCCCATATTGTACCCTTTCAAGGCACTTAACTATTCCCACCACAATGAGGATTAACATTAAGTTGAAAAAATCCTATGCAATCCTTCTATTAAGGATATCTCGTGGAACCCAAAATAATTCTTCAGATTAATCAACTTGTTAGGATTAAGGTGTCATATACATTATAAATCTTATCTCATATTGCATGGTTCCAACATCCTTGGAATGTGGACCCAAGTAGGAACATAGGGTGTATATGGAAAATATATTGTAGACATGCAAAAATGCCTAACTTGTATCACACATCTCTAATCCTGCATTTTGCATTAATTTTCATCATGATCCATTATTAACATTGCATAATCTATCATTTACACCACTTTTGTCGCTAGTTCTTCCTTTAACATCACTTTTCTTTAATTAACCTAATTTTCTCTATTAATTAAATAATTTTGAATTATTTAATTAATTCATCAATTTTCACTAATTTTCTTCTTATCAGCTCTAATTGAATAATTTTAATTATTTAATTAGTAAAATCTATTTTTCTTCTAATGTCCCATAATTAAATAATCTTGAATTATTTAATTATCTAATTTCCTCCCACTTGCATAATATTCTTTTTTAAAAGGAATATCCTAATCCTCCATAATTAAATAATCTTGAATTATTTAATTATTCTAATTTCTCTCTCAATAGCATATTCTCATGGAATATTCTTTTTCAAAAATATCCTAACCAACTTCAACCTTCTCATTCATCCTCCACCCTTCAAATTTTGATCTAATCTTCACCCTTCATTTCAAAATATCTTAACCAGTTCCCTAAAATTGTGGAGATATTTTGAGTTCAAACTAATCTTGACTCTTGATCCTCCTTGATCTAATCTCATTCATTGATCTCAAGATCAATTCTCCACCATTGATATAAATCTTGAAAATCTATAAAACAAGTATCATCCCTTCATAATCACCACCTAGAATCATTGGAGCTTATTCATATCACTTGAGCATTTGAACAATTTCATCATCATCTAGGTCATTTGAAGCTTTTACAATCATGGGATCTAATGATTGAGCAATCCAACACACCATCAACCAATTTAAAAATGAAATAATAGGTTTGCACATGTTTGCTTATAGTTTTGAATTGGGTTTTCATTGCTATTGTTGATTTCTAACTTGTTTGCATTCAATTTCACTTGTAAGTGGGATTTGATCATTTTCTTGATATGGGTATTGTGAATTCTAACCCTTATTGAATAATTCATGCTTCATTTCCATTTTCTACTAACCCCACTTCACATTTGGGCACGTTTGGTGGGATCCACATCCCTAATCTAATATTTTTTGTCAAGTTTTGATAATCTACAGGTTATAGTGGCGTGTTTAGTTGTTAAGGATTTCCACGTTTGATAATTTTTCCACGTTTGATAGGGTCACAGTGTCACATTTGATAGAATTGGTGCAATTAACATCAACATATTGGAATGTTTAAGGGTTTTGATGTGTCTATTTCTATGAAATTGTAGGTCTGTGACTATATTTTTCCATGTCTTAAATTTTGATACATTTGACAGGGTTACAGTGTCGTGTTTGTTAATTTTGTCACGTTTGACAAGGTCATAGTACCACATTTGAGGTAATTATCATGTTTGGATGTCTTTTGTCGTGTTTGTTGTTCTAAGTTTTGCAATCATTTGGTTTGACCTAACCCTAACCCTAACGTGCTTTGTCTATTGTCCGTGTTTTTGATCTGACCTATTTGTGCAACATTTGTTGGGAGATGATAACTTGTGAAACTAATAACTCATCTGTGATGTAGGGTTTCAATAAGTCCAAGGAAAATAATTGAAACTACTAACATATTTATTGTAGGTTTCCTTGTCAAAGATAATCATTCAAACTTGTATGTTTTTTATTGTTAGATTAGGTAACATTTCAAGTTAGTGCTCTAAAATTAACTTGCTTGTCGTGTCTGGTAGGCTAGATTGTACGTATCCTCTCCCCTTACACTTTGTGTGATCTTGGCTAATGAGAAATACCTCTAGTTTGCATTTTTTTTATACACCGAAGGGGTTGTCTATGCATCCTCTCCCCTTGCACCTCGTGCGATCTTGGGTGATGAGAAATAGCAAAATCAATCCTTCCTTTATTGTTAGGAGGTCTTCCTTGGGATTTAAACATCCTAAGGTTCAACCTCAATCATATTTTTTCTGGTGGGCTATATAAAGGGGCAAGAGTGAAAGCTATAGCTCAATCTAATCATGACATGTTAGGCATTCCTTTGTGGCCCCATGTGATTTTGGACACAAGGAGTTGAGATTTCAGTCTCACATTTGTACATGTGTTTGTGTTTACATAGTACCTCCACTATGAACCGTTGTTATTTAGAACGCCAAGACCTTTTGGCCGTCAAGCTATAGTAGTGCAACGTGATAACATTATTGCATGAAGTTACTCACCACGTATTGTCCTTAGTTGAGGTGATTCAGTGTCTTGTTAGGAATTTTTCCTTTCAAGGTGAGGGGTGTCAAGGTGGTACATGACCTTGGCATACCCCATTCACCCACTCCTTGGATTGGTATTAACACGCAAGTGTGGTAGGCCTACTATGGGGAGATTCACCTTTTATTACTAGCTAGGTCATGCTTATCTGACGTTTTTTCAATTATTCTATACTAGCAAACTCTATGGAAGAGATCTTGTGAAATATATTATCACCTTGGGTTTAGTCCTGCCTTTTATGCCTGCTATTTGTATCACTTGCTGCCAAATCATAACTCAGATGTTTACACATCTTACTTACCAAAACATTCACTGATCACTGAAACATTCACAAAAACTCGCATATGTCTATCACAGTTTACTGCTTCTACATATCTTACCACTTTTTCATGCATATTTCCAAGTTTATAACATCATATTAGCGCTTTTTTCTGGTATATCGTCGCCTTTGCCACACGAATCACTACTTTTTTCTATTTTATCGTATCTTCTTTAACCGTACTCTGTCAAAATATTTTCTGCATAGTGAAGCGTTTGTCTGCTTTGCTACATTTGGCTATCATCATATTACCGCATATGTCACACTTTGTCATGTTTTCCTACACTTTTTCACGTCTGTTCATGGTAGCGTGTCGCATTTTTCTATATTGTCATGTTTGTTTGTGATATTTATTCTTCTCAGACCTACAAACTTTCCTAAAATCAAAACTGTCATAATCTGTCATCCAAAAACTGGAACCATCTATCATAATAGACCTTACAGTCTTGAACAATATTTTTCATCTTACACATCAAAACTATCCTTTCAACTTGGTTTTCCTAGTAAAGGTCATTATAGCCTTTTGGACAAACATCAACCTTATCAGATATCCAAGTAGACATCAAAAACCTCAAACAACATCAGTCTTATCAGATCATCCTTAACATCCTTTTGTCAAAACATCAAATCAACCTTTTGGACATCAACCTATCAAAATAAAACCAATCATCTTGCTAGTATCTTTTGATCACATCCATCCTCATCTTGTGGGCTTGTTAACTTAGTGGAATTGTCTCCTCTCTAAGTTTACAAAATCACCATCATCTCCCCTTGCTTGTACTCATTAGTCTAGTCCAAGTAAAGCCATCAATCCAACTTTTCACCAACATCTTGAGATCTAACACAATCCAATCAAATTTGTTATCATCCTTTTGTCTAAAGGTTGAACATCAAATCCCATCAAATTTGATCATTATCCTCTATCTAAAGGTTAACCTATCCAATTCAATCAGCTTGAACATCATATCTTTTGGTCCAAAAAGATCGTCAACATATCCTTTGAATCCACTTTGAAATCTAAACCTAAACATCATCACACACCTACCATTATCTCAAGTCTTTCACCAAGGTCTTTTGTGAGTTTATGACAACTACTAGATCACAAAACAAGAAGAACATACAACACAAGAAGAACATTACATTTAATCCTAGTAGTTCTAACATTCCAAAAACCACAAGGTTGAAACCCCAACTGAAATGATATGGGGATTTCCATCTAGCATTACTCTTGGGTATACCACCCCTCAACAACACAATGTTAATCCTCAACAATAACCAAACATAACTCCTCAAACACCTAATGCTAATCCTCCACCACAACCAAATGTGGTCTCTCAACAACCTAATATCAATTTTTAACAAGGACATCAACCCAGTCGAGGACAAGATGGATATGTAGAAAAAGACTTTGATGACGAACTCACTGAAGAAAATATCTTAGAAATGACTCAAAATCCTCAAATGCTAAAATTCATTGATGCATTACTTACTTTTGATCCAAACAATTACTTATATAGGTTTTCCCAACATGGTGCTAGGCTACCCATTGATTTTGACGTTGAAGCTCTTAGAGACCCAACCCTTGTTCATAAGGGAGAAGATACAATGGTTTGAAGAGTTTTTCAACCTATAAGACAACCAAAAATGCCAACCTTTCTTACATAAAAAAATGATCCTCTCATGCAAGACAAGTTAACAATCCCTTGTATAGACACTCATCTCAAATGGAACAATCCATTGCATCCCAACAAAACCAACCAGATCCTAATCTTTTGGCAGCCCAAAACCTTTCACAACAATCAACCAACCCTTTCACCAATCCACTTGTACCTTGTAATGCTTCAACCAATACATGGAGACCAAATATATCAAGGAACTTGTATGAAACCTCTTGGCCACAAAATGTATCTCAACAAGGTCAAAATGCTAGCATGTAAAGCATGTCAAACCTTCCTCCTAGACCACCAAATAAACTATTCCATGCTAACATTCCACCACAATCACAACATATGGCTTCACCCATATATACCATTCCTAATTCACCTCCAAAAGAAACTAATCCATCTCTCCAATCACAACAACGACCACCAATCTATCAAAATACATAAATTAACCCTCCTCAACAAAAAGACATGACACAACAACACATTCAACAACAACCTCTTTACCAAGAACAAAAACCCTTGTACAACACTCAATATAAAAAAGGGCCGAACTTTCAAAATTTGGATCCCAATTTAATGCAATATCAATATGATGCTTCATACACCTAAAGTCCACAACATTAAAACAAAAATCCTCAATATCAAAACGTTAACCCTCAACATCAAAATGTTAACCCTCAATACTCAAACATCAATCCTCAAAATCCAAACGTTCCTCCTCAATATCAATACATCCCTCAAGGTACGATGCAAACTCAAAACTCATCTTACAATTCATCATCTCTCTTTGGACATCAAAACTACAATCCACCTAATCCTCCACAAAACACTCAAGGTAATGAGTTAACATTGCAAATCCAAAATCTCAATCAAAAGATAGCGAACATACAACTTGGAAAGACTACGAGGAGTTATGCCTTGGAAGATATTTGTCCCTATCCCTATGATTGAAACATTTCCATCATCCCTTTTCCTAAATTTTTTTAAATTCCTAAATTTGACAAGTACAAAGGAAGAGGATATCCCATTGAACACATACAATAATTTTTTGTGTCTTGCATGGACATAGCCTACAATGACACATACTTAATAAGACTCTTTCCAAGGAGCCTTGGTGGGCAAGCTATAGAATATTTTTATCATTTAACCCCCATAATCAAAATATTCAATGAACTCATGGATAAATTCATTAATCATTCTCATACAACATAGAACAAGACATTACCATGACCGATTTGTACAAAGTAAAACAAAACCAAGGTGATAATTTTTCTTTCTTCTTGCAGCGATGATGACACAAAGAAAGCAAATGTAAATGGCCCGTCCCTAAAAAGTAACTCATTGACATTTTCATTGGAAATCTAAACATCGATCTGAGCTTCCAACTAACTATGTTTTATGTCCTAGCACCTTTGACGACATGATTGAAAAAGGCATATAACTATTGAAAAAGGTCTCATTCCAAAAGGCCTCATTAAGATATACAACAACAAAGACCAACCCTCAAGCTCAAATGATAAACCGTGTCTATGGTTGAAGAACAAGAATGTTACTAATGATGGAGTAGTGGATGCCAAATTGGTACAAAACATACAACCTCCATTTAACCATTTAAAAAAAATTCCTCAATTTTGTTTTCAAAACAATCCACCAAATAATCCTCCAAGCAATCAATCGACCAATCAAAATCCAAATCCTCTAAGAGGACCAACACGACCTATGAATAATAAATTCAATCAAACAAGATGAAGGTACACTCCTTTGGGAGAACCTACAGAAGTGGTCTTGCACAATTTTTTTCAAACAAACCTTATCAAATTACTTGATCAAAAGAAATATGAAGAACGCCAATTCAAACATCCTTGGTAAAATGAGAACGATCATTGTGAATTTCATAGAACCAAAGGACATAAAACTAGTAATCGAATTACAAAGCCTCTACATAGTTATGTAGGCAAGACCATCATCAATTAGCCCTTGAGGCATTAGGTCAATATCCTAGGTCCTATTCTCTTGGTCTAAATATCCTGAAAAAAATCAAAACATCTTCAAAAAAGCCAAAAACAACCTGAAAAATTTCAAAATATATAAAAAACAAACTCAAATAACCTCCAAAAAGAATAAAAACATTTTAAAAATCTCAAAAATAGCATCTCTATCATCTCTTATCTGCAATAAACTATCCATCCATAATAAATTTATCATCACCCTCACCCTTTGACAAAGTAATCAAAACAAATACCATAATATTCTCACCTTTGTTTGTATTACATTCATAAGGGGTGATGGGTTCCATTAGTAGCGGTAAAGGTGATTTGTGGATATAAATATTTAATATTGCTTTCCCCACATGTGGATGCATAGAATGGGATGGAAAAAAGATAAGGAAAATGGAAAATGAGTGACTATTTGTATTCTCCAAGTGGGTTCTTGGAAAGAGGCAACAAACACGTCTCTTGGTATTCCATCATTTATCGCATCTAGTGTAATGTTTATTTTCCAATTTGGCACCAAAGTTGGAGGGAAAGTATAGGAGCAAAACTTGACATCCTTTCACATTCAAAGGGTTGGGGACGTTTGTAATGAAGGGTCATCTTTGGGTGTTATGTTTAGTGCATTAGACCTCTTCACAAGTCTATAAAATCAGCTTCTTGGATGTAGAAATTATGAGGAACATTTAAATGTAGAGTTTCATTGTAGGAACAAGGATAGGTTAAGACATAAAGAAGTTGATCATAAGTACATAGGTGCTGCCATGTTGGAGGAAAAGAGGAGAGTGGAAGTGAATGTATTGTAATCTCAATTATTTGAAGATAATGCATACTTGGCCTGTCTTCTTGGTGGAGTTTTTCCTACAGGGGTTTCTCCATGTAAATCCAATGTTATGTGATTCTCTTATGTTTTTGATTTGCACCTCTTTGATGCTATCTTATGGTGATATTATTATTTATTTATTGTTGTTATAAGCTCACACAAGATGGTGTTATTAAGAATGATATGTTGGTCAATTTTTAGCATCATTAAGAAGATGGATCTAGTCATGGTAATTCCATATTAAGACAAACTTAATTTCATAAAAGCTTCAAATTTTCATGTTGTTGTATTCCAAGCCTTGTATCTCATCCATTGAAGTCATATTTGGATAGAGATTAAATTTCCTAATAATTGGTATTATAACCTATATATTTCTCATCACAACTAAGCCTCAACATCATCACTTGAATCCTTGTTAGAAAATCTTCAAGGGGCTTGTTTCTTTAAATCCCTCAAAAAATGATTTATTTTAGGTCTCTTTTATTTTTTTCCCCCATGATTCTTTCCTCTTCCATAAATTTTGTAAGTGTTCATTGTTAGAAGGAATATTGACACTCATATTAGAATTTTCATCCATTTGTTAATTTAATTCCTCCTAAGCATCCAACCAAGCTTGAATATATGCATTAGTCCTAATACATATTACAAACCAACATTATTAAGTGCACAATTTTTTGGAGGGGGTGTAGGAGGATAAATTCTTCCTCTACCTTGTTCTCTTCATATCCTAGTTTTTACCATTTGATATTTTACAATATAAATAGAAAATATGCTTAGTTTTTTCTCAACCTTCCTACCTTGAGGTCTCAATTTTATCTACAAAAAAATTGACTCTAATACCAAATGCAATAAATCCAAATTTTAAACCTTCAATATTCTTAAAAAAGATGAGACTTAATATGAAAGAAAATATTTTCTCCTAAAATCATGTTCACCTCTATGAACATTATAAAGTAAATACCCATATCCACATCAAGTAGATCTATATAATATCACACTTCCTTATAAGTGTTGTATTTAATCTCATTTTTAATTAAAACTAGCCTTGTGAAACTTAATACATACTTGAGCCACATGTGCATTCAACCTTCCTACTAGATTCAAAGATACATTTTTTTGTCAAAGTGTCACTTGATCTAATGAACTCACACAAGCACCGAGCGTCACTTGAATAATCCAATTTTAACATTTATTAGCCATGCTTTTCGTGCCTAACCATATTTATTTTCATTAATCAAGTCTCACTTGATCATAATCAAACATACTCGAGTAAAGTGTCACTAGATATCATCATGAATTATGTATCCCATCAAGTGTTGCTTGATGAGAATGAAGCTTGAGTTTACATTGATCAAGAAATGCTATGTCTATTTAAAAAAATCAGATTTCTTTTAACTCATCAAATATCACTTGATTGGCTAAATGGATATCACTTTATATGAAGGCATGGCATACCTATCACATAGAATTTGTTCCTTAAATATTTTATCAAGTGGTACCTGTATAAGATTAAACCTAAACGAACCATGAACTCCCCATTGCTATCAATATCTATCTAATAAGGGACTATTATTTTATAATTTTTGATGCATTATTTTCCTATTACTCTTTTAGGATATAACACTCTTATTCTAGACCAATATAATTTCCCTACTAGACAAAAATAATTATATGACTAGGTGTACCTCATGCTAAGTTATCAATTTGAATAATAAACCATTATAATAAATTATACATGACTAATACCTCAATAATTTACTTCCTCGAAAATTAACCTCTAAATGGAATATAATTCTTAAAAATTCATAATGCATATTAAAAAACTATCTCAAGCTTCCACAATAATTAAATTGTTAACCATTCTAAAATATATACAAGCAATAACATTTATTATTCACCATACACACATAAATTTTATGTTCACACTTGGTATTTTATCAACTCATACCTTTGTACATTTATATTATATTTCACAACAAGGTATATTGGATCAATACTAGAAGCTAGAACTTCATACCTACTTTTAGGAATATCACTATTTTGACCCACATAATTATAACTATTAAGTTCCTTTTTACAATGGAAAGAGATCATTTATTTATAATTGAAACTCTAAATGATACTTGGGATAATTATCCATTTATCTCCCATATATTGAGTTTCGTAGTAAGATTGAATTTGTTATAATGATTAGAAAAGTGTGTAGAGATTGAACACTTCTTAGAGTTAGGTTTAGTTATCACTAGCTCTCTTACTAAAAATTTCCTTTTAGTTTACCTCACAATTTATACTACAACATGTCATAGAAGAGTTACAACATAGTTATCTTAAACCTTATATAGACACTCCAAGATAATCATCACTAACATCTATGGTTTACTTAAACTATAACCAAACCAATATAATTTAGTACCATTAAACTCTAACAAGTACCATAAATTTTATTAGTTGATATAGTTACCAAATCCATAGTTTATTCTTAAACACAAAGAGTCCCAAATGCAAAGATCACCAAGTTTAGGGAAAAATTAACTCAAAGATCATCATTTTCAATATTAACATAACAAAAAAAGTATCTTATATGTACATGAATTCCTATATTTATACATATCTACCTTATTGTATAATGGATATTAATATTATGATTTCAACCACTATATAATGTATTTTTTTGCATTAATTAGTTTGCACTTTTATCATAGTATATAACCTTAACTATTATATATATATATATAGAATAACGATCAAACTAATATATTCTTTATAGTTCCATAGTCAAAAATAGTATCATAGTCAACATATGAATAAATAGATAGACCTATCAATATGTCAAAACTTATCTAGTATTTACAAGAATCCATAGATTAACTTGCACAAAGAATAGTTAGGATACTAAATTCTCTTCAAATATTCTCTATTCACAAAATACTATAAATTTTAATTCAAACGACATGTTTCTAAAGGGAATTTAGGTCCTACTTTATTCCAAAAAATCTTAAAATTTCAAATACAAAGACTATTGTAGGGTAGGTAACATCATTTTCCATTCTACACATGCATATCCTTGTTTAAGAGGTGACCCTTAAACCTTTTTAAAATTTTGATAAAACAAGAACATTGTATATAGAAATATAATTGCTACAACAACTTTAAAACTACAATTATATTGAATATACCAAAGCATTCAAAACCATTACAAATCCATTCCTATTTTCTTCAAGAGTTACTATCGACATAAATTAGGAAACACAAAGAATAAATGGTAAATTTTTAAGTAGAACAAAATATTATATTGTACAAGACCTACTAGACTTTATACATGCATGCCATAAGTTTCCCCTATGTGTAATTGTTTCAAATTCCTTAATACTTTCATCAAGAATTTATGACCATGTAAAGAGATCAAGGGTACATGACGACCACAACCAAAACTTTTCCTTTCCACCTAGAAACCCCCTCCTAAGAAATACTCTCCAAATTTAGTTGAAAAAAATAGCATAGTTGAAAGAGAGAGGATCATAAATACACACATCATAGAATTGACATATACTTGATAGGATTGATGGTCATACCTCAAATAATATAACCATAAGCATTAATACTTTATGATAATAAAGTAAAATAATTATAATAATACTATGAGTCACAACCTTGAATCTTCACAACTCTCATAAACCCAAAAATTAAAACATCTCTTACATTTAAATAGAAAAACTAATTGAGCTATATAAACAAATATAAATGCTTACAAAAGTTGCTGCTATCTATTTTTTGGGATATTCGACTATGTGGAAGAAACTAGATTGCCAAATAGTTTATCCTTACCAGTAATATAATACTGGGTTTTTTGTAGCTGTTCATAGTTGGTGATATTTGTATCAAAGGATATAAGAATTTGCAGAAGAAAATAACTGCTAGATATCTACTCCTTACCAGTATTATAATTCTGACATTTTTATAATTTTGCTTAAATCTTAATAATATAAATACTTAGCCTGAGGGCTTTTACTGATATTTTTTTTTATGGTTGTGTAATAATATAAGTAATAAGGACTTCATTAAATGGAATTAGAATTATATTATATAGAACAAATTCTTAATGTTGCAAATGGATACTTTTGTTAATCTAATTTAAACCTACAGGAAGGGTATTTATATGCTTATAAAATGTTTGTTTACCTCTTAAATATGAACCTATATATTGGATCTGTCAAGTGACTTGAATGAGGGGTATAATAAGTTAAATTAATGGTAGTACAAATTTGTAATACCCCAAAGACAATTGCATCTTAATATGATGGTTTTGTTGAGTTTGAGCTAAAAACCATTAACCTATATGTAATCATACCAAATAACATCTTTTGATGTCTTGTTGCTTATCAATACACTCATATTTTGTTAAAAGAGGCTAGAGTGAATATTTCATATTTTGAGAATTATACTATTTTAAAGGTATTGGGTCTCACTAGATGATAAATGATATTAAGAGATTAAAATAAATATTATTATTGGATATATAAATTAGATGTCAATCCAATGGATATGGTGTTGTCAACCATCTAGAGTCCACTTACATTTTGACTTTGCTTAGAGAATTTTTATAACCATTAGGTTTGTCCTTAGAAGTTAAAATAATTTTGTATAGTCTTACTAAGGCTTGTCATATCTAATGGATATTTGTTTCAAAATTAACATAATCATGATGATTGATCATATTATTCGAATATCACCTGGACCCATATTGTGGCTTTGCATAATTGTCACATTGTGAATAGACCTTGAGTATTACTAGTCTTACTATTAGTAAATGTATCCTAATCGAGATATTTATTCTACTAGGTTATCATCATACACGAATATTCAAGAGGTTTTCCATTAGTATAATATAGTGGCTCAAGATATCAAGAACCAATATATTTGTGACATTTGTGTTTATCAAATCATATTATGTATTATCACATTCTAATCTTAACCAAAACCTTATGTTGAATCTATTATGTGAATGAAATTATGGTTTGGTATGAACCAAGGTAGTTTTGGTGTAGAGTAATAAACCTAGCCCCTATGATGATTAAGACTTGTTAAAATGAACCTCAGGATGTTCTTGAGCTAGCCTATGAATTATAATGGGTGGGTAAATTATATATCTATTTATGCTTTCCTAATTGTAGATAAGCATTAATAATGGAAGAGAAATATTAATGGAACCTTGATTAGGGGGAAATTTGTGTGTAGGTCCTTTAAGAGACCTTGTGAGGAGAAATACGTGTTACTTTGATCTATTTGGAAGCAAAAACGTAGGCAGTCCTTGGGCGAAGGATGTCCCTGTGACCTCAAGTCTGTAGGGGGAGGGTTTAGGGGGGAGATAAGTCCAAGGGTTGTGGTTTATCCTAATTGGTTTGACCTTTCCTCCTTCATAAGCTTCAGTTTGAGGCTGAAATGGGTACCAAATAGGTAGCAAATGAGTTAATGAAATCTAATAACTTGCATTTAATATATTATGTGTTCTGAATAGTAAATAAATAAAGTAAGTGATTTAACTACTTATAATTGTTAATTTAATATATGTATAATTTTGGTAAAGTTCATCTCGTGTTGGTTCCATGTGACTTTATGTGTTGTGAAACCTGAATCCATATCTACAGGTCTCTATGTATAGGCCCATATATATGTTGATTGTGATTGTGTTTCATGTTATGTATGACCCACACAAGTTTGAACCTCTAGGATATTTGAGTAGTGACAGGAAGTCATTGGAACATGCCAATGATCAATGTCTGGGCTACTATTAGGGATTGGTTAGCATTCACCTGGTTCACGGAGGTGAAGGTAGCTGGATACCCTGGTTATTATTATGATACAATAACGGTTGCACAAGTAGGGACCCATCCGTGTGGGTAACGATAATATGGGGCTAACCATTGTATTGAGGGGGTTCACTAGCTGTCACTGAGGGCATAGAAGTGACCAAGGCCAGTGTTACCCAGGATTGTGAATGATGTAGGAGCATCCATTGCATTTGGCTATCCTGTATCAACAAAAAAGGTTAATTTTCAATTGAGAAATTTTGGATTGTTGAAGTAAGTTAATTTTGGCTTAAACTCATGTTTTAGGATGGCAGTTGATTTATTTTTGAATAATTAAATTTTCCAAATATTTTTCTTGCACATTAACAAGTTGGCTAGTGGGGTGAAAAAGTAAGAAAAACAACTTAAATCTTTAATTGCAAATTATTTCAAAAGATTATTTGGGAATTTGGATTTTTGAACAACACCTCATCACAATCCCTAAAAACTAGGGAATGGAGAAGTGGGAGCCCAGGACTTGCTTTGATTTTCTGCTTTTTCAGGAGTTAAAGGTGGAGAATAAAAACTACAACATCCTATCTTTGACAAGGCTGTTAGAAATGGGTTTTTAATGATTTTTAATTAATTTTTGAAGGTTTTCATGTGCAAAAATAGCAAGGGTCGTTCCTTATTGGAGAGGCCCAAATAAATCATATGAAATTAATTCTATGATACAAGGAGTTAAGCAACAAAAAACCTAGTTTTCATTGAAAAGTTTTAAAAGATAAATTTTGGGAAGAGAAAAGGGGAGGCGTAGCATTCTTGGAGAAGCCTCATGGATGATTTTTTTTTATAGGTTGTGACTTATTTATATCAGTCAATTAAGTTTTCAGATGAATAGGTAGAATTTACAAGAGTTCATGTGGAGTTGAGGTGTTGGAATGAGAATATGTTTGCAAAAGATCACAAGATTGAGCATGGATTCTGTTTGGATGTTTTCCTATTAGAATATCAGATGTTGTAAGGATTTATTTGATGCTCATTAGTCTAATGATGACTGAAAATTAAGTTGTAATCAAATTTCTTTAACTGAGTAATTTAATGTTGTCTTGTGCGAACAAATTGTGGGGTTTAATTTGCAAGTTCTTGATTTCTGATTTAAGTTTTTGTTGTGAGATATTTTGGAGAAGGTTTAGAGTGTATGAAGTGTTTTATTTCAGATTTTAAGGGTATGAGTCTCCCTTTTCATCAGTGAAGAAGATAGTTGACAATATCACTAAGGTCACAAGGTGGTATTTTAAGAGAGGGGGACCAACCACTACAAGGCCCCAGGTCACGAAAGACCAAGAGAGGAAAGGCTGCCCTAACTTACCTCAGTTTTAAGGAAGGTTAGGATAGGAGGGATGAGAATGATGAGGATTGTGTGTCCTTTGACCACTCTACAATCTCGAGAGTTGGAAAGAGACTAGACAGGTCGGCCTTCAGAGTCAACTCTATGTCTCTAGTAGTTCTCTGTTTGAGGACAAAAGCACGGTTATGGGACAATAGCACGATGCACTGGTGTCTCATAGGTGCGTTGGCATCCGTACGAATAGAGAACAAGAAAGACAAGATTAAAAATCAAAAGGAGAGACTAATAACCTAGTTTAGAGGTTTTTGGAGTGATAGAACAAGATTAAGAAAAAATAAATATAGAGATGAACGTGATAAAGGAAGTATATTACTGCAAGGGTGATGAAGATGATTTCACACAATAATCTCCTCGCCAGCTTGCTCCAAGATATCTGTCCACTTGCACACAAAAAAGGGGGAAGTGTTGGGGCTGTTTAGGGGCCTATCTTAGTCAGACCCCCGTTTTGGTGTTTCCACCTCCACGGGCATCCAAGTTTGCAACGATAGAAATAAAGATAAAGAAGGGAATACAAGCTATGCAAACAAAATTCACTAGAAAATAGTACGTGCTTACCCAACCAAAGATGATAGAGAAGATAATAGGAGCTTACCACCTTTGTCCAAAGTGCTCAAGGCTTGTGGAGGAGAAAATGAGAGAAAATCAAGCCTCTGCTGCAATGGTGTTTATCCTATGCTCGCACTATCAGAGTGATGGAGTAGTGGATTGCTGCAATGGAGTGAAAAGTGCTTCTACAAAGCTTGAAGATGAATGCTCAAAGCATGAAGAGAGTGTGTAAACTTGTTCCAAACTTGAGAATGGATGAGAGAGTGAATAATATGAAGGAAGAAGATGAAAAACGACCATATGCGGGTCGGCTAGCCGAAGAGGGGCGTTACACTTCGATTTCCAATCAGAAGTGTAACATCTTCGCAGTCTCTAGCTGCAAGAATCTTCCAGGGACATAAGCACGCCAGGAAGACGTCTGCACGCTGCATGGGCGTCCCCAATAGAAATGCCCCCACCGACACACGAACAATGCACCAAGTGATGCAAGCAGCGAGCTTAAGTGAAATTAAGCCTCCACCTTAGGTTTTCTAAAGTGTAAGGGGGTAAAGGGGAATTTGCATTAGGGGTGCAAATTAACGCTTATACATGCACATGTCAGGAGCTACTTCTTCTTGGGTGGACAAACTTGTCATCAGTAGCCTATAGGCGATTGAAGTTGGAATCGATTGGGTATGGTAGGTTCACTGCTTGGGGAAATCCTTGGGATGGTGGAAGGACCCGTGGTGCAGTATGAGATGCACTGAATCCCCTTCCTAGTTGTCAGATTGTATACCTAGCCTTGTTGGATTGAGGACGGACCTGCGGTGTAGTATGGGATGCACCAAATCCTCTTCCCATTTGTTTGATGGTGAAAAAGATCAGAGGAAAGGATAGGACCCATGGTGTAGTGTGCAATGCACTGATATTATTTCTATCTGGGATGTATAATGGACATGTGTTAGCCATTATGATGTGTCAAACATTGTAGATGTGATGTATGTTGGAGCTTGTCACTATATGTATGTGATGTATATTTAAACTTGCCACTGTGCATGCGATGTATGTTGGAGCTCATCACTAGGTGTTTGTGATGTATGTTGGAGTTCGTTATTGTGTATTAGTTATGTATGGTGGAGCCTGCCACTATGTATATGTGATGTATTGTAGTGCACCTCATGCTTTTGTTGATAGTCTGACAATTGTTTTGTTTTGAGATGAGACATTATGACACTTTGTTTGATGTTGTACTCACTGCTACGCCGATTTTTTGATGATACTTCTATTACTGGTGTTTATGCTTATATTTTGACTAGTATATGGACTTAATTGATTATGTGGATTAATCTTATTATGAACATTATGTGATTATCTGGTGATTGTTCTTATCTATTGTTAAGCAACTGATTGTTATGAGTTGATGTGGTCACTTTTTTGATGTGTTTTGGTAAAAGGGACATTGTCACATTACTCATTTGTGAGTACCCTGCTACACTGTGACTTCCTTTCACAACGTGCCTGATTGTATGACTATGTATATGGTCAACCGTTTTGTGTGCTGCAGTTGTAGGTACCGGGCATCGACTCCACCTAAATTGACAAGTCTAAGCGTGTGTCAAAACCAATGTAATTATTGAATGGAGGTAGCACTTGGTCCCCTATTTCAGCCATCATCCTTGAAGAGGTCGAGTATCCAATTTTTACACCCTGTCAGTTTGGGCAGTATGGTTGGTTTGGTCCATCAGTGTTGTTATGGTCTTTCTTTTTGACTTCACTTTGTGGTTAGGTATTGATTGATATTGATCTATTTAATTAATAATTGTTTGATTAATGTTTTGGCTAATTGCTGCATTAAAATTGATATATTATGTTAAAAAGGTATTTTTGATAAGTAAAAATAAATGTTGTTATATAATTATTGTTATGATCAAATAGATTATAATGTATAGTTGAAATAAATAAATAAAATAATATAAAGCAGAATATTAAGTTCAAATAAATAAGATTATGTCTTAGTAAATAAAATAAAAAAAAAAATAAAATAAAAAAAAATATATATATATATAAAAGTTGTAGTGAACAATAAATATAAAAATAAAATGATTAAATAAAAGAAGTCTGCATGCAACAATGCGCACTTTAAAACAATTAATAAAATTGGTTATTTTGGGCAAAAGAAAAGGGGATTGGAATTAATCTTGAAAAAATCTTGTTGGGTTCTTGTGAATGACTTTCTAATTTTGGAAATTTAACATTTTGTTGGTGAAAAGAGTATTGGCTTGTAAAATTCATATATTGGGGATTTTGGAATTGGAATTTTGCAAAATTGTTTGGGGTTTTTGAAGTGACTAGAGCTGCAACTTGGGAATTTGGAGCCTGACATCAATCTTCAGCTCAACCAATCGATTGAATCCAGGTTCCATTATTTTTCTCAATTCTGATTCTGTTTAGAAAATGAATATTGAATGATTGTGTTGTTGAAGCAAAACATTTACTTGTTAAATTTATGAGTTGTACAATTTAGAAAATGCATTGTTTGAGAATTTTCTAAGACCTTTTCAGTAAATTGTTTTGTGCATATCCTGTAATTTTTGGCATCCTTTAACATTGATTTACACCTACCATTTACATTTCTGAAAGTTACTCAAACCCTTTCTTTATCCCACCTTCTTCCATTCAATTTCACTACTCAGTGGCACCTTTGAGTCATGTCACCATGTTCACTTCTTGATGTTTTTGATTATTACAATTTTAATTGAGGGATACTTTGTCAGTGACATGCAATACAATGTATTGCGTAAGCAATAAGCTTATCATTTGAGGCTGAATTTTTAATTAATCCCATGTGCCTATCCTCAATTCTGCATAAGCTAAGTTTTTACACTAAGGGATTATATTATATTATGTTAGATTAATTTTATGGCATTCTTTGCCTTGTATTGTGATTTCTTTCCATCCTACGCCATACAAAATCTTGTGCCATACATTTGTATTGGGTATTTTGAATTAAGTTTGATTGCCATGTATCTTTAGTAAATACTGCATATTCTTCCTTGCGCCTCCCTCTCCATGCGCCAACCATTTGATGGTTGTGCATAATTTATGGTAATCGGTGAACATTCTATCAATTTGGAAATTTGATCAATCTTTTTTAGTTTGGCGTCAGTTAGTGGCTAGGCATGGTGCCCAATGCCAGCCATGGCTGGCGATATTGAGTGCCCCTCTCCTTCCTCCCTTTGGCCATGCCGCTTTGGCATCGATTTAGGGCTTGGTCGATGCCAATGGATATCAAACACTATTCTTGCTTTTTGTGTTTTCTTTATGTTGCCTTATGTATATTGCGAGTTATTTTCCACTTTGTGTATATTGATTTCCTTTGCATCACTTTTTGGTGGATTCAGTGTTTGGAATTTTACATATAAAATATACATTATATTTATGTTAGTTGGTATTCAATGCATACAAAATGCTCGGGGTTCGCCAATATACACTTTAGATAATATTCGCTAGAAGTACATTACCTTTAGAGATCTGATAGTTAATAACCTACATTTCCTTTTAACTCATTGGGTAAGTTTATTATCAGTAATCGATATATATATATATATATATAAATGCATATATGCCATATTTTATTATGATATTTTGTACTGTAATATAAATATCGTTCTGTAAATTCTATAAACATATATGTATATATACATGTATATTTATATAAAGTAATATTACGGTAAAATAATATTCTAATTTTGAAAATTAATTAATTGTATTAGTTAAGTGCATTGGGAATTAAATAAAGGAAATTGATTATATAATTTGCTAATTGAAGGATTGGAATAAATTAGTGAATTAGATTACCCTTTTGGCTATAAATTGAATGCTGAGTTCTTTAACAAATATTTATTAGTTGAATGGTACAATTACCTTGAAATTGGCTATTGAGTGCAATAGTTATCATGGAAATAATGTATTTCAAAGATGTAATGTTGGTTGATTGTTTGTGTTGGATATTGTGCTCGATTTTGAAAATAGGGTGAACTTGGTTATTGTTTATGTGGGAGTCTACTGTGCAAGTTGTTAAGTTGGCTTCGAAAGGCTTGGGGGGAAGTATATTCTATATATGGCTCTTTTAATGATTTCACTTTGGAAGTAGTTGGCTTTGTTTATGTGTTGTGTGCAAGAGGGTTTATGCCTTGCACTGCATATGGATTCCTATGATTATGTTTCGTGTACAAGTTGGTATATGCCTTGTTTCTTGTTGTGTTGGGCTTACTAGTTGCAAGTAGGGGGAGTGGCTCTCAATGGGGGCCAGAGCCCAAAGTGGTGTCCAGGACAACCCATTGGAGAGTTTTCCTAATCCAGTGATAACCAAATAATGAACTAGTGGGATGGGTATATTTCACATTAAGTAAGATAATGGATGCCTCACCCATTCCTGTAGTGCTCATTTAGGCTATGGATGGGTTGAGAAGGCCTGGTTGGCAAGATCAACTTCCTTGTCCTCATGAAAGGAATGTTGGTTTCGCATGTTCACCCTATGGGGCCCAGACCTAGTGAGAGGTTTACCAGGACAACCTGTAATATCCCTCCGTTTTGCTTCTCGTTTCATGTTGTTTTATGCTTTGCTTGGGTTGCAGCTACTTTGATACTAGACACATTTTGTTATGATGTTTTGATCGCTACTCTTGAGCGACAACTATTATTGTGTGATGTGATTATCTGATTTTGTTTCACATGCTTTAATGGATTAATGATGTTGGTAGAGTTATCATGAAATTATTTATGTGAGTATTGATTATGACGTTAGTGTCAGTCTTTGATGAGTGTATTGGTGAAGAAGACGGGTTCGCATCACTCGCTTGTGAGCGCCCTGCGAATCCGAGATTTCTTCTTCATGGTGTGAATTATATGCTGGATATATTATGTTGTTTACTTGATTTCAGGTTGCAGGTACATAACATCGACTCCACCTGGTTTCACAGGTTTGAGCGTGTCGATCCAACGGTTAAGTTGAACGGGAGATAGTAGCTAGGTAACATGTGTCAGGTTTACACCCTAGCCTTAGTGTGTCGTCAGTCCTGATTATTGAGTCATGTTGGACCTTTTTTGATGTTATGTAATTTTTTGAAAAGTGTTTACTTATTAAATGGTTTTTTTTGTTAGAAAATTGCATTGGTTGAAAGAGATGATTATTTTATATGGTATTAAAGTTATGCTTATTGGTTATATTTAAAATTATTAATTGAAATTAAATTTAAATTATTTGATCAATTAAATTTAATCTTGAAAGGGATAGATTTAGTTATTAAATAATTGAAAGTAAATTAATTAAATTTAAATTATTTAATTAATTACATTTAATCTCAAGGATTAGATTTGGTTATTAAATAATTGAAAGTAAATTAATTAAATTTAAAATATTTAATTAATTAAATTTAATCTCAAAGGATTGGATTTAGTTATTAAATAATTTAAAATAACTTTGTAAGTATTTTGGATTGTATTAAATTAAATTAAATCAAAAGGGAATTTATTGGAAATTGAAATTTTATCTTAAAGTCAAATTAGGGCTTTCCAAAATGGGAAATGAAATTAATATCTAAATTTAATTTATGGATTGAATGTGAATTAGGGTTGCATTAGGTTATTTTGGAGTTATGAGGAAATGATGTTTTAAAAGATTAGGGTAGATAAGTTTTGGGGGATTCTTTTTTTTTTTTTTGACAGGCATGAAATTCTTGGAAAAAGTTTGCACATAGAAGGGTTTGAAGCATTTATTTTGGAGAATTGAATTGAAAGGAAAGAAATTCTGTTGAAGAAGGTGGAGCTATTGGATCAGGGCTAGCTGGAAATTCATTGCATTGTTGAAGAGGAGTTGTGAGGACCTTAAGGGAGGCTCTGCATCAAGAATCCTTGTTATTTCCTGTGGCTTCAAATACCAGGTTTTCCTTTTATTCTATGATTGATTGTTCTTAGATTATCTATTTTTCCTAAATGATAGAAATTGCAAATTTGTGATTTATTTAAAACCCTAGGTTGAACTTCAACATTTAGGATTCATATCTATTCTTCAAAAAAAAAAAAAAAAACCCTTTTAGAAAACTCTTTTGAAAAGATCAAAGAACAGTTTATTTCCTTTCTTTTGTTTAAATTATTTGAATCATGAAGGAATGATTTCTTTTCAGAATCCAGATTTCAATCTCTTGAATGTATGAAGATATTCATTTATTGTCAAATTTTATTACTGGTTGTTTTTTAAATTTTCCTTTCAATTTTACCAGTAAAAATTGTTCTGAAAATAAATAAATATATAAATGTAAATATACATTACATGTATCATATTTTCAAATATGATACACATAATATATGTTTACAATTATATGATTTTTCAATCTTAAGTGATTGCATTTTGATTTTGTTTAGAAAAAACGCCGTACGACGATTTTTGGAAGTTCGTATTGTGCGTACGAAATTTTTGGTATTTTATTTTTTTTGTTTAAAAAAAAATTTGCAAGTGTGGGGAGGTTCGGACCCCCTCACTGTCCTTTCATATGGAGGATGCAGTTCCCACTAGGCAGTGCGCCCACCACTTGGGGGGACGCACTGTCCCGTGGGGACTGCGGCCTCCCCAAGCTTGCGTCGGCCGCTGTACTATGTGTACAGTCGGTGCAGGCTGCTGACCGCAGGCACTGGCGGTACCGTCCATCAGACAGTGTACCATCCGGTCCTGCTTTGTTTTATTGTTTTTTTAATTTTAATTTTTAATTTTTAATTTTGTTTTTTTTAATTAATTGTTTTTTTTTTAGTATTATTTAATAATAATACTTTTAAATATATATATATATATATATATATATATATAATATTTAAGTTATATATTTTATATTTATTTTAATATTATATATTAATGTATATAATATTTAATATATATTTTGTATGTATTTTAATATTATATATTAATATATTTAATATTTAATGTGTGTAATTGTAAATTAGAAATGGGTGGTTAAAATATGAATTTATCATGGGATAATCAATTAAATTTTCAGATTACTTAAAGGATAGAGCAAAAGTCTTTTATAATCAATGATTAAGGTAGGATCATTTTATAATATGTATATAGTTCTTTATATTCTGTTTTTGGACTTTGGGTGCTTGCAAAGTATTTTTTTGATAGTATTTTCAAACTGAAATAAATAGTATGCTTGGCTAAATAGATAGGAAAAGATATCTATTTTGATAGAGGGGGTTATTAATTTCTTTATTAAAACTTCGAATGGTATTATTCTATTTTCTGTGAGAAGTATTAGATAGTAATTTTCATTGCTAGTGTATTGTTATATGGATTTTTCCTGTTATTGATTGTTTGGGGATTGAGTGTTTGAGTTTAAATTGTAAAGTATTCCAGTGGATGTGGGTCATTCCCTTGTCTAGTTATTGTTTGTTTTTCCTTTGGGTAGTGTTACAAGTGTTTTATTTTTCCTCCTAGTGTTGGGGTGGATCTATATGTTGTTGCCTCCTAGGTTAGGAGAGAGTACATTGGTTCAGTGCAGTAACACTTGAGTAACCCTTGGAGTTTAGATTGTTGATGGTGTTTTCCGCATGACAACAACTCAAATAGAATAAAAGTTATCCTATCTCTCCTGAAAGGTTGATCTCTATGGGAAAAGATATAACCCCAAGGTCTCTAATGTTAGGTCTTGACAATGCAAATAAAAAAACTCAAAGATAATGTGAAAATGCTGGTAATCACAAAGGGACCTTACTACAAGCAAATACTGAACTCAAATTTATCAAATCTAGCAATATGTTGATACTTCAAATCCTAAAACTAACCCAGATTCAAAATAAACAACAAAAGAGATAAGGTTTTAGAGATAATTCTAAGACTAATTCTAACCCTAAGATTAACAATGCAAAAGATAAAATGCTCGAAATGGACCAATCCCTCAGAAACTGATTTCTGTTTAACCTAGATAAAACTGCAATCTTACAGAAATAGTGCAATATTCTAAGGTATTAAATATTTTTAAACTATGAAGATTCATTTAGAACAACCTCATTGCAACTGAAATGAACAAACATTCACAATCGAACTAAGCATAATTTTAAGTCCAGGCTAACTTTGCAAAGCAACTAACAATCAACTAACTGCAAAAATTATGGACTAGAGATTGCTGCAAACACTTCAAGCATAAAACCCTAAGCATCACCAAATCATCTAGCATCAAATAAAATTAAGCAATTTTAAAGATAGAATATCAAGAACCATGCCAGATAAGATTCAACACAAGAAAGGCACCAAATCACAATGTCTTTACTTGTATTATAGCATCCAAAGTAGCAACAATTCTAGTATTTTGTTACAACACTTGCTTGAAAAGATAAACTAAACTCTAACTTTAACTCCTCCTCTTACAATTCGCTCTAATGTAAAATTCATCTAGATTCTTTCTAACCCTAACAAATGAGGCAAAATGCAAAATTTATAGAAAACCCCCCAAGATATGTTAGCCAAATTAGGGTTTACAACAATAAACTGTCACACAACAGGTCGGCTAAGAGAAATTCAAAATAATATGAAATGTGCATTTAATGCACCAATTTCATCCATGTCGGCCTGGAGAATCCAACAAAGTGATCCAATGCACATGAAGGAAGAAAAAAAATAATGGGGAAGCACAAATTCTGATGTAGCATTGCATTAACTGCTTCGCCCCTTTGTTCTTGGCGCACTCCACCTTATCCTACACTGTCAAAATACCTTGTCCAGGTCGGCAATCAGTGGCATAGATAAAAACTTCATTCTCCCTTCAATGGACCTAATGTCATCTCAACAACAACCTTCAGCTCGATCCAACTTGCATTCAAATGAGCCACCATTAATGCTCAATACATCATTAAAATCCAAGTCGAATCACAGAGTTCCCAGGGCAAGAAAATCACGCACAAACCCAGGTGGAAGCGAAACCAAAGACAGGCAGAGGCGGAGCCATGAGCAAAACATGAACAAAGACACAAAACAGGCGGGGGTGGAAAAAAAACCAACCCCGACGAAGGTAGAGGTGGGATCAAAACAAGAACGAAAGGAAAATAGGTGGGGGTAGAAATGAAACCAACCTTGGCGGAGGCGGAGGCAGAACCAAAATGAGAACGAAAGGAAAATAGGCAAGAAGTGGAGCCAAAACGGGAATGGGAACCAAACAACAAACTTTGCCAAAGTTCAGAGTTCAGTTCCATTCCGGTTCCGCCTCCAGAAAATGAAAGAAAAGGAAAACCAGGGAAAACCTAAGGGAGGAAACCAACCCTTAGGCCGAAAACGAGCAAAGCAATGAAGAAAACGAGAAGGCAGGAAGCGGAGCCGAAATGGGAATGAGAACCGAACAACAAACTTTGCCAAAGTTCAAAGTTAAGTTCCATCTCATTCTCGCCTGCAACAAACGAAGAAAAAAGCGAACCAAGAAAAACCCAAGGGAGGAAAACCAACCCAAAGGCCAAAGATAAACAAAACAACAGGAAAAACAAGAACGCGGGAGGCGGAGCCGGAACGGGAACGAGAACCAAACAATGAAATTTGTGAAAGTTTAGAGTTCAATTCCATCCTGATTCTGCCTCTGGTAGAACAAAAGGAACAAGGAAAAAAAATGAAAACCTAAGGGAGGAAACCAACCCTTAGGACCCAAACAAGAAAAAACCAAGGGAAAAAACAAAAGGAAAAAGAAGACCACCCCAGAGAGGTCATCCGCGAGACTCCAAAACCACCAAGAACTCAACACAAAGGTACCTATAACCAAGGAAAGCACCAAAGACCAAAACCCCAAGATTTTCAAAGATAAGCACAAAAGAGGGGGCAAGCCACAAAAACGGGCCAAAAGGGCAGGCCAAGAGAGGGTCCCCACTTTCAGTGGGGCGTGTGTGCAAAACTGCACAAAAAATGGTGACTTAGCTGGGGAAATGCTCCAGAGCATTTTGATGAAAAAGTGGAATCAAGAACTCAAAATCTCTAGTTTCAATCCAAGCATCAGGTTACATATAGACAAGGTTTGAGAAATAAATAACAAGCCAACCTTTGCTGTACCAGGGTCAAAGTGTGTGAGTATGCATTTATTTCCCTTTCCTAAGTTGCAACAAGGACCAAACTTAGTTTAATAGGGCTACATAAGGGTTCTAACTCCAAAAGCAACTTGGATAGAGCCTCACTACCAGTCAGCCATCCATAGCCCTGGTGAGGTTATCACTATGACCCTCCCTAGCATAGCTCTACTGCCAGCCATGCGCCTATAGCCCCGGTAGAGATACTAGTATACCCTTGAAAAGGTGAACATTTCTTTGGATTTTCAATATTTTCTTTTCTTTTCTTTTGATATTCTCTTTGAGATTTGCTTTTAAAGCTTTAATTTTCACCTTGCAGGAAATGAAGCCCACACTCAAGGATGAGAACCATAGTGACACTAGAGCATAACTTAAGATTTTTCACCCAGTCAGACCTCCTAAAGACCATATGCAACCTTGGAATCCTTAAGATTTGTGTGAAGATATAAGACCCAAATACATTCCAAAATTTGACTTAGTCAAGTGACACTAATTCCTAGTCCATGCAACATCAGATGAAGGAAATCTACCAGGTTGAATGACTTCGAAAATATGATAGGAGTTTGTAAAAGAAATCCCAGAACATCCCTAGATAAGAAACCAGTTGTATAGATGCAACAACCCCAGAAAGCCAGAAACCAAAAGCAAAAGCAGAGCAACAGACAAGCAGGGAAAAACCAAAAGAAACCCTACTCTAACTATATGCAAGAGAGAGTTGCAAACAACTCAAGATTGGAAGTAATGCTTCAAATACTACCCATTGACAGGCAATGGGATATCCTCACCAGTGAGGGTTTTTAGGCGAAAAAAATTATCTCCTAGAATTTCTGAAATCTGATAGGGGCCAAGCCAAAGTTTGTCAAATTTACCATGCTCTCCCTTACGGTCATGGGCTTTATCCCAGTAGAGAACTAAGTCAAAGATTCTAAAGGCTTTTACTGTGGATCTCCTATCAAACCATTTTTTAACCACACCTTGATGTTTAGAAAAGTTCTCAAGCGCTTGATCTCTTTTCTCCTCAAGGTGCAACAGCTCAACAAGCCTGACCTCTCTTTTATCCTCTTTGGTATAGTATTCATTAATGAATTGCAGGGTAGGGATATTCAACTGGATGGGAAACATAGGTTCCAGGCCATACACTAGGTGATAAGGAGAGGTTCCTATGGATGTCTTCTAGCTAGTGCGGTTTTACCAAACAGAAAATCTAAGCTGAGTGTGCCAATCCTTGGGGTTATTTTCTAGTAGTTTTCAGATGACTGTCAATAGGTTCTTATTGGAAGACTCAACCAAACCATTCCCCTATGGATAGTAATTAGATGCAAACTTCATAAAAATCCCATGATCATAAGCCCAATTAGAAAAAATTAATGATGCAAATGCAAGACCATTAACACAAACTACAACTAATGGACAACCGAAGCAATTGATAATACCCGACTCCATGAAATTGATTACCACCTCAGAGATGCATTGTTTGCAATCAAGAGCCTCGGTTCATCTAGTGAAATAATTAGTTACAGTAAGAATATACCTGTGGCCTGCATATGAAGATGGGTTGATTGGACCTATGAAGTCCATTCCCCACTGTGCGAATGGATTCACCTCTATAATAGGCTAAAGCGAAAGAGCTACACCTCTCTCCCTGCTTGCTGTAGTTTGACACACATGGCAAGCTCTCACATGGTGATGTGTGTCATTGAACAAGGTAGGCTAATAATAGCCTACCCTCAGGATCTAATTTGCAGTGGAAGGTGCTGAACCATGGCCTATGCCATATTTATCATGAAATTCAGTCATTACTCTCCCTGCCTCTTCCTTCCCTAGGCATCTCAGGTAGACACCTTCATGATTTCTCTTGTATAGGACAAATCCCTTCATCATAAAACTACCACTCTTCAAACATAAAGCTCTACATTGTATTGCATTGAGGTGTCTAGGACACTGCTGGTTCAAAAGATAGTGGATAATGTCATCATACCATCCCCTTGGAGAAATATCCTTAAGATTATAATGCTGGGTAACAAGGCCAGGACCCATTTCTGCCATTGTCTTGGTCAGTCCCTAACCTCTTACCAACTTCATGGGTTGAATTTCAATAACATACTCTTGTAACATAGTCACCCACTTGGCTCTGTGTTCACCCAACTCATTTTGCATCAACAACAGCTTGACTGTAGGATCAAGGACTATAGCAAAGACCTTGTTTCTCAGTATATAGTGCTTGAACTTCTTCACAATTCGGATCAAGGCATAAGCCTGCTTTTCAACATTAGGATACCTCAGTTCGATATCTTTCAAAGGTGCACTCATGAATGCTATGGGATGTTCATCACTTGGATCAAACTTTTGAGTTAACATTCCAACACAAGAGTGATCAGAAGCAAATGAATATATGTAGAATGGCTTAGCGTAATCAGGACTTACCAAAACAGGGGCCTCAACAATAACTCTCTTGATTTCTGCAAATGATTCCTTAGCCTCTGTATTCCATTCAACCTTCGCTTCTTGTTTCAACATGGCATTCAATGGCTTGACTATATTTTCAAATCCAGTGATAAATTTTCTAACAAAGTTAATCTTGCCAAAGAATGACTTCATTTCTTTCTTGATTGTAGGGGGTTGAATTTTCAGTATAGCCTCCACTCGTTCAAGATCAATGGAAATACCTTGCTCTGAAATAACATGTCCTAACAGCTTTCCCTTAGTGACTCCAAAGTGCACTTTTTTGGATTAAGTGAAATGCCAAACTCCCTGCACTTTTGGAACACTTCGCATAAATCTGCAGCATGATCACTTTTCTTCTTGAAAAATACTATCAAATCATCCATGTAGATGATTATGCACTTGCCAATGATGTCCTTGAAGGCAATATCCATAGCTTTTTGGAATGTAGCTCCAACATTGATTAATCCAAAGGGCATTCTTCGGTAAGAAAATGTTCCCCATTTTGTAGTGAAGGTAGTCTTGTGCCTATCCTCATATTGGACTATGACTTGGTTGTATTCAGAATACCCATCCAGAAAAGACATCATCTGAGATCCATTAACAATATGAAGCACCTCATCCAATGAAGGGACTGGATAATTATCCTTTTTTGATGCCTTGTTCAGGTTCCTGAAATCAACACACAATCTGATTTCTCCATTTTTCTTCCTGACTAGAACCAAGTTTGCAACCCATGTTGAATGTCTTACTGGAAATATGATCCATGCTAAAAGTAGATTCTGCACTTCCTTTTGAATAATGGGCTCCATCAAAGCATTAATTGGTCTCTGTCTTTGCATGAATGGCTTGACGTTTGACTTCAAGGGAATGGTGTGTGTAATTATTGAAGTATTGTATGTCTTTAAGTCTTCATAAATCCAGGCTATCACGTCATGATATGTGTGTAAAACATCAATAATCCATTTTATTTCCTTTGGAGTGCACACCTTACCAATAAAGACAATCTTGGCATCACTTTGGGTCCCCATGTTGTATGTTTCAAACTGGTTGTTGATGGATTCTCTCTTCATTTTATGCTCCTGATCTCTTATCCTATCCAAATCAAAGATCCTTTCCAATTGCACCATGCCTCTTGGGATGGTATTAGATTTTAGATTGAGGACCCCTTCTAGGTTTATTTCAGCCTGTTGAGGTTCAACCTCATCAATTACTTGAGAAGCAAACACATCACAACTAGTGATAAAATCAAGAATATGCTTATCATCTTCAAATACTTGAAAATTGGTTACATTTTCAGGCACTGAGGGTATTGGAACAAGTTCCACAGTGAACTTATTTAAGCCTGAAAGTGATAAGGGCTGCAATGTACTTGTTGCTTGTTCCAAAGAATCAAAAGTTTGATTCTTACTTTGAGGTATCAGTTGAATGTTGAAGGCATCAAATCCTTCAATAAGATCCCATATTCTATGCCTGTAATTCGTCATCCTTCTATCATGACATGAGTATTGTTTTCTCACTTCCTTGAACACTAGCTCAGAATCCCTAAATACTTGCAGAATTTTAATTTTCTTTCTTAATGCCATTAATAGCCCATGAACTAGAGCTTCATACTCAACTACATTGTTAGTGCACTGGAATTGGAGTATGTGAGAAGAAAAGTAGGTTTTACCTTTAGGACTGATAAGGTCTAGCCTTGCTCCAACACCTTGCTTGGATCTAGATCCATCAAACCTTAATCTCCAACAATCATTAGCTCCTAATTTTCTTGGGATACATTTGTCCTTGCTGCCACCTAGAGGCTCTTTAGGAGGTTTTGGGTCCTTCCCTTTTAGTATATTTTGAATGCTCTGTATGTTTAACTCAACAGTTGGGGTTGTGCTAATGTACCTTTATATCTGTTCCACTGCAGTTTGACACAAGAAACATTCTAGTTTAGAATGAGGAGCATTGTGAACTCTACACCAATTAGGAAGAAGCAATTATTTGAAGTTCATATTTCTACCTAGCTGAATATGATCTTCCACACATTTCTGGATAAATTCCTGGAAGTTATCTAAGAAATTGAGCTGTCTATCTACTTGATCATCAAGTTCTTCCATTTTCTCAAGTTGCACTTTGGAGCTGCTGGCTTCTGATGTGGATTCACCAGAAGAGCTTTGCAGCACCAAGATTTCCTCTATGTTCGAAGCAGGGGAGGCTAGGACATAGTTCCCCATACTGACTTCCGATACCAGTATCTCATTTGAAGTATTCTGATATTAAAAAATGACATACTTCATCCTAGGTTTTCTCTCAATTCTAATATGATTTGGGACTCCTTTCCAGGGGAGCCACATGCGAGAATGATTTGTGGATGTGTATCCATTTAGTGCCTTAGTAAAATCTCTACCCAAGATCAGACCATAAGTGTTAGGAATGTCAGCTATCTGAATATTAAGTACTTGTTACACTCTAGGATTTGAGGCAACTTGCATGGGAATCATGTTCAATTCTCCTACTATATTCACCTCTGTTTTGTCTAATTGGGTGACCTTCTTCTGAGAGGCTGCATGGGTAATACCAAGAGCCCTACATACAAAAAATGGCATAACATTCGTGGATACCCCTGAATCCAACAGGCAATTGTGCAGATTTTTACCAAATATACAAATAGAGATTAAAAAAGGAGGGGTTTCCATTTTGCCTTGGAATAAATTCAACTGTGTCAGCTTGTGCAACCTGACTCTTATCTTTATCTTTCCCCCTATCCATAGGTGGGTCTTGGCCTTGGGGTGTCTATGCACTAAAATATCTAGCAACTACCTTATTGGAAGTTACTCCTTGTGGTGCTGCATTTGAACTGAAAGACCCCAAGAAAGCATTCCTAATAGTAGGAACTCTTAATAATTCAAAAGAAGAAAGACTTACCTTTACTTGAATTCTCCAGTCACATATTCACCCAATTGCTCCATATTCATATCAGCATGAGCCTCCTTGCAGCCACTAGTCTGTTTGTCTTTTGAAACTTTGATATTGTTCCCCCTTGATATATTACATTGTCCTTCTTTTGTGAGGTATTGTGTTGGCACTTGAGGGTAAGATGGATTGTTACTGTCATGTGGATCCGGTGGAGTAGTAAAATTGTGTGGAGGGGTAGATGTAGTAAACAGTCCTCCAGCTTGTGGATTCTTGTGGGGCTTGCTCTTCAGATCATACTTTCTCGCAGGTTGTTGAAACATCTATACTTCTTCAAAATCAACCTCTCTGTCATCCAATGGACCATTTCCATTCTCTATTTCTTCATTAAACAACTGAAAAATTTCATCTTCATTTAGTACCTGTTCTGTTTCTTTGTCCTAATCACTGGACTCTTCTTCTGGTTCATTTTCTTCACCTTTTGGGAATGGAGCATGGTTAGGGACCAATATCGGAGAATTATAAGGATTTGAGTGCACAATCTCTTGACTATTGGAATTATTTTCAACGTCATATTGAAAGATGGAAGCAATAGTTTGAAATTCAGGGCAGTCAAGCTCAGAGTGTTGACTTGTCTTATGAAGCCTACACCATCCAGAAAAAGTGGCCTCTGCTAAGTACACACCACTTGGAGGTTTCTCTGGATTGGAAGGTTGATCTAGTGGAGTGGGAACTCCTCCATTGTTAGGCCTAGTGTTCCATGACATATTCTACCTAGGTGGCTGTCTTATTTCAAATCCTTGTCCACCTTGTTGACTTCTATCAAAGTTCTAAGTAGAACCTTGTCCTCTTTCAAAGTTTTGATTTCTGTCAAAATGTTGTCCTCTATCAAAGTTCTATCCTTTAGCAATATCCCCATTCTCTCTGTTATAGTTTGATTGCATGTTCTTCTGTGCAACCTAAAGTTGATTGTTTTGAATTCTCAGATAGGTTACCTCCGTATTCAGTTTCTTTACTTGTTCAGTCAACTCATCTAGTCGTTCCTTATCTAGACTACTATATGATGTTGAATTCACATTATTGTGGGAGTATCTTGATGATACTCCAAAACCAGCAGACTGATTCAAGACTTTTGAATTTTGTAAATATGTGGGAAAACCAACCTGCTGCTGTGGATGAAGGGGTTGATTGGCCCTTTGCTGAGGATAAGAGGTCATTGGCCGAGATTGATTTATTGGAGGACCTGGATGTGGGACCAAAGGCAATGAGAGTACTGGATTAATAATGGGAGCATGATTAGTCAAAGCCTGGTTAAGAGCTTGGACTTGTCTAAGGTGAGCAGCAGGTCCTAAGGATGGAAGAGGTCCTGAAAAATGTTACCTCAGATCTATGTTGACCTTAACATCCTCTGTGTATGCAGTGAGCAAGGTAGTTGGAGGATCAGTCCCCCATTTAAGGAAGGTGGATGTAAGGCTATCAAGGGCTTCAAATTAGACCTCTAGGGCAGTGGCATCATCGATAGCATAAGGTGCTTGAAGTCTAGTGTATGCTCGGTGGAACCTATTATTGAATGATCCTATAGGCTCATTAAATTATCTCTTGACTCCAGTAAATCGCATATAAAGCTCATTAGCACTAATGAGAATCTTAAATTTCTGCAAAAATGCAGCCTCAAGCTCAGCCCAATTAGAGATGGATGCAGCAAGAAAATGGTTATACCAGTTAAAGGCCTCCTCTCCTAGAGAATAGGGGAAAATCCTGCATGCAACATCCTCATGGTTAATCGCTCTATCCCTCAAACAAGTCTGGAAAATTATGATATGCTCCTCTGCAGTCCTATTGGGATCATTAGTATGGAACTTCAAGAAAAAATGCTCAGGGTTCTTGGGCATGACATTGTAATTATTGAAGATCAAGGGAGATGGGTTATTGGCTAGAAAATCCATTGGTGGAGGTGTAGGCGGTAATGGATGATTTATGGCCAGTTGGGGTTGTTGGATAGGAACAACTTCAGAATCGGATGAGGATGCTCCTGATGGAGATGAGGATGATGGAAGTGGGTGGGTGGGTGGTGATTCTCCCCTTCTTCTGGTCCTTCTCGACCTAGTAGGAGCTTGCAATTCTTGAAATTCCTCTTCCCCTGGGGTAGATATGGTTCTTCTTCTAAACCTCTTAGGAGAAATGGTAGACAAAAATTGATCCAACTTGCTTATTTAGGTCCTCCTTCTAGCGCCAATTTGTTGATGGTGTTTTCTGCATGACAACAATTCAGACATAATACAAGTTATCCTATCTCTCTTGAAAGGTTGATCTCTATGGGAAAAGATATAACCCCAAGGTCTCTAATGTCAGGTCTTGACAATGCAAATAAAACAACTCAGAGATAATGTAAAAATGCTGGTAATCACAAAGGGACCTTACTACAAGCAAATACTGAACTCAAATTTATCAAATCTAGCAATATGTTGATACTTCAAATCCTAAAACTAACCCAGATTCAAAATAAACAGCAAAAGAGAAGGTTTTAGAGATAATTCTAAGACTAATTCTAACCCTAAGATTAACAATGCAAAAGATAAAATGCTCGAAATGGACCAATCCCTCAGAAACTGATTTCTGTTTAACCCAGATAAATCTACAATCTTATAGAAATAGTGCAGTATTCTAAGGTATTAAATATTTTAAAACTATGAACATTCATTCAAAACAACCTCATTGCAACTGAAATGAACAAACATTCACAATCAAACTAAGCATAATTTTAAGTCCAGGCTAACTTTGCAAAGCAGCTAACAATCAACTAACTTCAAAAAGTATGGACTAGAGATCGCTGCAAACACTTCAAGCATAAAACCCTAAGCATCACCAAATCATCTAACATCAAATAAAATTAAGCAATTTTAAAGATAGAATATCAAGAACCATGCCAGATAAGATTCAACACAAGAAGGGCAGAATATCAAGAACCATGCCAGATAAGATTCAACACAAGAAGGGCACCAAATCACAATGTATTTACTTGTATTAAAGCATCCAAAGTAGCAACAATTCTAGTATTTTGTTACAACACTTGCTTGAAAATATAAACTAAACTCTAAATTTAATTCCCGCTCTTACAATTCGCTCTAATGTAAAATTCATCTAGCTTCTATCTAACCCTAACAAATGAGGCAGAATGCCAAATTTATAGAAAACCTCCCAAGATATGTCAGCCAAATTAGGGTTTACAACAATAAACTTCCACACAACAGGTTGGCCAAGGAAATTCGAAATAATATCAAATGTGCATTTAATGCACCAATTTCATCCATGTCGGCCTGGAGAATCCAACAAAGCGGTCCAATGCACGTGAAGGAAGAAAAAAAATAATGGGGAAGCACAAATTCTGATGTAGCATTGCATTAACTGCTTCCCCCCTTTGTTCTTGGCGCACTCCTCCTTATCCTGCACTGTCAAAATACTTTGTCCAGGTCGGCAATCAGTGGCATAGATAAAAACTTCATTCTCCCTTCAATGGACCTAATGCCATCTCAACAACAACCTTCAGCTCGATCCAACCTGCATTCAAATGAGCCACCATTAATGCTCAATACATCATTAAAATCCAAGTCGAATCATAGAGTTCCTGGGGCAAGAAAATCACGCACAAATCCATGCAGAAGTGGAACCAAAGACAGGCGAAGGTGGAACCACGAGTAGAACAGGAACAAAGACACAAAACAGGAAGGGGCGGAAATAAAACCAACCCCGACGGAGGTGGAACCAAAACAAGAAGGGAAGGAAAATAGGCAGGGGCGGAAAAAAAACCAACCCCGATGAAGGTGGAGGCGGAACCAAAATGGGAACATAAGGAAAACAGGCGGGAAGCAAAACCGGAATGGGAATGGGAATTGAACAATGAACTTTTGCAAAGTTCAAAGTTCAGTTCCTTCCCGGTTCCGCCTTCGGCAAACGAAAGAAAAGGAAAACCGGGGAAAACCTAAGGAAGGAAACCAACCCTTAGGCCAAAAATGAGCAAAGCAATGAAGAAAACAAGAAGGTGGGAAGCGGAGCTAGAATGAGAATGAGAACTGAACAATGGACTTTGCCAAAGTTCAAAGTTAAGCTCCATCCTGGTCTCACCTCCGACAAATGAAGGAAAAAGCGAACTAAGAAAAAATGAAGGGAGGAAAACCAACCCAAAGGCCGAAGACAAACAAAACAATGGGAAAAACAAGAACGTGGGAGGTAGAGCCGAAATGGGAACAAGAACCAAACAAAAAAATTTGTGAAAGTTCAGAGCTCAGTTCCATCCTAGTTCTGCCTCCGGCAGAACAAAAGGAACAAGGAAAACAAAGGAAAACCTAAGGGAGGAAACCAACCCTTATGACCGAAACAAGAAAAACAACAAGGGAAAAAATAGAAGGTAAAAGAAGACCACCCCAGAGAGGACATCCGTGAGACTCCAAAACCACCAGGAAGTCAACACAAAGGCACCCATAACCAAGGAAAGCACCAAAGACCAAAACCCCAAGATTTTCAAAGATAAGCACAAAAGAGGGGGCAAGCCACAAATACGGGCCAAAAGGGCAGGACAAGAGAGGGTCCCCACTTTTAGTGGAGTGTGTGTGAAAAACTTCACAACAAAGATGTTGAGAGGAATTGCTGCTAGATTAGAAGTAGATGAAATGATCCAAAGAAGAGGTCGACCAGTTGACGATGTAAGTGATGAAGAAGTAGAAGAACAAGAAGAAGTTGCAAGAGAAGAGAAACTTGGCCTTGATCAAAGGGAAGAGAGATTCATAAGATCCCTAATCAGAGTGAACATTAAACCACATTTCAATCCACCAGATTATAATGGAAAGTTGGATTTAGATGAATTGCTAGATTGGATAAAAAATATGGAAAAGTACTTTGATTTTGAAGGTACCCCAAAAGATAAGAATCTGAAATTTACTTGTACAAATTTGAGAGGACATGCATCCCTTTGGTGGGAACATTTGTAGATAGATAGACAAAAAAAAGGAAAGGAGAAGATAAGATCATGGGATTGGATGGTGAATAAGTTGAAGAAAAAGTTCATGCCTGCTGACTATTAGATCAATTTTTTCAAGAAGTTGCAAAATCCGAAACATAAGGAATCAAGTGTGATAGAGTATATTGAGGAGTTCTATAAGTTGAACATCAGATCTGGACATTCAGAGGATGAGATTGAGCAAGTAGCTAGATATGTAAATGGTTTGAGGTCATCCATTGAAGATGAGATCAATTTGATTAAGTTGTTGAGTGTGAAAGAGGCATCTCAATGTGCCCTAAAGGTAGAAGAGAAGCTAAACAAAAGATATGAGTAGAGACAAAGAGGAAGAGGTGGAAGATTTTAGAGAGGAAGAATATTTACTAGAGGAGGAAGAGGACCTTTTGGAGATCAAAATAAGGATAAAGAAGTAAAAAAGAATGAGAATTCATATCAAAGAGATGATGGAAACCCTTACAGAAGAGGAGGATATGGCGGTTACCAAAATGAAGGATATATAAAAGATGATAGAGGATAGGAGAAAAGAGTATTCAAGGGAACGTGTTTCAAATGTGGTGGAGAAGGACATGGAGACTTTGAACGCAAACAAGGAGAGACACACATTAATATTGAGAACAATAGGAGAACAACCTTTGTTGAGGAAGATCATGCTGGATCACCTAATCAACTAGAAGAAGGAGAAGTGTTGGTGAATAGGAGAGTATTGTGTCAAAGTGAATTGGAGAAAGAACCATTGCAGAGAAAGAATTTGTTTCGGACCAAATGCAAGGTAGCTGATAAATGTTGCAAAGTGATCATTGACAGTGGAATTTCAGAGAACCCGGCTTCTGAAGAAATGGTGACCAGATTGAATTTGGAAAGGTTGAAACACCCGAAGCAATATCAGATAGCTTGGATTCAAGATGAACATAAGATATTGGTAAGTGAACAATGTTTGGTGAAATTGAAGATAGGAAATTATCATGATGAAGTTTTGTGTGATATCATGCCTATGGAGGTATGCCATATTTTTTTGGGAAGACCTTGGTAGTATGATAGACATGCTATTCATGATGGAAAGAATAACATATACACCATTGTTGCTAATGGGATAAAGTAGATCTTGTTGCAATTGGAGGATGTTCCTAAAGTTGAGATTTGCACGACTGCTAGAATTTATTTGGTTGATGGGAGGAGATTTCTAGATGGACTGAGACATGAGAACATGTGTTATGCCTTGGTACCTAAGAAGGTTGAAGAATTAAAGCATGTAGAAGAAAAACCAAAGGAGATAAAGGAATTGCTAACAGAATATGAAGCTATCATTTTAGATAATGTACCTGATGGATTGCCACCTGTAAGGAGTATAAGTCATTGCATGGATCTGATTCCTGGAGCTAGTTTTCCTAACAAAGCAACACACCAGATGATGGTGAAAAAAAATGAACAATTGAACAAATAAGTGCGAGAGTTGTTGAGGAAAGACTTGATCAGAGAAAGCTTAAGTTGTACCTGTTGTGCTAGCACCTAAGAAGGATGGAGAATGGAGGATGTGTATAGAATCTAGAGCCATAAACAAGATCACAGTGAAGTATAGATTTCCCTTGCCTCGGATGGATGATATTATGGATTGTTTGAGTGAAGATAAATACTTTACGAAGATAGATTTGAAGAGTGGATATCATCATATCAGAATTATATTAGGGGATGAGTGGAAAACAACATTCAAGACAAATGAAGGATTGCATGAGTGGTTGGTGATGCCTTTTGGACTGACAAATGCACTGAGTACTTTCATGAGATTGATGAATGAGGTATTGAAGAAATTCTTGGGTAAGTTTGTGATTGTCTATTTGGATGACATTTTGATTTTTATTAAGACTAGAGAAGAACATTTGTTGCACATAAGACAAGTTTTGTAGAGGTTGAGAGAAGAGCAGTTGCTGATAAACATTAAGAAGTGTAGTTTTATGAAGGAAGAATTGGTATATCTTGGGTTTGTGATATTTGTGGATGGATTGAAGATGGATCCTAAGAAGGTAAGAGCTATTATTGAATGGAATACACCTGAAAGAATTGGAGAGGTAAGATCATTTCATGGATTGGATAGTTTCTGCCGAAAGTTCATTAGGAATTTCAATTCTATTTGCAATCCTATGACATAAATAATGAGAGGAGATAGGAAGTATTTTAGATGGACATCTGGAGCAAACATAAGTTTTGATTTGTTGAAATAGAAGGTGATTGAGCAGACTGTGTTGGCTTTACCAAACTTTAGTAAGGTATTTCAAGTAGACTGTGATGCAAGTGAGAATGCAATTGGAGCAGTGTTAAGTCAAGAAGGAAGACTAGTAGCTTATTTCAGTGAGAAGTTGAATGATGCTAGGAAAATATATTCAGTGTATGATTAGGAGTTTTATTCCATAGTTCAAGCTTTGAATAAGTGGATACGTTACTTGTTATCTAAGGAGTTTGTGTTGTATACAAATCATCAGGCTTTGCAATACTTGAACAGTCAAGGTAAGTTAAATCAGAAACACATGTGATGGGTGGAATTCTTGTAGAGTTATAATTTTGTTTTGAAACATAGGAGTGGAAAGTCAAATAGAGTTGCTGATGCTTTGAGTAGGAGAAAGAATTTACTGGCACAAATGAAAGTGGAGGTATTAGGTTTTGATGAATTGAAGAACTCGTATGAGGAAGACCCAGATTTTGCAGAACCTTGGAGAGCATGTAAAGAACCAATTTTGGAGGATAGAAGTCAATGGTTGGATTATTTCATTTAGGAAGATATGTTGTTAAGAGGAAATCAATTGTGTATACCCCGAAGTTCAATGAGGGATAACTTGGTGAAAGAGAAACATAGTGGAGGATTAGTAGGACATTTTAGAATTGATAAAACAATAGCATTGGTAAGTGAGAATTAATTTTGGCCATAGATTCATAAGGATGTCAGGAAATTTGTGCAGAGTTGCAGAGTTTGTCAGGTTTCAAAAGGGAGTAGTCAGAATGTTGGATTGTATAAACCTTTGACAGTACCAGAAAGACCTTGGGATGATATCAACATGGATTTCATACTTGGTTTACCTAAGACACAAAGAGGTAATGATTTTGTATTTGTGGTGGTAGAAATATTTTCTAAGATGGCACATTTAATACCTTGTAAGAAGACAACAGATGTAGTACATGTAGCAGACTTGTTTTTCAGAGAAGTGGTCAGATTGCATGGATTACCTAGGAGTATTGTTTCAGACAGAGATACAAAGTTTGTTGGTTACTTTTGGAGGACACTTTGGAAGAAGTTGAAGATAGATTTGAAGTTCAGTTCTAATTTTCACCCATGGATTGTTGGACATACAGAGCTAGTGAACAAGATTTTGGGAAATTTTCTGAGATGTTTGGTTGGAGAGAAGATCAGAAGTTGGGATTTAGCCCTTGCTCAAGAAAATTTTTCCTACAATAATTTAGTGAACACGAGTACTAGAAAGACACCTTTTGAGATTGTTATTGGAGTTCATCCTAGAGGTATATCAGAATTGTGAGCCATCATTAAAGAAGATAAAAGGAGTGCAAAAGTAAAGGAATTTGTAGAACATATGAAGAAAGTGCATACTCAAGTGAAGCAACAGTTGGAAGATATGAACTGGAAGTATAAGGAATGAGTAGATGAAAAGAGGAGACATAGGGAGTTCGAAGTTGGAGATGAAGTGATGGTATATTTGAGGAAGGAAAGATTCCCATTTGGAACATACAATAAGCTCAAGATGAGGAAGTTTGGACCTTGTAGGATTTTGAAGAAGTTTGATTCAGGAAATGCATATGAAGTAGAGTTACCATATGACATGGATATATCACCTATATTTAAGATTGAAGATCTACATCAGTACCATGAAGCATAATTCAGTAAAGAAAGTAAAGAAAAATTGGAAGAACAACTTCCTAAACAACAATCAAATGGGATAGAAGAGATTTTGGATGTCAGAGATGGGAGAAAGCCTCGTGGAAGACAATAGAAAGAATATCTTGTGAAGTGGAAAGGTAGACCAATGGAGGATTCTTCTTGGATTTCTCAGGTTGAGGTAGACCATATTGGTTTTCCTTTGGCCCCAACAAGGTGAGGGACTCAATTTTCATTAACCCTAGATGTCTGATGCAGGAGCATCCTTGGTTCTTGGCAATCTGGCATCAACCAAAAATATTTTCATTCAGTTTTGTTCTTGTTCTTGTTCAGGTTGGTACATCTGGTATTTATTCATGTTTTCTCACTAGACCTCGCATACCTATGGTTTCATTGTGGATATGTTCAATTACCTTATTCCAAGTTTTTAGCTCAATTGGATTTTTTTCTAGCAAGTTATCACTTCCGGATTGAGTAATAGTTTTTTGAACTAGCCTTAGAATAAATTCAAACCTAATGACTAGTTGGATCGATCAAGGATCTTCCTCATGACTTACGGATCCTCATAGTGTGTTTCAGTTTTTTACATCGAGTGTCCCCAACCTTAAACTTAGGTCCACACTTCATCTTGCACATCTACCATGAAATAAATTCAAATTTGAGGCTGACCTATTCTTGCACACGTTACATTTCCTCCATCGGAGATTGTAATGATATTTGGATGACGTGGATGTTTCTTGGCCCATGGATATGATATAAATCTTGCAATGGATCATTAGAAAGACAAAAAATCAAGTCTAAGTAGATTAAGATGTATATAGAGTTTGATCTGTAATATTTTTGCTCGCATGTATGAGCACTGTATTTTGAGCATGTTGTAATCAGGCCCATGAGCTGAATCTGTAAGCTTGAATGTGGCTGACTATATGTAATCAAGATTTTTGATAATAATGAATGTTTGCATCTGCATTGGCTTGCATATTCTGTGTTGCTTCTATTGTGTTACTCTTGCTACACGGTCCAGATTGTTCTCTTTGAGGACCCTCCTACTATGACTGCACCACCTTTTTAATCTTACTCGACCCTGATTGATCTCTAACCATTGTTGAACCTTAATTAAACCCTAATTAAATTGTAACATTTACCTAACCTAGTTCTCTAAATAAATAAGGTCCTAATTTTAATATTACATGTGTGTATGTGTGTACATACATGTACATGTACATGTATACATACATATGTACAAGTGTATACATGTATGTGTAACATATATGTAAATGCATGTGTACATGTATGTATACATATGTGTATGCACATACATAAATTTTGCCTAAATTTATATTTCTATAAGCCCAAAATTGAAAACCCCAAATTTCTAGTTCACCATGTGTACATGTATGTATATATATGTGTACATATATATGTATGTGTGTATGTATGTATGCACATATATGCACGCACATGTTTGTATGTGTACATATATGTGTATGTGTGTATGTGTGTATGTATGTATGTATGTATATACATGTGTATGTGTGTATGCATGTATGTATGCATAAATACATGTATGTGTGTATGTATGTGCATGCATATATGTCTATGTGTGTATGTGTGTATGTATGTATGCATATTATATATGTGTACATGTGTGTATGTATGTATGTATGTATATGTATACATGTACACACGTATGCATACATGTGTACATGTATGTATGTATGTGACACCTCACCACACAAACCCCAAAGGACAACACAACTATCAAATAATTATGGCACAATTTTTTTTAAAAAAGAAACTAACAAGAAATGTAAATGATACATCACTAACATATAACACATCTAAACATACATAAGCTCAACTATGTCCTTTAGGGTATCATGACTACATTACAAAAAAAAACTAACTAATCTAACATACATCATAAAACAACTATAACAAGAATTCATCTACATCCGCTGCATCAAAGAATTATATTTATATATTTCCACAAATACAACACTATTCAAGAGAAAAGAACACAACCAAATGAATACATTTATAAATTCCCATACATGGGGTAGATCATTACACTTTTTACAAATTTACATCAAGATTCCCTTATAACAATGAGAAGAATACATCAAATACAAGATAAGATACAATTGAAATGATTACATTACATAACCTCAACGCTCACTCAAGTCTGGTACAAGATCATAAATCTTTGCACAAGGTACAACTCAATGCTCACAAACATCAATTGGGAACCCAATGGAGTTCATAATATGTTCTACCTGACCATGTGGAGCCCTAAGGTCCACCCCCATGCTAGGAGATGACAATAAGGACCCACTACACAAACAATCAGGCATACATAGGCTAACATGACTACAACATACAAGAGTAACAAACAAAACATGAAGAAAAAACCGCTTCCATAGGTACATGAACAACAAGGGGAAAACAAAGAAGGCATAGAAGGATTCTATAGGGAAGAGAATCATCACATAGCTCAATATGGGTTACCCAATGTGGATCTTCCTAGGTCCCTGGTCCCCATCCTAGGTTACCTTGGAAACCTCAATGGAACCCTGGCCCCCATTCTAACTCATGCACAATCACATACCTTTCATGAAGACAAGGCAGTTGATCTTTCCATTCCAGGCCTTCCCACTCATCTCAAGCCTAAACGAGCACTTGAGACATGAGTAAGGCGTTACCATTATATTGATTAATGTGAACTACCAAAACCCTTAATTTATTTTAGATTATCATTGATTAAAGAAACTCTCAATGAGTTACCTTGGGCACCACTTTGGGTACCGACCCCCATTGAAAGCCACTCCCCCTATTAACAACTAGAGAGCCAAACATATCCAACCGGGTGAAGCCATTAGCAAAAAATCACAACCAAATGCCTGTACACATAAAGCGAGGCTTGAACCCTCTCACACACAAAATCAGCCATAATAATGACTAAGCAGTGCATGGCTAAAACCCCCATGAACAAAATCTCAACCACCAACCACTACCATGTAAAAAAACATGAAACTCATGCAAACACTCATTGCTTGATATGGGTTACCCAATGCAGATCTTCCTAGGTCTTGGCCCCCATCTTGGGTTACCCTAGAAACCTCACCTAATCCCTGAACCCCACACAAACTCATGCAAGTACAACTATACTCCCCTCTAACCTCTAGAAGATTACCATAACAATTTTCGCACAAAGACTCCCTCATACACAAAACCCAAAATCCACTCAAAATCAAAATCAAACTCAATAATCAAAAGCTTCTCATTTTCACTAACTCAACACTCAAACTAAATGAGCAACAAATAAACATGACAACCATGGATTCAACTTTAACGATTACAAATGAAATCGACATTCAATATTCAATCAATTAACCAAAATTACTCAGATTCACTAACCAAATACTTTACTCAATACAAGCACACCAAACAATAGTGCAACCATGCTGCACTTCATAAACAAGGCACTATTTCCACATTTCATATTATTCCTTAATATTTCCCACATAACTTACTCAATGACATATTTATTTCAAATACTCTAACACTTAATCCACTGAACGATCACTTACCACAAATAACTCTATTCAAACATAACTATAACATTACTTAAACACCCTCTTTATTGAGTTAATTACTACAAAACCCTAATGTTTCAACTTTAATAACAATAATCAAACATGATATTAAAAACAAACACACAATACAACCACAAAAAACACTATTTATGGCAAACACACAATAAACAAGCAATCATGAACATCTCCATAAATAAACATCCCTTAAACATTTTAGAATGCTCACTTTCCATATTCAAGACACACACATTGTCACATTATGATCATGAAGACAAGAATTATCTCAAATTTCACTTTACTCACTAAATTAATCACTAAATCCAAGCACTCAAAATAATTATACATACCCTTAAGACTGAATCCAAATCTTAACATATAATCTTTATAGAGGTCTAGTTTAGATACCCATTTAATTATACCAAACCCAACAAACCACCCTACTTCCTAGACCTTTGTTGAACATTCTAATTGGCATTAAGGAACTATTTAGATGATAATATTAACTGAGACCTACTAGGGATAACAACATATCAATAACTCAACACAATAATGGTTCGACTAGGTCGATAATAACACATAAAAGAATTACTATAATAACAATGATTCACCTTACACAAAAAGGTTATAATCATATTCACATTAAATTAAAAGCTAAATGTACTAAAAATCATTTATTTAAAACTTCACATAACGATTCTCATAATTCAATTCCCTACTAAGATTGATTGCCAATGAAATCTCACCATATACCCCCTTATCCTATGGGATAACTGAATTTATATTCTTCCCCACTATTTGTAAACTATTACTAGTATACTAATCTTAGTTTAACTAACAATCTATACACTTAGAATATTTCCATATTTCTTAATCCTTTTACTTGAAAACCAACTCATAATAATGGTCCACATTAAATCTAACCTAAACAAAATCTTCATTAACCATTCAACTAACCATATTTATTATTTCCAAACCCACATCAAAATACAAGGTATACCACCAATGTTCCCAACACTAAAGTATAGACGACAATATTCCTAATCTTATATAAAAGTAACACCTTGCATAAGATTAACCCATTCCTTACTAATTGCCACATTATAATATAACATACCTACACATAAATACCAATACATATATAAATACAATCATATTTACATAACATATATCAATAGATACATATAGATATAATTTCAGAATAGAATTAAAAGGCATTATCAGTGTTAATTATACTAAGAAATTCACACTTCATATTATATCGAACCTTGAGAGAAAAGCAATCTAGACTCACACTTACTAATGCCTATCCCAAAACTTAACAATATAAATATTTCTTTTCTTATTTTAATTTTCCATTTTGCTTTCTACATAATCGAATATTCTCAAGCCAAAAATATATAAATAAATTATTACAAAATTAAAGCTTAAAATTATATATATATATATATACACCTCCAACTCGAATTCGAATACACGGATATGATAATAAGATTGATTATTATTCAGTAAAGAATACATCGAAATCCCAAAAAATTCAAAAGGGCTATTCTCAACAACAACTCATTACACCAATAACAATTCAAAGACAACATCCAATGAAAATTTCCTTAGAAGTCAACCATACAACAATTACTTAAATCGCTAGGCAAACATGGAGGGTCAGTGATTGAACCTAATGAAATATGAATGCTTATAATATCAAATGCTAGTTTCATCTCCCTTAGCATACCATGTAAATCGAATTCTAAAGGACTATTTTAGCAGTGTTAAAAAAATGCCTTATCATAAACCGCTGCCCCCTTATAACAACTAAAATAGCTGCCAAGATCATGGAAATAATGGTGGTGCTAAAGGATACCGGCTGAAAAAAAAATGATATAATCTTCGTAAGATTCACAGACAACTCCTATTTCTCTTTATTTTAAAATGAGATTAAGACAACTGGAAATTACATTTTCAAACTACAACCACATATGAGAATTCGTTTTATTCCAAAGAAGAAGCGAACTCCAGAACACAATTTACAAAACCAATCTGGATTCCAACGCAAAAGGAATGAAAGAACAGTGTCGAGGTCAAGAGCCTCAATTTGCAGCTTTCACTTCTTCAAAACCCCCAAATTAATTTCACATAATTTTTCCCCAATTCAGAAGTTCTCTTAAAAAAATCAATAAATCTAATATACATATTCTGACCAAAATAATCTTGCAGACAATTTTTTCTTCTTTCCAAACTAAAAATCAAAGATAAAAACCAAAATCTCCCTTCAAATGATAATAAGGAAAGCTTTTGTTTTTCGAAAACAAAAAGAAAACAAAAGACTCATAAAAACAACATGTTTCCAAACATAATCCCAGTCCGAAGCCACACATGTGCTTCGATAAGTCTTTTTCCCACTTTTTAATTGTTTCTATTTCTTTATCGTTTATCTTCATTCAAAATTAATATTAATTTTAATATTTTATTTTTCCCATGAAAATTTCCTCGCAAATAAATTTATTAATTACAACATAACATTAACAATAATTTATTTTATATTTAATTATGAAAACAATTTACAATTTAACCATTTTATTTAATAATTTAATTATCCAAACACAACATATACACCCACTTAATAACATAATTTATTTAGTTATATATTTAATTCTATATCAAACAACAACTTTACTAAACAATTAATTTTAACACTAAGTATCAAAAAAACTCATCCAAACAAACTTAATCAAACATCAAGAAAGGGTGAATCATGGAGGGGCACTACATCCCCCCCCCTAAGCTTTGACTTACTCCTAGAAGTCGCAAGATTTAAATAAAACATACATACGTTAATTCTAGAATTCATTAAATAATACCATGTTCACCTTTCCTTTAATGTAAATACAATCTACATCAAATAATCAAGCAACCAAAATATCAACAAGGACAAAATGAGAACAACTGACCCTGAAGGCAAATACGACTGACGGGTGACCAACTGGGTAATCATGCTCATCGAGGATGATGGAAAGGCTAGGGGATCTTTTTTCATCTCCATTTTTCAACAACATTTCCATTGGGTTTTGAGGAACGCTTAGACCTGACAAATCAGGTGGAGTCGATGCCTGGTATCTGCAACCTGAATTAGACAAACTATCAAACAACATATATGTAAATATCAAACAATCAAACACACTGTGAGAAGAAATCACAACGTAGTAGGGTACTTGCGAATGAGTAATTCTACACTGTCCCTCCCACCAAGACCCTTCAATCAATAATCCACATCAACGAATAACAAAAATTACATTGTAAACAACATAGATCAATCATGAATTAAATGCATAGTAAAAAAAATCATATAACCACATGATACTCATAACTAAATTAATCCGAACACACAAATAAATCCATGTAGCCATCATAACATATGCATAAGTCAATAGCATCATGAACATCAAAGTATGATCAACTATCATCCAAAACTGTAAAACTAACATCAACAAGGTGTAATAATCGTCATCTAGCTTAGTAACATCAGTAAAGAGATTACATCCAAGATGATCAAACATACACTCCACACCATCTCCAACATTCAACAAAAACTACAAGAGAACAAATATCACATAGAATCATGCAACAACCACTCACATTGAAAGGCAGACAAAAAATATAAATACACACACAAATTCACGTCCCCAGGAAACACATCACAAGGCTAAACAAGGGTCCATGATGCATTCCATAATAGAAAGGATATCGGTGCATTGCGCACTACATCGAGGGTCCTATCCTTTCCATCGGTTTTATGCACTATTGAACCAACACCACCAAAGGACAAATCTCGAGTTGCTAAGCGAGGATAACAAAAGGGAGAAAACATAGGATCAAGAGTCTAAGCACTAGGAAAATGTAATGAGCTCATATGTATCTAGAGTACCCAGTGTATGAACCTAGGATTTGATACCATGTTGTAACGCTACGCCACACAAACCCCAAAGGACAACACAACTATCAAACAATTATGGCACAATTTTTTTAAAAAAGAAACTAACAAGAAATGTAAATGATACATCACTAACAAATAACACATCTAAACATACATAAGCTCAACTATTTCCTTTAGGGTATCATGGTTGCATTACAAAAAAACAACTAACTAGTCTAACATACATTGTAAAACAATTATAACAAGAATTCATCTACATCCGCTGCATCAAAGAATTATATTTATATATATCCACAGATACAACACTATTCAAGAGTAAAGAATACAACCAAATGAATACATTGACAACTTCCCATACATTGGGTAGATCATTACACTGTTTACAAATTTACATCAAGCTTCCCTTATAACATCAAGAAGAATACAACTGAAATGTTTACATTACATAACCTCAAAGCTAACTCAAGTCCGGTACAAGATCAAAAATATCTACACAAGGTACAACTCCATGCTCATGAACATACACTGGGAACACAATAGATTGCATAACACATTCAACCCGATCATGTAGAACCCTAAGGTCCACTCCCCATGCTAGGAGATGATAATAAGGATCCACTACACAAACAGTTAGGAAGGCATAGGCTAACATGACTACAACATACAAGAGTAACAAACAAAACATGAAGAAACAACCTCTTCCAGAGGTACATGAACAAGAAGGGAAAAACAAATAAGGTATACAAGGTTTCTATAGGGAAGAGTTTCATCGCATAGCTTAATATGGGTTATCTAATGCGGATCTTCCTAGGTCTCCGACCCCCATCTTGGGTTACCCTGGCAACCTCAACCTCAACCGATCCCCATTCTAACTCATGCGGAATCACATACCTTTCATGAAGACAAGGTAGTTGATCTTGCCATTCTAGGCCTTCCCACTCATCTCAAGCCTAAACGAGCACTTGAGACATGAGTGAGGTGTTACAATTATCTTGATTAATGTGAACTACCCAAACCCCTAATTTATTTTAAATTATCATTGATTAAAGAAACTCTCAATGAGTTACCTTGGGCACCACTTTGGATACCGACCCCCATTGAAATCCATTCCCCCTATTAACAACTAGAGAGCCAAACATATCCGACCGGGTGAAGCCATTAGCACAAAATCACAACCACATGCACATACACATAAAGTGTGGCTTGACCCCTCTTGCACACAAAATCAACCATAATAATTACTAAGCAGTGCATGGCTAAAACCCTCATGAACAAAATCTCAACCACCAACCACTACCATGTGAAACAACATGAAACTCATGCAAACACTCATGGCTTGATATGGGTTACCCAATGTGGATCTTCCTAGTTCTCGACCCCCATCCTGCGTTACCTTGGAAGCCTCACCTGATCCTCGACTCCCATACAAACTCATGCAAGTAAAACCATAGTCCCCTCTAACCTCTGGAAGATTACCATAACAATTTCCGCACAAAGACTCCCTCATACGCAAAATCCAAATTCCACTCAAAATCAAAATCAACCTCAATAATCAAAAGCTTCTCATTTTCACTAACTCGACACCTCAAACTAAATGAGCAACAAATAAAAATTACAACCATGGATTCAACTTTAATGATTAAAAATGAAATTGACATTCAATATTCAATCAATTAACCAAAATTGCCCAAATTCACTAACCAAATACTTTACTCAATAGAAGCACACCAAACAATAGTGCGACCATGAGGTACTTCATAAACAAGACACTATTTCCATATTTTATATTATTCCTTAACATTTCCCACATAACTTACTCAATAACAAATTTATTTCAAGTACTCTAACACTTAATCCACTGAACAATCACTTACCACAAATAACTCTATTCAAACATAACTATAACATTACTTAAAAACCCTCTTTATTGAGCTAATTACTACAAAACCCTAATGTTTCAACTTTAATAACAATAATCAAACATGATATTCAAAACAAACACATAATACAACCACGGAAAATACTATTTAGGGAAAACACACAATAAACAAGCAATCATGAACATCTACATAAATAAACATCTCTTCCACATTTTATAATGCTCACTTTCCATATTCAAGACACAGACATTGTCACATTATGATCATGAAGACAAGAATTATCTCAACATTCACTTTACTCACTAACTTAATCACTAAATCCAAGCACTCAAAATAATTATACATACACTTAAGACCGAATCCAAATCTTAACATATAATCTTTATAGAAGTCTAGTTTAGATACCCATTTAGTTATGCCAAACCCAACAAACCACCCTACATCCTAGACCTTTCTTGAACATTCTAATTGGCATTAAAGAACTATATAAATGATAATATCAATTAAGACCTACTAGGGATAACAACATATCAATAACTCTACAAAACAACGGTTCGACTAGGTCAATAATAAAACATAAAAGGATTACTATAATAACAATGAATCACCTTACACAAAAAGGTTATAATCGTATTCACATTAAATTAAAAGATAAATGTACTACAAGTCATTTATTTAAAACTTCACATAATGATTCTCATAATTCAATGCCCTACTTAGATTGATTTCTAATGAAATCTCACCCTATACCCCCTTATCCTATAGGATAGCTGAATTTATAGTCTTCCCCACTCTTTATAAACTATTACTAGTATACTATTCTTATTTTAACTAACCAATCTATACACTTAGAATATTTCCATATTTCTTAATCCTTATACTTGAAAACCAACTCATAATAAAGGTCCACATTAAATCTAACCTCAACCAAAAATCTCCATTAACCATTCAACTAACCATATTTATTATTTCCAAACCCACATCAAAATACAAGGTATACCATCTATGTTCCCAACACTAAAGTATAGACGAAAATATTCCTAATCTTATATAAAAGTAACACCTTGCATAAGATTAACCCATTCCTTACTAATTGACACATTATAATATAACATACCTACACATAAATACCAATACATATATAAATACAATCATATTTACATAACATATATCAATAGATACATATAGATATAATTTCAACATAGAATTAAAAGGCATTATCAGTGTCAACTATACTAAGAAACTCATCACTTCATATTATATTGAACCCTGAGAGAAAAGCAATCTAGACTTACACTTAATAAACACCTATCCCAAAACTTAACAATATAAATCAATATTTTCTTATTTTAATTCTCCATTTTACTTTCTACATAATCGAATATTCTCAAGCCAACAATATGTAAATAAATTATTACAAAATTAATGCTTAAATATATATATATATATATATATACCTCCAGCTCAAATTCAAATACACATATATGATAATAAGGCCGATTATCATTCAGTAAAGAATACACCGAAATCCCAAAAAATTCAAAAGGGTTATTCTCAACAACAACTACATTACATCAATAACAATTCAAAGACAACATCCAATGAAAATTTCCTTAGAAGTCAACCATAAAACAATTACTTAAATCACTAGGAAAACATGGAGGGTCGGTGACTGAACTTAATGAAATTCAAATGCTAATAATATCAAATGCTAATTTCATCTCCCTGAGCATATCATTTAAATCGAATTCTAAAGGACTATTTTAGCAGTGTTAAAAAAATGCCTTATCATAAACCACAGCCCCCTCATAAAAACTAAAATAGCGACCAATATCATGGAAATAATGGCGATGCTAATGGATACCGGCTGAAAAAAAGAAAGTTTGCATCATAATAATAGCAACAGGGTTTTTTTTTTTTTTTTTAACATAAAATCAAAAACTTCACATAAAATAAAGGAGAGCATATTGAATGTCAATCTAAGCCGAATGCAACACGTATTGAATGCAGATCGATCTACAAGAAAAGAATGGAAGGAATAGAAGGCACTAAGGGATTATGAATCTAAACAAATTGAATGCCAAGAATATGTGATGTATGCAATCCATGAAATAACTCATTTGAATCGACTGCCAACATAAAATCGATTTGACCATCTACTATCCCATAATAATGCCTGAAAACTAAATTCCCAAACACAAGAGAAACCATCGAAAAGACATCGCCTAACCATTGGAATAAAAATCAATGTTGGAAGTGGATTCACTCTGAGAGAGGGTGAATCAGAGTGGAGTAATTTTAACTTTTAACCTTGAAAGCATACTTAAAATTTTGATTAGTTAACCCAAAGTGACAGATTTGATTAAGCAGGTGAGCATTAACATTTCAGGTCAGATTGACATTCAAGACTTGACTAACATTTGCAACCCATATCAAATGATATTTTTCAAATAAAGCTTTATGAACAATCTTGTTGTGCTTTATCAACAGAACTATAAATCTTCATAATATGCAACTTTGACTTGCTTATGATAGACTCTTGAGCATTCATATAATGAGCACATAATGCAGATGTTAATTCACCTTATGAAAGAAAATTTTCACCAGATTTTCCCAATCTAAATTTGCATGACAAACATGAGCAAATTGACTTTTAAAATTTTAAACAACCTTAAAGTATCAGAGCATTGACCAACTAAATGAGAACAATAACATAAGTGACTATAAAAAGGAGTATGCAAGATAAACATAAATCACACAAAAAGGAGACACAAAAATTGCCGAGTGGAAAACCCTCCTGGGGTAGAAAAACCACTCCTAAATTGCCTTATTGGCTTAATTTCAAAACCACTGCATACAATTCCTTATAGGCTAATTTCAGAGCACCAACTCAAGGAGCACCAACCCCTCATTTAGAGACACCAATCTCAAGGAGCACCAACCCCTCTTTTATAGACACCAATCTCAAGAAGCACCAACCCCTTTACTGTTTTAGTAAATTATACAATAATACAAAGGATCTCTCTGTTTCTCTTTTATCTATCAAGTGCCTCTTGACAGACAATAACTAAAATCCTCAAAGTTCCAAAATGAACCTTCAGAATTTCAGGCATTGTCAAGCCTTAAGTCAGCTTGATTATCAACTCATATTTCAGATTTTCAATCTCAGAGCTCAACATTTTTCAATACAGTCACTATGATGTATTATCACAAGTTTCTTTTGTTTCACATATTTCTCATTGTTCTTCGCTCTTTTTCAATTAACACTCACTTTTTGATTTTATACTTTTTCTCATGATACTATTCAAAAACAGTTAACATACTCTGTTTTCCAAATTTTCAGCCTCAAAGAATAATTACCCTTACACCTCACATGAAAATGTTGCCCTTTTACTTTTTAGGTTTTTCTGTAATGATTAAAGCCCTAATCTCTTCGTTTTCCTCTTTTTACATTTTTCATCATTACATCCCATGAAGGTCACAAGAGTTGCTTGTTTTTCAGGTTACAGTATTAATGTAATGCAACAATTTCAGATGATACCGTGATCATGAGGGGAAGATCAACATGAATAATGTCTTCTGGTAGGAATACTCAAGCATGTCCAAATTTAGAAGGCAAACTGAAACCTGTTCTGTCAAGTAGCCTGCACAACCAGTGCTTTAACCAAACAACATCAAGGGATGCATGTAATTTTCAAATAATGGCCACTGAAAAACTGCTAAGAATAGAAATGCATTTCCCATGATTGATTTACCAGGTCTGTGAAGTGATAGAGCAGCTCGAGCTCTTTTTCCATTCGAGCTTCCATTTGATGGTACGAAACCGACAGGAGAAACGACCATTGTCATGGTCTTTCTATCTTCCAAAACACTATCAAAGAACAGTAACCCCGCAACAAGAAAAATGAAACGGCTGAGAGATACACAAATCAATGATGGTGGCCAGAATAGGGTTCGAGACCCTCAAACAATGAAGCATAACGATTTTCCCTACTTTCCACATGAATTCCTTTACAAAAATGAGATGCAGTTTGAAGTCTGAAAGGACAGTCATAATAATCCAAAAGAAAATCATAATGAAGTTTGAAATCCTCTTCTTTACCGCACAGCCGCGGTCTTCCTTCGGACAACCCGTGGTATAGCGGTGATTAGCACTTAAAGTTTTCGCTACCTTTACCGCCCAATTGCGGTCTCGCTTCCGACTACTCCCGGTACAATGGTAGCTCCTTGTAAGTTGCTAGCCATTTCCACTGCGTTACCGCGGTTAGCTACCTAACAACTCGCGATACAGTGGTAGTTGTCTTGCTTGCCACTGATGGTTTACCCGCACTACTGTGGTTACACTGATGACAACCTGCGGTATAGAGGTAACTGTCTTGCTTGCCACCAATGGTTACCACTGCACTGTCGCGGTTACCTTCCTGACTACCAGTGGTATAGCTGTGGCTGCTATGCATGCCTCTAGCCACTTCACCGCATTACCGCGGTTACCCTTCTGGCTACCCGTAGTATAGCGATAGCTGCTATGCATGCTGCTAACTGCTTTTACTACATTACCATGGTTTCTCTCTTAGCAGTCGGCGGTACTGCGGTAAGATGTCCGCGACCTTACCAAACACATGTCGACAAACTCATTTCCGTTTGACAATTGTTGACTATAAGAAATATCGACGAAAACGTGCCATGAAATATTACCTCCAAATGTAGATGGCTATTGACTTTTATATTCCCAAGAAATCAAGGCTAAGTCACTTCCAATGTAACATTAAAATATTAACCAATGCCTTTACCTGTTGTCGGCCTTAAGGCCTGATTTAAATGTAAACCCTTTAGACCCGATTCAAATGCAAAAGGAGACCAAATAGAATACCTTTACCCAAGGTCGAATGGCACCTTGATATATTCAATGCTGTATAATGTGCCATTGTCAAATGATGTCTAAAGACTTATGAGGTATAGTGAAGACTGAATTTGCATGATGAATTCACAATGCCATTCCACTTACCATAAACCCTTATTATACTGAGAAACAAGATGCATCATATAGACTAGACTGAGAAATGCCTAGGCACCAACCTAGGGTAGTTTTGACATCAAGGACAAATACCACAGAAGAAGTCAACAAACTCCCCCTTTTTCCTTGATGGCAAAAATACGTGCCATCTAAACCACCATTTTCTCCCCCTTTTTGTCACAAGGACAAAGGAAGAAACCTGTCATATACAACCACCATTTTCTCCATGCAATACAACAACTAATCAATACCCAACTACATATATAACACTAATGCGGCAAAAATTGCAGAACCAATACCATAAGCCATTATGATCACCTCAACAATGAATACAAAGCAATGAACCAATTCTTTTAAGCACCTCTGTTTTGATGTGAATGTAGAGGAATCCTTTTTTTAAGAACTAATACCATGGTCACTTGTTATACCAATTTGTACCTGAAACAAATACATGCCCATGTAAAACTGTGACCCGTAACATAAACTGAATTCATGATCTTGAACAACCTGTAGCATAATTCTCACTGTCAGTCCAACAAGAAACATAAGCATCATGAATATCCTGAGAAATAAGTTCTTTAAATTGCCACACCATGAATGCTAATGGATATCAACTTAATGTTAAGAATTTAAACAAATGTATCAATCTTGGGTTTGACATCAAGAGAAAACTAAAATGACTGAAAAACCAACATCACAAGGCTGCAAATGTGAACAACATTAGGCTGCAACAATCCAAGCAATCTGTCAAAGATTCATATCCAAAACTGCACACCAAGGCAAACTATTCCACCTTTTGGTCATATTAAACTTCATTCTCCATTGTTAATTGTAAACACACTATTACCAGTATGAATAACCATGCACAAGTGCATATCTTTGATGTAATGAGCATATGGAAAACATCAGTATCAACATATAAAAAATTAAGTGCATGCCATGAAACATGTGAACCAAGATCCAATTGTTCTTAGTATGTACCACCCAGATTATGTAAATGAGTCATCAAAGCCAGTATAGTTACCAAAGATGAGCAACCACTGTAAGCATCTGATAGCCAATACAATCAGTGAAACCAACATTTCCTTTCTCAAACTTATTGAAAAATGTGCAAATTTTTCAAACAGTGACTCTTTATCGTTGATACAATAACTTACTGCATATTTCTCCATGATCATAATAGGACACAGTATGATGATCAAATTCATTTACAAATGAAACACTGAAGTATACTGTTGCCAAAATAGATTTATATACCTCAACAAGCAAGAAGATACAACTGCATATTCAACACTTACTTAAGGAACCAATAGTAAGATAATTAGGCCAACATATTTTCATTGCAACTAACCTTGTTCTTCAGAATAACATCTTTTACCAAAATAGCACAAAGCAGCCAAATCTGTAGCATACAGTCCACTACATAAGTCTCAAGTCACCAAACTATCAGTATGACATAATAATTAACTTTAGAAGAAAATTATTGATCAATAGATGCATATTTAAAATCTTCATCATCCAAGAATACCCAAACTTATATCAATGTTGTTTGCTGTCCTCAAGTATACATATTCTTTACCAACATAATCAATGTCAAAAATGCTACATCAACAACCACAACTCTAGAAAATTGATTTTATAGCAACTACTTAGTATGTTGTTCATGATTTCCAAGCACAACATTGTAGAAACTCAACACTTACCATTTAATGTTTTTCAACTAACTACCTCTGTCATTCTTTCAAATAAGACCTCAACCAATTCACTGTCTTAACATGCTTTGTTTCTATTATTTGATATCAAAGGGGTTTATTCAAAAATGCATTAATCATCTCCCCCTCTCTTCATACTTTATTTCAAATTCTTAGTGATGATTCTTGTGCAACATGCACAAGATTTAGTTCTTCATTTTTCTTTTCTTGCTTTCTTCTCCATACTTGTATAGGCTTTGTCTTCTCCTTACTCAAGGTATTCTTTTCCTTTTGTTTGAAAATGTAGTCCCTATATGGCTTTCCCAAACTTTTCTTACACCACCGTGCTTTGTGTCCAAACCCATTACACCTATAACATATAATAGAGTTGTCTAAACCATAGAGAGAAGAATTTCTGTTAGGTACATTGTATAAACCTCTCTTTACTTATCTCTCATGATTATGAGTTTTATTCATCCCACATTTTCTTGCTCTATGTCCATAAGCATTACAACAATAAAAATAGCCATGAAATTGAGAGTGGTTATACCTGATAAATGAAGATCTTGATGGTCTTTTTTTCCTAACCCATTTTTCTTTTGTTTGAGCTTCAACAATATGGTGATCGAGATCAACCTTCAATCTTGGTGTATTCTTAGCAGTAAATGACTTTCCATCTGCAGTAGCAAAAACTGTTTCATTCTTAGATTCTTCTGTAGAGCCTTGTCCAACCTCATATCCCACTCCTGTAGGATCTTTAAATCGCTTTTGTCTGCCAATCATCTCATTCAATAAATTAGTACTATAATCAAATTTATGATTTTTATCCAATTGAACCTTAATAGTTTCAAGCTCTTTTCTTAATGGAACTACTTCTCCTTCAAGTTTTAAACATCCAGTCTTTTTAGCTTCCAAATCAGACTTTACAACAACTACAAACCTTTTGCATTCTTCAATTTCAATTTTCTGACTGATAATCAAATCATTTTTAAGATTTAGTTCTTTTAATACAAAATCATTGTCAGAACATTTCTTTAATGAGGCATCCTCATTTTCCAGTTTATTACATGATTCATTCTTATCTTTCAACTTGGCTTCTAATCCCTCTTCAGTCTTTTTCTTATCAACCATTTGGGCTTTCAGTAATTCAATAATTTTTATATCATCATTATGAGCTTGTATTACAGCTTTATTTATACTGACACTTTCTAGTAAGCTTACCTTAAGATCCTAATTTTATTTTCTAATCCTCTCGAGCTCATCTAAGGTAGTAAGCAGTTCTGCCTCCAAATCAACTTCAAACTCATCACCTTCACAATCCTTTTCGCCAAATTCTTGTTCAAATTCACTTACTAAGTGATCTTCTTCACCAACTACAAGACCAATTTTAGTATTAACTGGCAGGGGTAATGCTTGGGACAAAACTTCACAGGACTTGGCAGGGCTTGATTTATCAATTTTTTGCTTAACATTTAAGTAGCTTTATTTTGAGCTTTGTTCCTTTTTCACTTAGCCATGACGAATACTCCACGACACACAAAAACAGACTTCCAAGACCATAATCAATCCTAGGTATGAAACCTAATTTAGGACCCTACTCTCTAATACCACTTGTTGGAAGTGGATTCACTGTTAGAGGGGGGTGAATCAGAGTGGAGTAATTTTAACTTTTAACCTTGAAAGCATACTTAAAATTTTTCTCAGTTAACCCAAAGTGATAGATTTGATTAAGCAGGTGAGCATTAACATTTCAGGTCAAATTGACATGAGACTTGACTAACATTTGCAACCCATATCAAATGATATTGTTCAAATAAAGCTTTATGAACAATTTTGTTGTGCTTTATCAACAAAACTATAAATCTTCATAATATGCAACTTTGACTTGCTTATGATAGACTCTTGAGCATTCATATAATGAGCACATAATGTAGAAGTTAATTCACCTTATGAAAGACATTTTGCACCAGATTTTCCCAATCTAAATTTGCATGACAAACATGAGCAAACTGACTTTTAAACTTTTAAACAGCCTTAAAGTATCAGAGCATTGACCAACTGAATGAGAACAATAACATAAGTGATTATAAGGAGTATGCAAGATAAACATAAATCACACAAAAAGGAGACACATAAATTGCCAAGTGGAAAACCCTCCTGGGGTAGAAAAACAACTCCTAAATTTCCTTACTGGCTTAATTTCAAAACCACTGCTTACAATGCCTTATAGGCTAATTTCAGAGCACCAACTCAAGGAGCACCAACCCCTCATTTAGAGACACCAATCTCAAGGAGCACCGACCCCTCTTTTAGAGACACCAATCTCAAGAAGCACCAACTCCTTTACTGTTTTAGTAAATCATACAATAATACAAAGGATCTCTCTGTTTCTCTTTTATCTATCAAGTGCCTCTTGATAGACAATAACTAAAATCCTCAAAGTTCCAAAATGAACCTTCAGAATTTCAGGCATTGTCAAGCCTTAAGTCAGCTTGATTATCAACTCATATTTTAGATTTTCAATCTCAGAGCTCAAAATTTTTCAATATAGTCACTGTGATGTATTATCACAAGTTTTCCCTTTTGTTTCACATATTTCTCATTGTTCTTCGCTATTTTTCAATTAACACTCACTTTCTGATTTTATACTTTTTCTCATGATACTATTCAAAAATAGTTAACATACTTTGTTTTCCAAATTTTCAGCCTCAAAGAATAATTACCCTTACACCTCACATGAAAATGTTGCCCTTTTAATTTTTAGGTTTTTCTGTAATGATTAAAGCTCTAATCTCTCCGTTTTCCTCTTTTTACATTTTTCATCATTACATCCCATGAAGGTTACAACAGTTGCTCATTTTTTAGGTTACAATATTAATGTAATGCAACAGTTTCAGATGATACCATGATCATGAGGGAAAGATCAACATGAATAATGTCTTCTGGCAGGAATACTCAAGCATGTACAAATTTAGAAGGCAGACTGAAACCTATTCTGTCAAGCAGCCTGCACAACCAGTACTTTAACCAAACAACATCATGGCATGCATGTAATTTTCAAATAATGGCCACAAAAAAATTGCTGAGAATAGAAATGCATTTCCCATGATTGATTTACCAGGTCTGCGAAGTGACAAAGCAATTTGAGCTCTTTCTCCATTCGAGCTTCCATCTGCTGGTACAAAACTGACAGGAGAAATGACCATTGTCATGGTATTTCTATCTTCCAAAACACTATCAAAGAACAGTAACCCCACAACAAGAAAAATGAAATGGCTGAGAGATACACAAATCAATGATGGTGGCCAGAATAGGGTTCGAGACCCTCAAACAATGAAGCATAACGATTTTCCCTACTTTCCACATGAATTCCTTTACAAAAATGAGATGCAGTTTGAAGTCCGAAAGGATAGTCATAATAATCCAAAAGAAAATCATAATGAAGTTTGAAATCTTCTTCTTTACCACACAACCGCGGTCTTCCTTCGGACAACCCGCGGTATAGTGGTGATTAGCACTTAAATTTTTCGCTACCTTTACCGTTTCCTTTACTACCCAACTGCGGTCTTGCTTCAGACTACTCACAGTACAACGGTAGCTCTTTGTAAGCCGCTAGCCATTTCCACCGCGTTACCGTGGTTAGCTACCTAATAGCTCGTGGTACAACGGTAGTTGTCCTGCTTGCCGCTGACAGTTTACCCGCACTACTGCGGTTACACTGATGACAACTTGCGGTATAGCAGTAACTATCTTACTTGCCGCCAATGGTTACCACCGCACTGCCGCAATTACCTTCTTGACTACCAGCGGTATAGCGGTATCTACTGTGCATGCCACTAGCCACTTCACTGCACTACTGCGGTTACCCTTCTGGCTACCCGCGGTATAGCGGTAGCTGCTATGCATGTCGTTAACCGCTTTTACCGCATTACCGCGGTTGCTCTCTTAGCAATCTTTGATACCGCGGTAAGATGTCCGCGGCCTTACCAAACACATGTTGACAAACTTATTTCCGTTTGACAATTGTTGACTATAAGAAATATCGACGAAAACGTGCCATGAAATATTACCTCCAAATGTCGATGGCTATTGACTTTTATATTCCCAAGAAATCAAGGCTAAGTCACTTCCAATGTGACATTAAAATATTAACCAATTCCTTTACCTGTTGTCGGCCTTAAGGCCTGATTTAAATGTCAACCCTTTAGACCCGATTCAAATGCAAAAGGAGACCAAATCGAATACCTTTACCCAAGGTCGAATGGCACCTTGATATATTCAATGCTGTATAATGTGCCATTGCCAAATGATGTCCAAAGACTTATGAGGTATAGTGAAGACTGAATTTGCATGATGAATTCACAATGCCATTCCACTTACCATAAGCCCTTATTATACTGAGAAACAAGCTGCATCATATAGACCAAACTGAGAAATTCCTAGGCACCAACCCATGGCAGTTTTGACATCAAGGAAAAATGCCACAAAAGAAGTCAACAATCAAAGATTTCTATGCCAAGGATAGGGCACAGGGAATAAAAGGTATAGTGTCAAATAAAAACGCAAATCTAGCTCATCAAATATTACAAACAACCACCATGGAGGGGTACACTCAAATGGTTTGCCGAAGAGGCTTAAGTAACTCACAATGAATGCAAATAGTTGAAGTAAAGCCAAACTACTATAGAAAGAGATTATTGAAAATGCTATATGAATCAATCAAAAAGATAGGCCTGAGCTATACAATTTCGAACAAAGGAAATCAAAGGAAAAAGAAATGATATAATCTTCGCAAGATTCACAGATAAATCTTCTGTCTCTTTATTTCAAAACGAAATTAAGACAAAATGGAAATCACATTTTCAAACTACAACCACATATGATAATTTATTTTACTCCAAGGAAGAAGCGAACTCCATAATTTTTTTTTCAAAACCAATCCGGATTCCAACGCAACAACAATGGAAGAATGGTGTCGAGGTCAAGAGCCTCAATTTGCAGCTTCCACTTCTTCAAAACTCCCAAATCAATTTCACAAAAAAATTCCCCAATTCAAAAGTTCTTTTAAAAAAAATCAATAAATCTAATATACTTATTCTGACCAAAAATAATCTTGCGGACAAGTTTTTCTTCTTTCCAAAATAAAAATCAAAGATAAAAACCAAAATCTCCATTCAAATGATAATAAGAAAATCTTTTGTTTTTCGAAAAAAAAAAGCAAACAAAAGACCCATAAAACAACATGTTTCCAAATAGAATCTCAGTCTGAAGCCACACATGTGCTTCGACAAGTTTTTTTCCCACTTTTTAATTGTTTTGTATTTCTTTATCGTTTATCTTAATTCAAAATTAATATTAATTTTGATATTTTATTTTTCCCATGAAAATTTCCTCGCAAATAAATTTATTAATCACAACTTAACATTAACAATAATTTATTTTAAATTTATAGATGTTTAGAGTAACAAAGTATTGAAAGAATAAGGTGATGGAGAGCTCTCCGAGTGGTGTTGATGGCAATGGTGCATTTTCAAATTTTGAAAAGGTGATATTTCTTGATGGTGCTGTTGGCATTAATGGTAGATAGCTTGTTGATGCCAGGGTGATGTCAGGCAGGTCCTTTGTCGCAGGTAAGGATTGTGGGTCCCTTTTGACAAGAAATGAATTTGTTGGGAGGAATGGGGCTCTGAAAGTTGCATCCATTACTCTTTCTTTGTCATCCTTTCCTAAAAAGGGGAGTCTCGGGGCTGAAAAGTCTGGGCCAGGTCAATTATCTAGTGCTTTTTATGGGAATCGTAATAGCGTGGTTTTTTGGGCTGATAAGACTAAGAATGAATTTTCGTCGGGTTCTCCTATTAATTGGAAGAATCTGTTTGGGAAGAAGCCTAAAGGTAAAATTACTTCTCCACCTATGCCTTTTTTTGCTAATGCATTAACTAGTGAATACTCTATCTCTGTCCCGGATTGCATTGTTGAAAGGAGTATGTCAAATATGGACTTGGCTTTGCCGGGTAAATTCATTGGCCCTCGACCTCATATTGAGTTGGTACGTAAATTTGTTATTAGTCATTGGAGGCGTAAGGGACAAGTTGATGTGGCGGCTATGGCCAAAGGTTTTTTATCCTTTACATTGAACTATGAAGATGATTTGGTGGCAGCACTGTCAGGTGGCCCCTGGTTTTTGGGGAAGTCTTCGTTGATTGTAAAAAAATGGGAACCTGGGTTTAACTCGAATTCTTGTTCTTTTGTGACTACCCTGATCTGGGTTAGACTTCTTGGGCTCCCATTGGAATTCTGGGATGAGGAAGTGTTTAAAGGGATTTCTAGTACCTTTGGCTATTTGTTGTCGATTGACCAAATGACAACTTCCAGGAAGCGACTGGTCTATGCTAGATTTAGTGTGAATGTTAAAGAATCTGCTGATTTACTTGCTATAATAAAGATAAACTCAAAGTTTGGTGTATGGGAACAAGAGGTTGAATATGAGTCCATTCTATTTGCTCGCTTCCATTGCAAAAAGGCTAGTCACTGGGCGAAGAAATGTCCTCTTAAAGCTCAAAATCAGATGTCCAAACAATGGCATTAGAAGGTGAAGGTTACTAAACAGGGTTCAAAGCCATTGGAGAAGGAGGGCCCTCCCCCGAGTAGCGTGGATGAGGCTAGAAAACCTGGAGTTATGGGATCAAATATGGTCGAGAAGGGTGAGCTTTTGGTAAGCAAGATAGATGTGATTGATCTGGATAAGGATCAGGAACTAGGTGGATCTAATGTTGTGTCTCTTGTGAATATTTTTGTGGATGAGAAAAAGGAGGTTATGGAGGAGTCTCTTGAGAAAATGGAGGTCACAAAACTTGCTAAGGCTTTTATGAATGTGTGTCCTCAGTCTCCTCCAGTGGAAATGAGCCTGATTCAGGATTATGGGTTGAAGATAAAAGCACTAGAGGTCTTGTCTAAAGTAAAGGATATTGGTGATGTGGAGGACTTGGATAATCCTCCTTATATTCTGGTTTGTGGGTGTAGAAAGAAGAATTCTCCCTCATCGAGAGTGGTGACCAGAAATAGGGCAAGATTTGATTATGGATCTGAGCCGAGAGGTAGAGGTAGGCCTCTTGCAAATGTTACAAGGGAGAAGGAGTGTCGACTGAACATTGCTAATGGGACGTAGAGGACTTTGCTGGAGATTTGCTCTAAGAGCACCTCCAATAAGTTATTATGAAGATCATTTCCTAGAATATGAGAGGGTTAAACCAACCTCATAAGCATGATCTCCTAGCTAACCTGGTTAGGGATCATCATCCTGATATTGTGTTAATTCAAGAAACTAAAATGTGTGTTAACAAGTTAGCTAGATTAAAGAATAAGTTGTTTACGGACTATGGTATGCATAGCTCAGATGCTATGGGTGCATCGGGAGGGATTGTGACCTTTTGGAACCTCAACATTATTTAGGGGGTTGAGGTGTTTAGAGATGGTAATCATGTTGCTACTTCTTTCCTTCACATGAGGGATAAGTTCATTTGGACTCTTTCTAATATTTATGCCCCTAATTGTAAGAGTGCCATAATTTTTTTTGGGAAATCCTTGGACACTTTAAATTAAGGTTCTATGTTGGTAACTGGTTGATCATGGGGGATTTTAATATGCATTTGAATGATGGAGACAAGGTGGGTGGTTCGAAGATTTCAGATGATAGTAGATATGACTTAATGAATCTCTTAAATGATCATACTCTTCTTGATTTGGATCTCAAGGGTGCTTCCTTTACCTAGTCTAACAGGCGGGTGGGAGATGCTCTCATCCAGGTGAAACTTGATCGTGCTTTAGTGACCCCAGATTGGCTGATGTTTTACTCTTTCTCGCTCTCTATGCTGACTGGATTGGGGTAAGATACTTTTCCTTTGTCTTTGTCTTTGGATCTTTTGGGAGGGAAAACAAATTTCCCTTTCAGATTTGAGAATCTGATGTGGACTTGTCATCCATATATTAGGAACTTCATTTCAAAATGGTGGAACATTTAGGTGGATGGTTCAACTATGTTCAAAATTGCTAAGAAGCTTACCAATGTGAAGGAAAATATTGGGAAATGGAATAGATCTTCCTTTGGTCATATTTTTCTGGAAAAGGAAGGGGTGACTAAGGAACTTAATGATGTGCACCATGCTATCCAAGTTTCTGGGTATGATCAGGCCCTGGTTTTGAAAGAAAATGTTCTTTTTAAATTGCATAATATTGTGGTGAAGGAAGAGGAATTTTGGAAGCTTAGGTATAGGATTATGTGGCTTAATAGTGGGGATAGGAATACAAAGTTTTTACACCTATCTACTATGAAACATAGGGCTAACAATCACATTAAGTTAATAAACTACAATAATCAAGTTTTGGAAAATGGTGTTGATTTGCAAAATGCTGCCTCCTCTTACTTCTCGAATTTGCTTGTGGTGGAGGGGGAGCTTGATTTGGATTGTCATGAGGAAATTCTTAGGAACATTCCTCAGATCATTGATGTTGATACTAATAGGCAGTTGGTGGTAATTCCGTTGGCTGAGGAAATTAGAAGTGTTGTTTTCTCCTTTGAAGGGAATAAGGCGTTGGGCCCAGATGGCTTCCCCATGTTCTTCTTTCAGTTCTTTTGGGAAATTATTTCCAAGGAGGTGGTTGCGGCTACTAAAGAATTCTTTAGGACTAGCTCTCTTCTAAAGGAGTTGAATTCCTCTTTTATTGTCTTGGTCCTAAAGAAACCAGGGGCTTCTTCTTTTGATGAATTTCATCCTATTAGCTTATGTAATTCAATCTATAAGATTTTTTCCAAGGTGCTGGCGATTAGGCTGCAAAATGTTCTGCCCTGTCTCATTTCTCCTCAACAGAATGGATTTGTGGTGGGTAGGAAAATTATGGACTTCATTCTCTCGGTTCATGAGAACATTCACTCCTTAACTGTCAACAAGCATGTTGGGTTTATTTTGAAGCTTGATTTACTTAAAGCCTTTGATAGAATTGATTGGGGTTTTCTTATCAAAATTATGCTGTTGTTTGGATTTGGGGAGAAGATGGTGGTTCTTTTTCTTCAATTAATTTTGACTGCTCGATTCTCTATCCTTGTCAATGGGTCACCTTCTCCTTTGTTTGTTTTTTCTAGGGGTCTTAGGCAAGGGGATCCGATTTCTCCCTTTTTGTTTATCATTATGGTGGAATCTTTGGGGCGTCTTATTTAGAGATTTATTAACTCTGGGGCTATGGCTGGTTTTTCCCCTTCTTCCAGCAATATAATTTGTTCCCATCAACAGTTTGTGGATGAATCTCTCATGCTTGGGGAGTCCTCTATCAAGGAAGCCATGGCTATTAAATTAATTTTGTAGAAGTATGAAGCTTCTTCTGGGCAGAAGGTTAGCTTACCTAAGAGTGTGATATTTTTTAATACGTCAGTTCACAGGTAGATTAAAATTACTAGAATTTTGCAGTGTCAGATTGGTGATCTCTCGACCTCCTATTTGGGACTACCCCTGTGCTTGACTATTCCCGAGTCTTTATGGCGGGGATAATTGATAAGTTTAACTCTAAGTTGGCTGGTTGGAAGGGAGCGGTGTTGAGCCAAGCTAGGAAAGTGCAACTGATTAAGTCAACTCTCTAGAATCTTCCTATTTTTTCTCTTAGTTTATTCCTTATGCCGAGGAAATATGTGGATAAACTAGAAGGAATTCAAAAAATCTTCCTTTGGTCTGGTGTTGAGGATAAGAGAATAATTCACTTGGTCGCCTGGGATGATGTTTGTAGAAGTAAAAAGGCTGAAGGTCTTGGTATCCGCAAAATCCATGATTTTAATATCACCCTTTTGGGTAAACAGTTGTGGAAGTTATTCTTTGATAAGAGTGAATGGGTGAAAATTGCTTGGAGCAAGTACTTACGGGGTGTTGATGCTTTGAGAAACTTTTTGAAACATGAGTTTTCTCCCCCTTCTAGGTCTGCTTTGTGGAATTGTATGGTCAAGGCTCAAAGAATTTTATCTAAGGGGATTTTCTGGCAGCTGGGTAATGGGAGAAAGATTATATTTTTGGAGGATAGTTGGATTAAAATAAATCGCTTAAAGATGAGCCATGGGCTCAACCCCTTATGGAAGATTGTTTGCAGCGGTTTGGCAGATATGTTGCTGATTATATTGTTGATGGATGTTGGAAAAGGCTGCATGATGTTGATCCGAGGTTGGAGGCCTTGTATAAGATTTTGTCCCTGGTCCATATCCCTTCCATTCCCTCTATTGATACAATTTTTTGGAAACTTTCTTCTAATGGTAACTTTTTTGTTGCTTCAGTTTTCCATATTAATGACTCTTTTGTTGGCCCTGCCCCTTTCTGGGCCTCTGTTTGGTCTTCTAGATTAACTCCTAAGGTTAATATTTTCTTCTGGCTTCTATGCCAGAACAAGGTATTAACTACTGGCAATTTGGTCAAGAGGGGTTTTATGCTGGTTAACAGGTGCTTTCTATGTGAAGAAGCGGCCGAAGATTCCCACCATTTGCTGATTAGTTGTAGTTTTGCTAGAAGTGTGTGGGCACATGTGCTTCATCTTTGGAATACCAGTTGGGTGTTCCCTGCTTTGATTAAGGACTTTTGGTATCAATGGATCTTCCCTACTTCTAACCCGGCTCTGTAGGTGTTGTGGTCTCTATCTTTGCCTCATATTGCTTGGGGATTGTGGCTTGAACGTAATAACAAGATTTTCAAGAACTTTGCTCTCCCTGCTATCTCAGCGGCCTATAAAATATTTGCAGGTATTAAAGAAAATTTTGTGGCTGAGATTTCTTTTCATAATGGGCAGAAGATAATGTTGAGTCAATATGATTTGTTTGTTGCTCAGAAGTGGAGGTTGCCTTGTGATATCTCCCTCCTGGTTCATAAAGGAAAAGCTTCTAGAGAGAATGTTGCTTGGAAGGGTCTGCTAGATGGTTGGGTTAAGGTGAAATTTTATGGAGCAGTTAAAGGAAATTCGGGACCTGCTAGTTGTGGGGGAGTGATAAGAAATTCTAATGGTAGGCTCGTTTTTGTGGTGACACTCCCTTTGGGAACCCAGACAAACCACTTTGCGAAAGTGGCTGCTACCTATCATGGACTCAAATTGGCTCAAAAGAAATGATTTAAGAAAGTGTGGCTTGAGGGGGATTCTCTCAATATGATTAATAATTTGAAAACATGTGCTACCTCCTCTTGGACTATTAAAAATTTGATAAAGGATTCCATTGATATCCTTAATTCTTTTGATGATTATTATATCTCTCATATTTTGAGAGAAGGAAATAGTTTGTCTAATATCTTTGCTAATTTGGGGGTTAGAGGGGCCCGGGAGTGGGATTTGAATGACCCTCTTCCTATAGAGGCTATTGTCACAATTAATCATGATCCGAAAATCTAAGGGGAGTTACGATCTTGTATGGCGTTGGGCGTGCATGTTTATCATCACGTGGAAGGTTATGATATGGAGGAGTGGTAATTAGGATTCGACTTACCTTGATAGTACTAAGGAATATATCCATAGGGAGCAGATTACTATGTTAATAAATCACCTTTGCCATGTATCTTTTCTCACATGGATTGTGGGTATTCTTAGTGTTGCTTTCTCAAGAAGTTTCTTCACTGCTCTGAGAGTTGTGAAATTTTTTCGACTCTGTGAGTTCGGATGCAATGGGTGGAGACATAAATCATGTAGAGCATTTCTCTTTCCACGTGGTTAAGAATAATTCAGAGGTTTGGACTATTCTTGAGAAGGGAGGGTTGACACCTTATATTGAGAGACTGCATGGTAATAACCCTTAGACGACTGCTCTGTTTGCCAAAAAATGGAATAACAAGGTGCTGAAACTTGGAGGAACGGAGTTTGATGTTACTGAAGACCTCATGGCCCACATTACTAGTTTATCGATAGATGGTATGAAGTTCTTCAAAGACAAAAAAGAAGCGCAAAATTCCATGAAAATATTCTTCAAAGGGGAGAAAGCCAAGGACCTTAAAGCAGCGAAGAGGGGGATATTAGAGGAAATTTATCAAGGCCTTGTGGGGGGACGTTGTTGAGGAGATAATGTGGTACATTTCTCTTGAAGACTGATATTCTACAGTAAATTCTTATCACTTTGTCCTTCTTAACCATTTCCATCACAAGAAAAGGATTTCTTTCCTTTTTACCTTTTGGCCTCTTTGGATGCTGGCATAATTGACCATAAGAAAAATCTGAAGAACCTTGTTCTTCATGTGGGGTTGATTCTCCTTATCTCTAATTATGCCAGAGACTTTGAGGTGGTTAAGTATCTTTCTACCCCTAAGGATGTGAAACATAAGCAAGATAAGGGTTATGAGACTTTCTCTGAGGAGGAAGTGACCTGCAAAAATAGGAAAAAATGAAAGCTTATCCTAGAAAAGGAGTCGGAGTCGGAGGATGATGTGGATTTTGTGTCAGAGTCCTTGGCTACTATGGATGAAGATGTGAGATCCCCTACTATGGGCAAGTGCAAAAAAGAGGGTTTGAGCCCTAACAAGGGTTATGACAGTTGCACCGAAGAGTCTGTTGATGAAATGTTGAGTTGGAGAAAAAAGGACATGAAGGATATGGCTAGGGAGGTGTCGTCGCCTCCCCCTGCTATGAAAAATAGGGAGATGATTGTGGGTGATAGTAAGAATAAGGTGGCGAGGTCTGCTTGTAAAATTATTGAGTTGGATACTCCTCTTAAAGTGGTTGGCGGATAGGACGTTGTGGGGTCTTCGGATGGTACAAAACAAGATGTTGTGGTTTCTTCGAGAGGTTATCAGGATCAAAAGAAGGACAAGATGGTTGTGGTTTTTTTTGGGAAAACTGCTATGGACCCTCATGTGGTGGACCCAGATAGGAAGATGAAAAGGATGGCAGTTGTTGTTGAGATCGTGGAGTCCATCCAAAAAATTAAAACGTTGACTCCGACGTCGATTGCTGCCGATAAGGGTAAGGAGGTTGCTGCTGATATGGATAACGTTAGCTCCTTGCATGAGGAGGATGAAGAGGGTAAAGATGTTTTTAATACTGGTAAATAAAATATTGTTGATGTTTTGGGAGCTGCTAAAGAGGGTTCCATTGTTTTTTATAAGATTTTTAAGTGGATTTTCCATGAACTGAATATGACTAATGTGAAAGTGAGGGCTATTTTGAGTAAAGCGAAGAACTCCTTTGTTCAGGATTAGATTGATGATTTGATGAATTCCCTAAAGATTGTGGCAGAGGAAACACTTCTGTTGAAGTAGAATATGGAAGGAAGAATCCTCACCTTGGAAAATCTCATTGAAAGGATTTATACTAATCTGGAAAAAGGAAGGGAGGAGAACAAACTGGGTTTAATGCTAAATCTGTTGGTATTACTTCCCCTATGGATAGTGTTAAGAATGGTAAGGATGTTGTTGATGATGATGTTGGCAAGCTGATGGAAGGGGAGAAGCTTGGTGACAAGGGTGATGATAAGGGCTGTGTTTTGATTGGTGAGGTGAAATCAGGCGGGCCTGGGGTTATAACCCATAACAAGACCAAAGCTCAGGTAGGTGCTCCTGCTCATGATCTATTTGTTGCTGGGGATGAAGGTGTAAAGAATGTGGCTTGTGATGTGGATGTTGCAGATATTCTAAAAAATATGTAATGTTGCTAGGTGGGGTCCTACTTATTGTTGTGGTCTTGTTGTGGTTGGGCTGTTATGCTTTAGTTGACTTTATCTTTCGATACAACTGCTTTTTTGTGTAAAGGGTTCTGAGCCCCTTCAAAACCCATTTTTTACCTTTAATCAAAACAATAATTTGTTTTATATTTAATTATGAAAACACTTTACAATTTAACCATTTAATTATCCAAACACAACATATACACCCACTTAATAACATAATTTATTTAATTCTATATCAAACAAAAACTTTACTAAACAATTAATTTTAACACTACATATCAGAAAAAATCACCCAAACAAACTTAATCAAACATCAAGAAAGGGCGAATCATGGAGGGACACTATAATGTACAAGTATGTATGTATAAATATATGTATGTATATGTATATGTACATATATATATTTATGCATACATAAACATATACATATATACATACATACATACACATATACACATACACATACAGGCAGTGGAAAATCTGGACATCTAAACTGTTGTTTGTCAAAAAAATGGCCTTTACCTTGGCCAGCATGCTCAGGATAAGATGTGAAGTCCACATCTATCTGTAGATAAAATTCTACATGTAACTATTTGAAAAAATATTGTGGCAGCCCATCATTGTGAGGCCATCTATGATACGTTGCCAACCATCTAGGGTATATGAATGGCACAACAAGAGGATCTACACACCTTCTAACCACATATCCTCTAATTCTATTTTTTCCTCTATAATGAGGGAACATGGTAAACACATTTTTTTGTGAAACTAATTTTCCAACATCTCCTGGCAAGAGACAAATAAAACTACTCAATGTTGATATCATCATAAGGATTGAATGATCGAATTGCTTCGATCATTCGATAAATCTCATCTCTAGTTGTGACTAATCTATCTTGATTAGCCAAATTGGGGGAGTTGTGAATTGTTTGCTCTAAGCATCTTAGAGCATTTTCTAATCTAGCAGTACTCTCTTGATATAAATTTGTTCTAGCTTGAGCATTTTTCTCAGAACGAGGGGAATGGTGAGATCCCTCATCAACCATGATATATGTATATGTGTATATGTAAATCTAGACATATTCATATCATTAAAACAAAATATACATGATGTTAAACAAATTTAAATCAAATTTCAAAACTAAAACATATATATATATTTAAATTACAAAATTTTCAAGTTTCAAAACTAAAACATTTTTAACTTTATATCTAATGAGATAGTTCAAGTTATATCTATCTCTATGCTCAATAGTTCACCTTCTACAACTCAGATAACATATATGTGTTTACCATGTTCCCTCATTATAGAGGAAAAAATAGAATTAGAGGATATGTGGTTAGAAGGTGTGTAGATCCTCTTGTTGTGCCATTCATATACCCTAGATGGTTGGCAACGTATCATAGATGGCCTCACAATGATGGGCTGCCACAATATTTTGTCAAATAGTTACATGTAGAATTTTATTTACAGATAGATGTGGATTTCACATCTTATCCTGAGCATGCTGGCTAAGGTAAAGGCCATTTTTTTTGACAAACAACAGTTTAGATGTCCAGATTTTCCACTGCCTGTGAACAAGAAGGAATTAGTTGGGCCAAACCTTTTGGTTTTACCGAAACATTTGGAATTGGCAACAACAAGGGAGTCAACAACATGCTCCACTCGATCCTAGATTTTGGATAACATTGCCTCTATTATGACACAAATTGATTAGATGTCATCTAATCGGGTTGGTAGATACTTATTATGCCCGCGGATCAACCTTCCTCCCACTGAGGCTACATCTGCATCTTATGATCCATTTATTCATGTCGATCTACCTACTCCTTCAGATGTCGAGCATATGACCCACATGACTGCATAATATGTGTAGAGTCTCAGTTTTGGATTTACTAGCAACATATTAGGTCATCAATGAGGACCATGGGATCCATCTTGACCATGTATAGGGATTTATTAGACAATAATATCTTGGTACACATACGAGCCACATGGTGGCAACTTCAGAGGTTATTCCACAACAGCCTACAAGATCCCATGTGCATCATGTTTCTATCGATCCTTTAGCTTGTCTAGGTCGTCAGGATGTTATAGATCATGTTGAGGTTATTGCGGCACCTGATCTTGTCCATGGCACATATAGTCAGCTTCTTTTTGGCATTGATAATGTACATGCTACAAATCCCCCTGCAGTGTCTTTGCTTTCTTGTGATCTTAGTGAAATTGGTAGAGCCATCGATCAGGCACGACAAGTACTTGAATAATTTATATATATATATATATATATAATTGTGTTCTAATAAATTACATATGTATACATGTAATGTATTTTAAAGTCTAGTTATTTAACTCCTGATTGAAATTGTGTACTTGAATTTTTTTAGCAGTATGGTGATTTGTCAGAGTTCGAAAATTTGGTGCATGATGGCGATCTCATGCAGTATACAACTGAGGTACATTTGAATAATAAAAAAATAAATTACTTGATGTAAGTTTGAACACATTGAACTTGTACATTGTAATTTTTAGATAGTTTTACATATATGTACACATATATATATATATACATGTATTAAAAAATAAATTTAAACATGTGTGTACTTGAACTTGTGCAGGGCTTGGGACGAGGTTCAAGAGACGGATCAAGAGAGCTTGGATCGGGACATGGATCCACACATCTTGGATCAGGATAGGGATCACGACATGGATCGAGGGAGAGATCGGGCCATGGATCGAGGGAGAGATCGAGGGAGAGATCGGGCCAAAGATCTGATGATTCTATTCATACTAGATATCCCTCTCTTTGAGATGTTTTACAGTATTATGGTTTGAGATCAGATTATTATGTTGGAGATACTTTTAATTATTTACATCACATTACATACATTTATGTTTTATGGTATACACTTGTTATGATTTACATCACATTCATACATTTATGTTTTATGGTTTGAATAGGTTTGTTATACACATTATTATGGTTTGAGCACTTGTTACATCTATTCACATTGTCCATTATTATGGTTTTATCTATTTAGAAATTTTGTACCTTTATTTAAATTTATTATGGTTTGAACAATTTTTGTACATCTATTTACATTGTGAAATAAAAATGTTGGACTATCTAATGGTTGCTATTTATAAATTTGAAAAGATGGATGTAAAATTAATTTTAAATAGAAATGAATTTGTCTAAATAAATAGGTCGAGAAATAGAAATAATTTGAATGCAAATATGTAAGTTCTAGGTCAATTGGACTAAGAGACTCAATGCTATATTTAAGTGGAACATAAAAATCCAATTGGAAATAGATGATAACCTGATTTCTTAGCTCTAAATATTCATTTTTAAAGTCACTCTAGGTTAAATATAAATTGTGCATATATCATGCTATATGAAATTAAGACTTCTATATAATTTAATACACATGAATTTGAATGTGCATGCAAAGAATTCAAACTAGATGATGAGCTATACTTGTGTCTAGTTGAATGTAAATGAAATCAAATATATTCAAGTCAAATTAAGAATTCTATATAATCTAATACACATGAATTTGATTGTGCATGCAAAGAAAGTGATCTAGATGATGAGCTATAAGTGGAGTTGAATGTAAATGAAATGAAATATATTCTTGAACTTAAGAATTCCATGGAATATTTATGCAATTGGGAATTATTAAAATCTCACTATTCACATAATATAAGTATCTAGATCTTCCCATGACAACTATATATTAAAAAGTGATCAATCCACATAATTACTAAAGATCCCATTACATGTGGTCTCAAGCTATACATGGTAAACAACTATTGATGCCAAAATATAGCTATCTCAAGCACCCAAAACACCATCACTATGATTCACTACAATGAATATTCCAATGCACCAAGGTGAACAAGAAAGACCAATTCAAGAGAACCCATACAATCTAACATTAACAAAATGATACATGTAAGTTACATACCAAAGGTTATAAAAAATCATGGTTGCTACTCTGAATGAAAGAAAAGAAATTTTACAATGACTATAGATCTTGGATAATATAATAAAAATATTGAATGTCACATTGGTAACATAAAAAATAAAGAAAACTAGAGACAACACATGTAGATTCTTCACCACTCAAACACAAAATCAGCTAGATCCAATTTGTCACAAAATTACAATAAAGTAATCATAGTTTAGGAACCCAATAAGAAAAAATATAAAAAAAATACACTAATAAAGAGCATATACCAACACTTACAAAAACCACATGATCCCAACAAAACATCTAACTTACAACTTTAAAAATTCATTTTGCCTAGAAATTCCTTAAATCATTCTTGTGACCCTAGGAAAAATGAAATTTTAAAGTTGTACTAGAGATGTTTTATAAATTTCAAATGATGCACTATATACTTGTGGAATTGAAAAAATGAAATGAAAGATTATTGAACTTAATAATTCCATGGAGCATAAATTTAAATGCAAAATTGGAACATAAACTAGGTTTTGTAAATTGTGCATATATATGATCTAGCTCATATAAGTGGAGTTGAACAAATGAAATCAAAGATTTGAAAGTGAACTTAAAAATTTCATGTCAAACATAAAAATATATTTGGAATAGATGATTTAAAGGAATTTAGACAAAATGTGAACTTTTTAATTTAGTCACTAGGTTTTGTAAATTGCATACATATATATATGATATAAGATTCAACAAATGAAATCGAAGATTCAAGTGAACTTAAGAGAACCCCATGTCCAACATAAAAATGCAATTGGAAATAGATGATTTAAAGGAATTTAGGCAAAGTGTTTGAAAACATTTTTAAAGTCACTAGGTTTTGTATCAAGCATATATAATCTAACATACATATTTAAGTGGAGTTTCAAATGTAAATTATGAAATCAAAGATTCTTGAACTAAATTAAGAATTCCACAAGAAACAAATTTATTTATACAATTCCAAAAATAAATGACCAGGCCTTTGAAAAAAAACCATTCTAAATCATGTCACATGTCCAATCAATATAAATATATATATCTAGATCTATAAATTTTTTGAGTACATATATATCTATTCATACATGTGTACATATATCCAAAAAAAAACTTAAAGCTCCCAATATATAAAATCTGGATCCTCTCTATCTTTAATTATCTCTAAAATCTTTTCATGATCTTCAATAGGCAACCTCCATTTTTGTTTGGCACGTCCTCTTTTAGGTAAAGTTTCTAAATTTATTTGTGTTGCTATAACTAAGTGACTGTAATATAGAACCTTTTGTCCTGGCATATAATCAACAAATATAATACCATTTTTATCTTTTATTTGTTGATAATATGTTCCTTCAATAACGACTGATCCAATGGGATAATCCTGTCCATCACCATTTGTCATATTCCACCAATTTTATTTTTGGTTGCATACATCTTAGTAGATAGTAATCTACACCTTCCGCATTGTCAGGATCTGCAACAATAGGTAAAATATCTCTTGTACACACCATATAAAGTTTACAAAAGTTGTAAATATATTTTTAATATATATAAATTTTTATATAAACATGCTTCAAACTTACTTGAAAATAGAATATATTTAAATCAATTTTAGCTTTTAATCAATTACCATACTTGTAACAATTAAATTAGATACGCGTTCATAATCAACTGAATATAGAATGTCGTAGACATCGACATTGTCATCTTCAACAAAAGGAGGCATTAATATTAATTTTTTCATAACGAAGTAGAGGATCAAGCCTCATTCAAAACTCACAACAACATACAATGCATTTCAGAAAATATTTTAAATAAGACAAAAATCTATAAATAGTGTCTTCAATTTCTCATTCAAACTTTCCTCAAATCACTTAATAGCAAGATAATTCTGAAATTGCATTATTTTGCAACCATATGGGCTGATGAAAAATATTAAAAACTGATGTAAATCTGATACAAAACAACAAATATCAAATACGCAAGTGGACTCCTTCAATCCAACTTTTTTTACCAAATTCTAACACCTCCAACCTGCAACCTTCAATGGAAACCTCTGCTGCAATAAACGATGATTCACCAAATTGTTTTATGCTACAAAAACATCCTAAAACCTGAAATAAACCAGCAATAATAATTTCCACAAAACTCCCAGGAAAATAACTACACTTGCAACACCAACCTTCAAATTCTAGCCAAGAATGGCTACCAAAACATAGTCAAATTTGCTTGTAATCTTCAAAAACAAGCTCCCAAAGCTTCACCAGAAAAAAATCATGATCAATTTGGGAAGAAACCTCCAAAAATCCATCCCCAAAACCTTCCATAATATTAAAAATGCTTTCCTTGACCCACTCCCACCAAAATTGCCAAAATTGGAGTCCATTCCTAGATTTTAGGGCACTTTCCAATGTAACTCCTGCCAACTCACTTTGGGTACCCACCTTTGCATGCATCAATTAAGAATTTTTTTAAATGCATAATCAAACTTATAACTCCATCCAAATCCACTCCCAAGAATATTTATTGCCAATCTTTTTAATATTAGACAATTTCTAAAATCCCCCTAAATTGTCTCCACACCCCAAAATTACAACAAAATAATAAAAAGGGTAATTATTTAATGTTTAACTTAATATAACTTTGCAAATTACCTCACCAAGATAATTACCTACAAAACCTTAGGAAATTTAATTAAAATATTATTTTGGTTGATGCAAGATTGCTGGTCAACTACGGTCTTGCATCAGACACCTGCGGTAGGAAATTTTTTGTGAATAAGGATTCACAAAATGCAGTTGAGTGGTAGTACCACCCTTTTGGATTGCAATAAATCCTTAGAAAACTCCATCATTGAAACATGTGCACCAAAAATATATTCTTTTTCCTCTTTCCAACATCTTTTTGAAACAAGATTCATGCTCCTCCAACAAATATGCACTTCATTCTTCTCTCCTCTCGTGGAATCATATCCATTATGAACCGTCCTCCTCCTCATAATACCATACATTCTCCTCTCTTCTCTTATGAGATTCAACCCACCACAATCCGACCACCTCCACCAAGTTTTACCTTGCAACATCCTCTACAAATTCTATATCCAAATATGTATTATCCAAACAATAATCAAAATCTATTGTATCCTTATACAAATCTATAATTGCCACCCCATGGAAATTAGAAATTTTCATCTGCATACTCTCTTCTTTCTTGACATCCTCTTCTACACTCAACAAAGAAGGTATAAAATCATTAAAACTAAATTGAAAATGAAAATTTACCTCATTCTTGTTCACTGCCCCAACATATTTTTCCTCTTTATTCTCTGCAACATCCATCTTCTCACCTCCAATGAAAAGTTTTGTAAAATCCTCTTCGTTTTTATCCATCATTTATCCTTCCAACAACTTGTTGATTCTTTCCATCTCTTCTTTCAACAAGAGATCTTCCTCTTCCTCATCAACTTTCTCATCAAACTTAGGACCATCCATGTTCATAATTTTTTATTGCAAACCTTCTTCATCCATTTCACATAATGCACTCCCTTCACATGCTATCACTGAAACTTGCACCTCATTATCTTCTCCATTTCTGTGGGCTTCCCCCACAAATTATTCCTTACATTCAACCCCTACCAAAGGGCTGCAACACTCTTTCTTTCTAATCTTCTCTTTTATGTCCTCTTTTATGAAAATATTCTTCTTCTCGTATCTCTCATGTCCTTAGCCATTTTTTTCAATACATCTACTTCGGCCTTGAGCTTTTCAAATTCTTCATGATACTTTCTATTTTCCACTTCTTCCCAATATTGCTCCCAAAATAAAATTCTTATGGGCCTCCTCATGACCCATCCCATCCTCTCAAGTATAGACTGCCTCACACCTGGTGATCTGTCTACACACAAATCACAAACACACCACCGCAGGTCCTAGTGCAAACTACCTCACATCGGTGCTTCTGCCTGCACACTCAAGAACTCCTACTCTAATACCACTAATGAAGTAGAGGATCAAGCCTCATTCAAAACTCACAACAACATACAATGCATTTCAGAAAATATTTTAAATAAGACAAAAATCTGCAAATAGTGTCTTCAATTTCTCATTCATACTTTCCTCAAATCACTTAATAGAAAGATAATTATGAAATTGCATTATTTTGCAACCATATGGGATGATTAAAAATATAAAAAACTGATGTAAATCTGATACAAATAAACAAATATCAAATACACAAGTTGACTCCTTCAATCCAACTTCTTTTACCAAATTCTAGCACCTACAACCTGCAACCTTCAATGGAAACCTCTATTGCAATAAACCATGATTTACCAAATTGTTTGCTGCTGCAAAGAAATCCTAAAACCTGAAATAAACCAACAACAATAATTTTCACAAAACTCCCAAGAAAATAACTACACCTGCAACACCAACCTTCAAATTCTAGCCAAGAATGGTTGCCAAAACATAGTCAAATTTGCCTGTAATCTTCAAAAACAAGCTCCCAAAGTTTTACCAGAAAAAATCATTACCAATTTGGGAAGAAACCTCCAAAAATCCACCCCCAAAAAATTCTATAATATTAAAAATTCTTTCCTTAACCCACTCCCACCAAAATTGCCAAAATTGGAGTCCATTCCTAGATTTTAGGGCACTTTCCAATGTAACTCCTGCCAACTCACCTTGGGTGCCCACCTTTGAATGAATCAATTAAGAAAGTATTTAAATGCATAATTCAAACTTATAACTCCATCCAAATCCACTCCCAAGAATATTTATTGCCAATATTTTTAATATTAGACAATTTCTAAAATCCCCCTAAATTGTCTCCACACCCCAAAATTACAACAAAATAATAAAAAGGGTAATTATTTAATATTTAACTTAATTTAACTTTGAAAATTACCTCACCAAGATAATTACCTACAAAACCTTATGAAATTGAATTAAAATATTATTTTGGTTGATGCAAGATTGTTGGTCAGCTACGGATGCTCCTGCATTAGACACCTGCGATAGGAAAATTTTTGTGAATAAGGATTCACAAAATGGAGTTGAGTGGTAGTACCACCATTTTGGGTTGCAAGAAATCCTCAGAAAACTCCATCACTGAAACATGTGCACCAAATTTTATTTTATTTTTCCTCTTTTTCCAGCATCTTTTTGAAACAAGATTCATGCTTGTCCAACAAATATGCACTTCATTCTTCTCTCCTCTCATGGAATCATATCCACCATGAACCGTCCTCCTCCTCCTAATACCATACATTCTCCTCTCTTCTCTTGTGGGATTCAACCCACCACAATCCGACCACCTCCACCAAGTTTTACCTGCAACATCCTCTACCAATTTTATATCCAAATATGTATTATCCAAACAATAATCAAAATCTATTGTATCCTTATACAAATATGCAATTGCTACTCCATGGAAATTAGAAATTTTCATTTGCGTACTCTCTTCTTTTTTGAAATCCTCTTCTACACTCACCAAAGAAGGTATATAATCATTCAAACTAAATTGAAAATGAAAATTTACCTCATTCTTGTACACTGCCTCAACATATTTTTCCCTCTTTATTCGTTGCAACATCCATCTTCTCACCTCCAATGGCAAGTTTTGTAAAATCCTCTTCATGTTTATCCATAATTTTTCCTTCCAACAACTTGTTGATTCTTTCCATCTCTTCTTTCAACAATAGATCTTCCTCTTCCTTACCAAATTTCTGATCAAACTTAGGACCATCCATGTTCATAATTTTTTATTGCAAACCTTCTTCATCCACTTCACATAATGCACTCCATTCACATGCTATTGCTGAAACTTGCACCTCATTATCTTCTCCATTTCTGTGGGATTCTCCCACAAATTCTTCCTTACATTCAACCCCTACCAAAGGGTTGCAACACTCTTTCTTTCTATTCTTCTCTTCGTTGTCCTCTTTTATGAAAACATTCGTCTTCTCATATCTCTCATCCCATGCTCTCATGTCCTTAACCATTTTTTTCAATACATCTACTTCGGCCTTGAGATTTTAAAATTCTTCATGATACTTCCTATTTTCCACTTCTTTCCAATATTATTCCCGAAATAAAATTTGTATTGGCTTCCTCATGACCCATCCCATCCTCTCACGTATAGACTACCTCACGTTCGGTGATCTGTCTACACACAAATCACAAACACACCACCACAGGTCCTGGTGCAAACTGAATCACATCGACACTTATTCCTACACATTCAAGAACTCCTACTCTGATATCACTAATGAAGTAGAGGATCAAGCCTCATTTAAAACTCACAACAACATACACTACATTTCACAAAATATTTTAAATAAGACAAAAATCTGCAAATAGTGTCTTCAATTTCTCATTCAAACTTTCCTCAAATCACTTAATAGCAAGATAATTCTGAAATTGAATTGTTTTGCAACCATATGGGCTGATGAAAAATATTAAAAAATGATGTAAATCTGATACAAAATACAAAATATCAAATACACAAGTTGACTCCTTCAATCCAACTTTTTTTACCAAATTGTAGCACCTGCGATCTACAACCTTCAATGGAAACCTCTACTACAATAAACCATGATTCGCCAATTTTTTTTTTTCTGTACAAACATCCTCAAACCTGAAATAAACCAGCAATAATAATTTTCACAACATTCCCAAGAAAATAACTACACCTGCAACACCAACCTTGAAATTCTAGCCAAGAATGGTTGCCAAAACATAGTCAAATTTGCCTGTAATCTTCAAAAACAAGCTCCCAAAGCCTCACCAGAAAAAATCATGACCAATTCTAGAAGAAACCTCCAAAAATCCATCCCCAAAACCTTCCATAATATTAAAAATGCTTTCCTTAACCCACTCCCACCAAAATTGCCAAAATTGGAGTCCATTCCTAGATTTTATGGCAGTCTCCAATGTAACTCCTACCAACTCACCTTGGGTGCCCACCTTTGCATGCATCAATTAAGAAATTTTTTAAATGCATAATTCAAACTTATAACTCCATCCAAATCCACTCCCAAGAATATTTATTTCCAATCTTTTTAATATTAGACAATTTCTAAAATCCCCCTAAATTGTCTCCACACCCCAAAATTGCAACAAAATAATAAAAAGGGTAATTATTTAATATTTAACTTAATCTAATTTTGAAAATTACCTCACCAAGATAATTACCTACAAAACCTTAGGAAATTGAATTAAAATATTATTTTGTTGATGCAAGATTGTTGGTCAACTACGGATGCTCTTGCATCATTTCATTTCCCATCCTGAAACATACCCATCTCTAATATTCTCACATTGAACAATATTTGCATTGTCCTCAATGCAATCAACACAAAAACATGATTTTTCTCTCACATTAATTGCATAAGGCCTACTATTTCCTGTTGTCATGACTTGATTTAGACTTCTAATGCTATGAATTGCTTGACAATTATAAAGATTTGATTGATCAATATCTGTAAATTCAAATTTGAAAATTCAATTAAATCATGTACACAAACTTTGAAATTCAAATTTTTAACAAATTTTGACTACATGTACCTATAACTTCCCAAAATATTGTGTTTTTTATGTTGAGTCGCGAGTGGAAAAATGACTTTTGCACCATTCAACAATTTCATTTGCATTTCGTATGGCATTACATGCAAGTACACATGTTGGAAAAATTTGTTACTTGTTACTTTCAAGGAACTTAAAAGAATTTAATTTAGTTTAAATATATATCTAATTTTAAAAAAATATATCTAGATTCCACATATATATATGGTGAACTACGAGCAAGTTTATGTTGATGAAGTGCATGCTTCACATATGCTCTTGCTCTATTGTGCTCTCCTTTTCCGTGTCCACTCTCATAAAAAATTCACAAAAAATTGGTGTTGTGTCTAGCATGTTGATGGCTTAACCAAACAAAAGATTTTGTAGACTTAAATTGTCCTATGAAGTTACAAAAAAATACACTCAAATCAAATTAGCTTCAAAAAAGTAATTATATATAAGTAATTAAACAATTTAAGTCTCAAAGTTAAAAGTAAATAAATAAATAAAATTTTAAAAAAACAATGTACTTACCAGCACATCCATCAGACCATATCCAGTGTTGTTCTTGATTTATGCCATGTCATCTTAGGTCTTCAAAAAACATTTTGAAACAACGAGCTACATAGCTTCTATCACGATTCATATCATCACTGATATAAAAGTGAACCTCTTTGATGGTAATTCGATCATGATTCGTATAATCTTTGGTACTTTGTATTCCATCAACCTCTAACTCGGCATGCCTATAGAAAACTTGCACAAAGATTGCAACTTGCTCTGAAGGATAATATTGACTTTGAATCTCAATTTGAGGACTAAATGTATAGTTCTTAGAGAAATCTACAATAGAGAGAATACAACTTGGTGGAAAGAAATTCTTTGAATCACGAAATTGCTTAGCTTGTCATCTTGCACCATGAAAATGTTGGATATGTGGATATATGATATTGCGAAATTTATTCATGAATTCATTGAAGGCAATCCACTCTCTTTGAGAACAATTTTTTTGGCCTCAACTCTTGACTTCATTAAGTATGTCTCATATTCAAATCTCCTCCAAATAACTTGGATTTCAATATTGTCAACATGTAAAAGATTCTTCAAATCTCCACAATCATTACATACATTTTTTATACACTGGACATTGAATTCATCCGAATCTTCTGATTTTTCGCATACAAGAGACTTCACAAATTGTGTTGTTCTTCCAGGGATGGCTAAATTTTGATCAATTACTGCCATAGCTTTTTTATATAATTATAGGTGTATATCAAATTCAACATGATTTCAACAACAACAAGTTTCACGTACTTTATTTATACGCACAAATGATGGTCGTAGTGTCTCAAACATCCTTTGACAAATCTTCACATTTGGAAATTCTTGCTTGAATGCTTCAAAAATTTCACTTCGTGTTGTATCTATAAAATGTTTTGGATGAGAATTTTTTGTACCATCTTCACCTATTATTTGTATAGTATCCTTTCTATTGGAAGAAACATGAGAGTGGGTGGTCCAATATTCAACCACTTATTTCTTTACATATTTTGTGTAATACCCCTCCGTTTTGCCTTCTAGTTGGACAACGTGTCCTTGTGTGGGTATGTTGCTTTGATGTGTTCTGGTTATTCAAATGCCTTGTTTGTGTGCTTTTTGTTAGTACCTTGACTATGGTACTTAGTTGTTATTGGATCGTTATCTGTAAAGAGATGCGAATGTTATATTTTGGTGTGATGGTGTATTTTTCAGATGTTATCATTATGGCATGATTTGGATTAGCATAGTGGTTATTTGAATTAATGATGTTTATGCTTTGGATTATAATAGTATGTTAGAATAGTCGGTTAGTTGCAGTGTATTGGTGAAGGGGACGGTATCGCATCACTCGCTTGCGAGCGCCCTGCGATCCCGTGATTTCCTCTTCACAGTGTGTATCTTATGCTGGTTATATTATATGTTGTTGTTTACTTGATTTACAGGTTGACAGGTACAGAACATCGACTCCACTTGGTTTCACAGGTTGGAGCGTGTTCAATGCTCGATGGTATTCGATTGGGAGATAGTAGCTAGGTTTTTGTGCCAAGTCGTCGCCCTAGTCCTAGTATGTCGTCAGTTGTTTGTCGGGTTGTGTTATTTTGATTATCGTTCCCTCTTTTCGTTATTTAATTGCAAGTTAGAAAAGGGGTAATTAAATGGCTTAAGGTATTTAAGTTGTTGAGTAATGCAATCTGGAATTATGTTGATATATAATTTATTTTATTATTAATTTAATTTAATTAATAAATAATTTAATCATTGATTAAATCTATTTATTAATTAATTAAATTTATGTTGTTGAAAGAATTTAATTTATTTATGTTGAAGTTATTGGATATTTGTTGAATTTGAAAATAAAGAAAATGCATAAAAGTCTATTTGAGAAATTTGGAATTGAAAAATTGAAAAATGATTTAAAAGTCAAATTTGAAAGTTTGAAATTCAAAAATTAAAGAAATTAGATATTTTTCTATTTTTCTGTTTTGATGAATTTATGAGGGTGGTGGTTGAAGTTTTAGGGTTTTATCCTTATGTTTGGATTTTGCATCACAATTTTGGATGATGAAGTTTTTGGAAAATAAAAAAATGGAGGAGAGGAAGAGTTGTTGCATTTTTGTTGGTTTTGGGCTGAGGTTGTGAAAATCTATGGAGATGAGGTTGGGAGCTGAGCACCATTTTTTGATCCCCTCAAACTCAAGAAATCAGGTTCATTCAAATTAATAGTTTCATTTTGAAAAGTTTTATAGTTTGAATATGTTGTTGGAAATCATTTGGATTTTGGTTGTGGATCGCAAATAGAAAACCCATGTTGGAATCTGAGTTTGTTTGCAAAATGCCTTCTTTGGAAACATATGTCTTCAGGAAAAACTTTGTGTTCTTGGTTGCAAATTAACTGTTTTGAAAATTATTTGCTCAATTTATGTTGCAAATATTAAAATGGGGTAATTTAAATGTATTCATATATGTATTCATATATGTATATATATATGTATTTATATACATATATATATTATATATATATCTATTAAAATTTTGATTTGAGGAGGGGTCATGCTGTTAATATAATTTAAAAAAACATACCCCAAAGAAGGGCACGGATATCCAAAATCCTAAGGGTTTTGTTTTGTTTTGTTTTTTTTTTAAAAATACAAATAAAATATTTGTGGGGGGCTGGGGGCTCAACCCCCACCACACCTCCCATGGGGACGGGTGGAGGGAGCTGCACCCAACGTGACCCCCACCTCCTCCGTCCGCAACACCCTCAAGCCACTGCGACCGCTGTTAACACAGCCGCCGCCGCCCCACCAAACCAGTCGGCTAGTCAACGCCGCCGCCCTCCAAAACTGCGGCCTGTGGGAAATCCGCAGCCAGAAAACCACGGCCGATGCCCTCCTTTAATCGCCTCTTTATGCACGCGGCCCGAGGCGCGAAGGGGTGTGGGTTAAAAACAAATATAAATAAAATATAAATAATATTTTAAGTATTGAATATTATTTTAATATTATAATATATAATATTATTATTATCATATTATAATATTAAAATATATATATTTTAATATTTATTTTATTATTATTTTAACATTTGTTTATTTGGAGTTGTGGACTTAAATTAATTATGCAAGGGAATTATTGTTTTTTTTTCAATAGTATGTTTTAAGTTTAATTGAGGGAATTAAACACTGATTTAAATTAATCGCATGACTTAAATGTGATTGTGAAAATGAAAATGTTGTACTCTCAATCAAACTATTGGTTTAATTTTAGAATAATATATCAGATGGAATATTGTATTGGATGTTAAATAATTTGTTTTATTTAAGATGAGTTATTTGGTTGGGAGTGATTTTGTCGAAGAGAGGGAGCATTTATTTATTTAAAATGTTATTTTCTGAAGAGTTGGAAATGCTTATTTTATTAAGAGAAATTAGGGAATTAAATATTAGTGTTAATTTCTCCCTTATTTGAAAAGATGATTTCTTAATTCAGTTTTATTGATGTAATGAATTATGTAATGGAATGAGGAATGGATTTAGAATATCCAAAGGTAGTTCTTTTCGATTGCCTTTAGTGAATATGTCTTTCGTGTTTACGTCTTGGGAAATGGGTTAAGTACCTTTTTATTGTAAGTCTTCTAGAGGATCGTAGAGGTTGGGGGTTGTCGTTTGTGATGTCAACTTGTGATTTCTCTTGGATAGTGCATGAGGTTGTGTCTATGTTAATACCCGATTTTCACGAACGGGGATGTTTGTACCCCTTGGTTTAGGAGCGGATTATGGGATCCGTGTCTCCTTGTATGGAGTGACCTTGTTATGTGGTCTGTTGCCTCCAGTGTTGGAGTGCGTTTCAATTTGTGTCGCCTCTTGAGAAAGGAGAGGTCATGGTATCTTGTTTGTTGCACCTTGGTACCTTGATGTTTGGGTTGGTGTGTGTGTTTTCAAGTAGAATAGTGGCTTCCGTAGGGGCCAGAGCCCGAAAGAGGTAAGACTGGGTAACCTTTAGAAGTGGTTTAATCAAGTGATAACTAAAATAATTCTTAGAAGATTAGGACTAGCTTCTCACTAATCAAGTTAAGTTGGCCTCACTTATAGGCGCAAGGGCTCGTTTAGACTTGGGATGAGTGAGAAGGCCATGGGATGGAAAGGTCATCTATCTTATCTGTACGAAAGGTATTTGATTCCACATTAGTAAGTATGAGGTCCAATGATCGGTTTGAGGCCACCATCCTGACGATCAATGTGGGTAACTCATGACGAGCTGTGCGATGACACTTTGCCTAGGAAAATAGTTGGTTTTGGTTTTGCATTAGAAGGTATGAGGGCCAAGGATTGGTTTGGGTCACCATCCTGATGATCCGCAGTGGGTAACTCATGATGTGCTATGTGATGGCACTTTGTGTGACCATAGTTGGTACTTGTGTATTGTGGGTATGGTTTCCGTAACATACCTGATGTGTCCATGGTTGGTGTTTGATTCTGTGTGTATGGTTCTTATAACATACTTGATCTGCTTTATTTCTGGAAGCAATGTGACCATGTAGAGTTATACTCGTGTTTTACTTGCGAGGTATATGAGTTGTACTTGTGTTGTACATGTGTTGGTTGTGTCAGTTTGGTTTAGTTTATGTCTTAGCCTGTGTCTAGAGGTAGATGGTTTTGGCTAGGATTCCTAGTTACTATCTCCTAGCATGGGGGGGTGGGCCTTTAGGTTCCACTTGGTTGGGTGGCGTGCACCTAAATTTGTTGGGTTCTATCTTCATGTTCTTATGGACGAGACTTCTAGTTGGAGAGTTCATTGGTTTCAGTATCAGTTCTTACTTTATTTCATTTTAGTAGATCTTGTATTAGTTTACCCCTTAGATGTTATCGAGGTGGAAGTTGTAATTGTAATCTTGTTTATTACACTTACCTCATTCGGGGAATGAGAGTTGTAATCTTATTATTTAATTTGGACGAATTGAATTGAAAGTTATCTCTTATGCTTGTTGTAAGTTATCTTATTTGGAATGTTTGTGTTTAAGTTATTAAGTAAATAATTGACATGGTTTAATTCATGTTTCTTGTTGAGGTTCTATATAACCTTTGTCTCGTAACCTTAGAGGATGTTGGCATTAGCTAGTGAACTTGCTTATTAATTATACTTTTAAAAAAAAAAATTAGCCTATTTAAGTTATTGTTTGCAACTTCCTTTAGGGTTGCGTGGTGGGGCTTTACATTTTGAAATTCTATCTTTTCAGGGAACCCTACAAATATTTACCCAATTTTTCTCAAATTTTCCACCTATTTCATTTCTCTTTTCAATATACCTTTGAATAGTTCTCCTAAAAAAATTTAGTAATTCAAAAATTGCTTGAACTTGTCTTCTATGTGATAGTTTCTTACTAGAATACAGTCATCAATGCTCTACGTGCAACACTTAGATCACTAGATCGACCCTTATTTTCAATACATTCCAATGCTTCTTGCAAGTTTTCAACAATTGTTTATTTTAAATTTGATGAATTTTTCATATTATCAACCCCTAACAACTCCAAAAAAGGGATCATTTCTTTTCATCTAAATAACTTTGCAACTAATTGTGCTCTTCCAATTAGAGATTTTTCTTCAAAAAATTCATCCCATATTCTTTTTTAGTGTAATTTTAATGTGCTTTCAGATAACATATCTTAAGATAAAATATTATTGAAAATAGAATCCTCATCCATCTCCATCAGATTTTCCATACCATAGTCTAAAAAATTACTATTACTAGGTTCAATTTGTTCTTGTACTTGTATGTCACCTTGGTCATCAATATTTTCCATGGTTTTTTCTTCAGTAGATGTTCCTTCACTTGCTCTTCTCTTCCTCTGTCTTATTCATGTTCGATCATACTTCCTCGATCTAATCCTTTTGTTCGCCATCACAAATTGCACTCAAATTTGAATTCACCTGCATACAAATTTGTACACATGATCTTTCAATGAAACATGTATATTTAATATTGCATAAATATCTAACATTAAATTATAAATTATTCATTTGTTTTAAAGCCAAAGTAAAAAAATAATTCAAATTTTACAAGCATACCACATGAGAAAATTTGGTATCATGATCTCATATTTAGTATATATATCACTTGAAAAAAGGTTCATCAATTAAAATTTCTTTAAATACATAAATTACAAACATATCATGAGCATATTTGGACTATATGTCACTTAAAAATATTTAAAGCATGTAACTAGATGCATGTGCTAGATCATGACATCACTTACCAGATCACCACTAAATGTGCATTGAAATATGTGGATCTTTTCATAAAATGAGTGCTACAAAACATAGAAAGAGAAACATCATGAGCTCGATCTATACCTAAATGTGTAGATGTAAAGGGATAGAGACATGATTCCCATAATATTAAGATGCAACATGATGAAGGTTTAAGATGTAATGGAATGCATAATGCCCTCTAGTCTATGTGGTAACTAGATCTAAAAGTGTGGTCCATGAACATATATAGGATCAAAGAAAATAATCAATAGTCAAAGAATAATTTGTGGAAAAGTTACATGCTCAAAAGTATCACAATACATGCATGAAAATTTAAGAATTAATGAGGCAACATGAGAAATCAAAATTATAAGGCAAAGATCATAAAATCCCGAGTACCAAATAAAAGTCTAATAAACATAAGCATGCAAAACATAAAATAGAAAAATAATATATACATAAAAGTCCGAGTTGGAAATAAAAGTAAAGGCAAAGGTAAATTTAATAAAACATATGCATAAGGAGGATGTAAGAACAAGAATGGAAGAACATATAATTGGTGATCAATAATAATGAAATCTAAGAATTTAATTCATATATATCTCATGTATTAGGTGGTTTCTCTTTGTCATGGGTAAGCTCGATATCATCATGTAATGTAAGAAAAGATGATGAAGCATGAATGTGCATATGTATGATCTAGGCTAACAAAATAGATCATCAATTTACATATTTCAAGCATCATGAAAGGTATATATCTTTTATTTATTGATATAGGTCTCACATGAGCTATGGGAGAATTTGGTGATCATGTAAAACACATCATAATGTATAAAATAAGGAAGGATATAAAAAGAACATGTGTCTCTATGGACATATCAAATCATCATGATATGTAGAAGGAATATCATCATAAGATGCAACAAAATTGTGGGTCTTTGTACATATGTACACCATAACCTAATAACCCTAGTTCTCAACCATATTCAAATGAAAAATAGTGAAAAAAAACATCAAATGCATTCATGAAAATAAAGACATAATCAATTAAATAAGTTGAACATCAGTGTACCTTCAAAATAACTCTCCTATTGTCCAAATATGTTTTCTTTTGTCGAAATAAGTCTTTTAAATTGTCGAAATAAACCTTCTAAAATGTAGAAATAAACTATTTTTTGTCAAAATAAGTCTTCTCAATTGTCGAAATAAACCTTCTTTTGTCGAAATAGGCCTTCTTTGGTCGAAATAAGCCTTCCTTGGTCAAAATATGTATTTTACTGAATTTTCTTTAGTTGATTTTTTTTTTTTAAAATAAAATTTATTTATATCGACCATTTGTCGGCCGATTATGTCTCGGTCAAGCCGATTTCGGTCGAGAATTTCTTGACCGAGCAAGTTTCGACCAAAACATGCTCAGCTGAAACATGCTTGGTCAAGCATGTCTAGTTGGCATTCTACTTGGCAACCAACTCACCTTTTTTCAGAATTTTTTGAAACATTCAACTTTGGTTGAGTATTTCTCCAGTCAATGTTTTTTCTACAAAAAAGAAAAATACCCTTTTGTAGAGCTTGGAGTGGTGAATCCAAATATATAGTTTTTTTAATATATTTTATTTTTAAAATAATGCAAGTAGGTTGTTAAAATTAAAAAAGAGGCTGATTAGAAATTAAAAAAAAATAGTAAAACATATTAAAAAAAATTAAAAATTATATGGGGCGCAAGAGGAGAGAGTCTTCTTCAAAAGAGTATAAATTTTTTTTGAAAATGATTAAAAAAATTGACAATAGTTTATAGCCCTTGAAAACTGTCAAATTCTAACAAGTTTGACTTTAAAACGTTATTACAAGAAAAATATACATCAAAATTTGATATTTTTCCATGCACAAAATATTCAAGTTACCTATTTGGAGAAAAAAAAAATGGTAGAAATGAAGTTTTTTTCAATTTGTTTCTTGACGGCCTGTGAAGTCACTTTTTTCTAAAATTTTCAGCATTCCAAAATCTGTCCTTAAATTGATAAAAACATAATGAAAACATTTTTAATTTTTTTTGAAAAATTACAGGAATAAACTTCATCAAAGTTCTACATTTCTTTAGTTTACACCATTTTGAAATTCAAAACATAAAGACCACTTTTATGTGGTCAAAGTTCAGATTTTTTTTTTGTCGTTGGTCGATTCCTTTATAAAGTGTGACACAGGTTTGTGCTTTTACCCTGACTTAGTACAAGTGATGAAGTTGGTTGATTACATATTGATTCAAACCTTGTACCAAGGGTTGTGTGGTGGAAACTTGAGGAATTGAAACCACATTTCCTAATGTTTTTTCCCTAATTGTCTCAAAATTGAATGTTGAAGGGAGTTTAGCCCCTTATTTTGCTAAAGATAGCATTATTGTGTAGGGTTTTTCTTCATCAAAGTGTTAATGATATGGCCTTTTTTAGGATCTTGTTGGTACTCAAGAAACTCCTCTATGGTGAGCTCAAGTGGATTCTTCGTGACATCTTCTACCTCATACCCCATGTCTAGTGGATTAGGTGGTTATTGTGATGGGGTAGAGTGGCTCCTAGGGCCAAATTCTTGTTGGGTGGTATCACTTGTGGTAGATGTAGTTTTGGTTTGCTTCATGGTTTTCTTGTGTTGTGATCTCGTTGTTACCATAAATTGTGGATCAACTATGGGAGAGGTATTATGAGATTTATATTGTTGGTACTCTCTAGTTGACTCAAATTTTGATAAAAGTGACCCTCTAAGATGTTTTGGACCAATGATGTGAGTGGATGATTAAATGGATGTGTGATATGGAGGATGAACTTTCTAAACATTGGACAACACTTTAGACTAAAGATTTGATGTTTGATGTTTTGGATAAAAGGTGCTAATAAACTTGTGAATCTAAAGGTAGACTTGTGACCTTTAGGATAGAATTTTTCAAAAGGATGATGACTAACTCAACTAAGTGTATGGAAAATAATTCATTTACACACATATAGCTGTGAACCCCTAAACCTGCAAATGCACAAGAACAACAAACATGATTAGTATGTTAGATCAAATACATTGAAACAAGCATGAGAGATTCCCCATGAAATCCATCTATCTAAAACTTATATTAGGAAAATGAAGAACACAATGAGAAATGAAAACTTATGTAAATCCTAATTAAGCAAATAGCATGTTGATTCCATGGGGGAATTGGTGCCAATGGTATGTTGCAATTGGCCCTTTCCCAATTCCTAATTGCAATGTGTGATTAAATGAGAGAAATGGTCAAATCTCCAAAGAGATTTGAGCATAACCTTGTTGAAAAATCTCAAATATGGTGGATGATTGGATGAAATTGGAAAAATTAGCTCTCAATGTGGAGAGAGTAACTTTGCATATGAGTTGTGGATGAAGATTGAGGAGAAGAGTCTCCAATTTATAGATTCAAATCTTGGAAGAGATAGTGGAAATAAGCAATGTGGGACAAAAGATAGTCCAATGGCATTGTGCCACTTGTCCAAATGTGATTGGATGAGGAATGTGCAAGTTTTGGCCAATGTGCCAATAAATGCAATTAGGTGGCATTTCAAACTTGAGAAATGACATGTTGAAGAGGGAAAAGGAATGAAGTTAATGTCACTTGGCTCAATGTCAAGGACATGTAAGAGGCTTTTAATGCCTTGTTGGAAGGACCAAGTCCACTTGGACTTTTTGAATTCAAAAGAGGAATATTCCCTTTTTGATGCTTTGTGAGGGAAAATAGGAGAATTAATAAATCAAAGTAATTGATTTATTGTGCAAGTTGCATTGTCTAGAGGATTTTAGTGAGAAGGATTAAGTTAATCATGGATTTGATTAATTTAATGAAGAATTAGGTGATGTGACAATTTAGACTTAGATTTATGAATTGATTTAAGTTAGAAATTGAGAGGAAATGATTCATTAAATAAATGATTTGATTTATTTAATAAAGAAGGAATGTGTTAGATTAAATCAAATGAGGTTTAATTTATTTAATTTAATAGGAGCACTTTAGAGATTTTAATTAAACAAAATGATTTATTTAATTAAACAGCAATGTAGGGTTAATTAAATTAAACTAATTAATTTAATCAAAGGAGGTGGGAATGACTTAATTAAATGAATAATGATTCATTAGATTAAGAGATAGAATGTGATGAAATGCTGAGAATGTGATTTAAGAGGAAATGTTGTTAGTAATCGGGATCAGGTGTGCCAAGACGAGCTTGTACATTTTCCATGTCTACATTTTGCCCCTCTTTGAAGCAATGTACTTGTTGTATTGATTCAAAGAATAAACTGTTGTGATCAAAGTTCAAAATTTCCTGATTTTTAGATGCCCCACTACTGCCCCAGTGAAAGGATATTGGTGGATATTGCCCCCTCAAGAGATCGGACGGAAATTTTGAATTTTTGGGTGATCTCGCAAAAAAAGATAACAAGGTGCCTGACAGGCCAGAAATGCCCCAGAATGCCCGAAAATGCACTAAAATGCCAGAAGGGATGAAGAATGACCTTCGGTTAGGAGAAAACGAGATCAGGGCAAGAAACCCCCTCTAGAAAGTCAAATTAGGTGAAAAGGAACCCTAATTTTTGAGCTTAAATAGACCCTAAGGGGTCATTTTCAAAACATTTGCACTCCTACCTTTGAAGATTTTGACATTTGAGCTTTGAGTTCTAGACACCATGGCACAACGAGAGCTTCCCCTACACATGTCGAAGCGAGTACGAGTATTTCAACGACTAGTCGCCGCAGGACCCGCGGTATGTACCCCTATCCCACTTTTTATTTTCTTGTTTTACGTGCATTTAATAGCGTTTAGGTACGGTTGAGTCGACGCGGTGTGATATTGCACAGCGAGAGCTCTCCAAACTGGCCCGCGCGGTCCTATATAGGGCCGCATGTGCATTGATCACTGCGCGGCGGAGTTTAAGAACTATGGAATTTCAATTTCTTAAGTTGGCCGCTCGCTCAAACAGCATCGCGTGGGTCAGGAGCTATCTAACTCCGCCGTGCAGTGCACTTTAGAAATATTTGCTATCTAACTCAGCCACGCGGCATAGTTTGGAGACTTCCAAACTGCCCCACCTTTGCAAACAGCGCCGCTTTTGCTGTTTCAAAAGCAAAAGGTAACACAGACACCATAATTTTTTTAGGGAACTAACGCGGTACTTTCCTTGTGCAGGAGACACCCGAGGTTATTCATTCGAGGGAGCACCGATGGCCAGTACTGGTGAGATTGTAGGGCATGCACATATTCCTTTAGGAGCAGCTTGGGATGCTAGTTCTGTGGTTCATTGCCCATGTCCCCCCCGTTCAGGCACACCTGGGTATGATGCATGCTTTGGCCGAGCGGTGGCATAGCGAGACTTCCTCTTTTCGTCTTCCCACTGGCGAGGCCACTATCACCCTCGAGGATGTCTGGCGTATCCTGTGATTACCTATTCATGGAGAGCGGGTGATTTATGATATGGATGAGGGGAGGAGCGCCTGCTTCAGTGTCATGGGTGTGGAAGAGCTTATGCTCTGCGATGGTCAAATAGATTTGGAGCGGTACCGGGGTATAGCCCCTACTTACAGCTTGATTGTGGCCACCATTATTTCTGGCCTTGTAGCTCCTGATCGGCATGACCGATATTTCAGTCCAGGTTTGGGGTTAGCATGGCATCGGATGTGCGCTCGTCGAGTGTGCTATGCTTGGGGACCAGTGCTACTGGCCTCCCTATACAGGGACCTACATGAGTTTTCCTACTTGGAGGGTCGGGCTCTGGGGGTCGGATTGACTCTTCTTCATGTTTGGGTATTTGAGCGTATTCCAGTGCTTCGTCCGTTTGTTTCACTAGTTGCCTTAGATATTGATGATCCTTTAGTGTGGCAGTATGGTGAGGTGATGATTCGTTTCACTCACATGGGTATCGACGGCATAGCTCACTGGCGCCAGGTTCTCGATGAGATGACAGTATTTATCTGGAGGTCGTATATGAGTATGGGCCCATGGATGGATGATGCAGAGTAGATTTTCTTCATTTGTTAGGATAGACTTATGTAGGGTCGAGAGCATACGCTGATAGAGAGATATCTTCTAGATAGAGTGGTCAGACAGTTCAGGGAGGTGCAAGATGTACCTGACGCTCAGTACACAGCTATCTTTGCCCGTTCGACTAGGGAGACAGCTTGGGGACAACCTATTCCAGCAGACGAGGCAGTGACCTCTTTTAGGCAGTTGGTGGCTTGGACTTGGGCATACGATCAGGGGCCAGCAAATGCAGGGGTGACTCCGATGTTTAGGGCCTGGTTCAGGCCGCTAGTGAGATTGACAGTTCTGGGGACAGTGCTTCCACGTCGTAGACCGAGAGGTAGGTCAGCAGGCAGGGGTCAGGGAGGTGTACCTCCTCCTCAACAGTCACCTCCGAGGGATCCTGCACAACATGCAGTAGGATAGGATGGGCAGTCCCATGTGGCAGGACAGGATGGGCAGCCACATGTGCCAGCACAACAACAGCCAGTAGTATAGTCGATAGGACAGGATGGGTAGCTAGCAAGGCATGGTGGGCAACCAACAGGGCAGGGTGGGTAGCCAACAGGGCAAGGTGGGCAACCAGATGCCCATGACATATTGATTCAGCAGTTACAGGGGTAGGCCCAAGTTCTGACAGCTGAGCAGGATGAGGCCTGACAGCGGGTTGCCATACTGACAACAGAGAGAGACCAGGCACGATCTGAGAGGGATCAGGAGATAGGTCGGCGGAGATAGCTAAAGAGTGTTGCTTCCACATCTCGGGGCTGATCAGTCGATATTCGTGATTATAGGGATGCCATCAAAGAGGCTGAGTACTATCGGCATCATTATCTATAGGTAGTGCCGTCAGACCGTAGAGTGCCCGACTTTTCTCAATAGACAGGGAGGTGACCAGCAGAGGCACATGGTGAGAGATAGGATGGGGAGGGCAGCAACTAGCATGGCCCGCCCCCTTTTTGATCACAGGACAGTTTTGTACTTCATTTTTGATATATGGGCTGCAGTATTTGGCCTTATTGTATTATGTATCTGATGGACACCTAATCCGATTTGTATCATAATTGTATTTTTGATGATGTATATATGAGATGATTTACCCATTTCTAATATACATGTAAATATGTGAATGCAGATATGTGATGTTATGGCATGTTTCTATCCTTATTGTTCATGTGATGCAGTGTATATAATGAATGCATTTCTTTTTGTATTTTCCGTGCTTTAAATGCTCTTCTGATGTTAACTATCTAGTGGATGCAGGATGTATGCATGAGCGATGTTTTTGATTACTGTTATGATACCCTGTTAGTGTGAAAAAAAGATAGAAGAATTGCAGAGTTAATGAATGTCATGATGATGATGATTTGCATTGCTAGGAATCATGATTTTCAAAGGGTCAATTGCGTTATGTTTGATAACACACATAGGTACGATTCATCGAGGTATTAAGAACTAGGATGGTGTGGTACCTAGTGTGATGGAATTTGACTTGAAAATCAAATAGGAGTATTCTTGCTCACACTTAGCATTCATACTTTATTCAGGATGTAGTTCAGACATTCTAAATATCTCGGACCAAAACACAAAAAAGCAAGCTTTCCTATGTGGTCATCAAGATACTTAAAATATCCTCCCTACAAACCAAACAAAACATGTATAACTAAGTTATTTTACAAGCGTATCCCACAAGCATAGCAGATAAAAGATAATGATCATTGCCCCATTCCTTTCTCTCTAAACCTGTTTTGTTTAGGCATCATCGAGAGGTCCTTGGAATGAGCAATAAGATAAGTCTAAACACGACCAAGATAAAGTAAATAAACAAGTTAATGTTCTCCGTACCGCTAGCCAAGACTAACTACTGTGAGGGGTACCTGATGCTTATGTCCATCGTAGGAAAGCTTCATCCTAGAACATGTAGTGATCAGGGTTTTGGTGAGACTAATTGCGTGATAAGCTATTGATACTCTGAGTTGACCAACTTGCTGACTTACTGACTTAGACTTTCGAGACTTCAACGATTAAGGTGTTCTCTTCCGAATGTGCTAGACTTGCTTCTGACTAACTCACCAAAGGGTGAAAGCGACAATTGATTTTATTATGAGTGATGAAAATTACGGGTGAAAGCGAGATGAGATGGATGCACCATTTTGGATTTTTCAGATATTTTGAGGCTGTTTTTGGTATTTTCGAGATTTTGACGAACAGACTAACTTAAAGACTTATCCTAGGGGTCTCGAGAGCTGATCCATAGATTAGCATTGCCTACATTATACACATAGAGACCACGTAGTTCGATTGACGACAAAATTGACTTGATGATAAGATGGACAAATGGATTGCCATTTTATTGCTTAAAGGACTGACTTAAGATGTAGACTAGATGGGCAAATGGATTGCCAATGCGACAGACGCCTAAGGACTGACTCTTACTGTCTTGGGGGATGATCAAAGATCAACCTTGCCTATGTTCAAGCTCAAAGATGACGTAGTTCGACAAGGTGACAGACTGACAAGACTCAATGATGAAATTTTTGAAGATTTTTTGAATGTTTCGACATGTTTTTGATGATTTTTCTGATGAGATTTTGAATGTTTTTGGATTTTTGATGATTTTTTGAATGTTTTTGGTTTTTTTTGATGAAATTTTTGAAAAAGATCACGAGAATGTACATGAATCCAATCCGATGTTGCGAGAATGTGACCTCAATGTGGTGCAATAAACTACTTCGATAAAGGCAGGACAGACTGACCTTAGAAATGCCAAGTAGTTCCATGGTGGAATATGGTATAGACACCAACGCAGGCTATGGTATGGATGTGAGTGGATGAGTGGAATGGATGAGTCATGCAGATCCTGGTAGATGGGGAAGGTACTTTATTTACACTTGATGCTTGTTTGCTAGGTTTTCACCAAGGTAACTGTCCAAAGCGCCATCGAAGTGGTTTTCACTGGAGGATGATTTTTTTTCTTTACTGTTTTCAATCCTTTTCTGATTTTTTTTTGGATTTTTTGATCTTTTGATTTTTTTGTTGTCTCCAAGACACCTGTTTGCCAGGTTTTCATCAAGGTGACCATTTTTTCAAGAATTTTTCTGATTGTTTTTGTATTTTCTGGTTCTATACCTTGTAAGATTTAGGCATAAATTTTTTTGAGGTGTAAGCTATTCATGGGCTCCTGCAGGGGTTCACCTTCCGGTGTCGACAACTGATATGCCCCTGATTTGTAACTTGCAGTGATGACAAAAGGTCCCAGCCAGTTGGGTTAAAAATTTGCCTTTGCTATCCGGGTTTGGCACATTCTTTTGATTCTCTTTTAGTACGAGGTCACCAACTTGGAAATTGTGTTGTCTGATCTTCTTGTTGTAGCTCCTTTTTAGGCGATTCTGGTACACTTGTAGATGATTAAGGGCATCCATGCACCTTTCATCTAGTAATTCCAGCTCATTCAATCTTGTAACCCTGTATTCCTCATCTGTGATGAGATTCTGCAATGATATCCTTAGTGACGAAAGCTCGATCTCGATAGGGAGGATGGCTTCTGATTCGTAGACTAGGGAGAATGGGGTGGTGCTTGTTGGCATGTGGATGCTAGTGCAATAGGCCCATAAGGTGGGATTTAGCTGCAGATTCCAATCATGACCAGAGTCATTGACTGTTTTCTTGAGGATTTTCAAAATGGTTTTATTGGTAGCTTCTACTTGGCCATTGCCTTGTGGATAATATGGAGTAGAAAAATGATGTTTGATTTTGAATTTTTCGGACAAGTCACGGACATCCTGATTCTTGGAAGGTGTCCCATTATCAGAGATAATGGATTGGGGGACACCGTATCGAAAAATGAGGTAATTCAGGATAAACTTGGATATCTACTTTCCGGTGATGTAGGTCATGGGAATTGCTTCAACCCACTTTGTGAAATATTCGGTGGTGGTGATAATGAACTTATGACCATTGGATGAGGTGGGCGATATTTTACCAATGAGGTCGAGCCCCCATTGTGAAAAGGGCCAAGGTGTAACAATGGGATGCAGTTCTTGAGCTGGTGCATGAATAAGATCTCCATGCTGTTGACATTGTAGGCATTTTCTGACAAAGTTGTGTGCCTCTCTTTCCATCATCGGCCAGTAGTACCCTATTCTCAACAACTTCTTGGCCAAGGTCATACCACTCGAATGTGAACCGCATGTGCCATTGTGTACCTCAGTCAAAGCAGTCAGGGCTTCCTCAGGTTTTAAGCAATGTAGTAGGGTTCCGTCAATGCTTCTACGGAAAAGGGTTTGTCCTGGGATGACGAATCGTGAAGACATTTTGACAAAAGTGCGTTTGAGGTTCGGGGTAATGTCAGTTGGGAGGATTCCTAATCTTAGGTAGGTGTATATGTCATGGTACCAAATATCACCAGGACCAACAAGTTCACACACGTATTCTGACTCAGATACCTCGAAAGTGGGTATGAGAAACTGTTATATCAAGAATTCGTATTTCGAGACATTGCGAGGGATATCTAGCAAGGATCCAATAATTGCCATGGCATCTGCTACTCTGTTATTTTCCCTCAGTATTTGCTCAAATGTGATGTCAATGAATGATTCTTTTAGGCTTTCTACCACCTTCTTGTATGGTGCGAGCTTATCATCCTTCGTTTGGTATTCACTGTTGACTTGGTTGATGATAAGTTGCGAGTCCCCATAGACTTTTAATGCCATGATTCTCCATTATACTGCAATTTTGAGGCCTATGGTCAAAGCCTCATATTTTGCAATATTGTTAGTGCAAGGGAATGCTAGCTTGTATGATCTAGGTATACAGTCTCCTTGCGGGGTGATGAAGAACACACCAGCTCCTGATCCATGTTGCGTGTGAGAGCTATCAAAGTATAACTTCCAATGGTCTGCTACACCAAGGTTAAAAAGGGACTCATCTGGGAATTCTGATATGAGTGGGTTATCTATGTAGAGGGGAGCTTCTGCCAGCTGATCTGCAATGACTTGTCCTTTTATGGCTTTTCATTCTACATATTTGATATCATGTTCAGATAATATAATTACCCACTTAGCCATTCTACCTGTAAGCGTTGCTTTTGACAATAGGTACTTTAGAGGGTCTATTTTGAAAATCAACTTGATTTGGTGCGCTAGCATGTAGTGTCTGAATATTTGAGCCGCAAATACTAGTGCTAGGCAAGATTTTTCTATTGACGTGTAATTGAGCTCATGTCCCACCATTGTTCTGCTGATGTAGCAGATAGCCTGCTCGGTTCCTTTTTCATCATGTTGGGCTAAAAGGGCCCCCAGGGCAGCTGTTGTTGCTGAGATGTATAGGATTAATGGTTTCCCCACAATTGTTAGCATCAACATAGGTGGTGTAAGTAGATATTCTTTTATTTTTCTGAATGCTTGCTCGCATTTGTCGTCCCATCTGAAAGCTACTCCCTTGTGAAGTAGGTGTGAATAAGGAATCTGTTTATCTGCCAGTTGTGCTATGAATCTCCGGATGGACTGGAGTCTACCTTGCAATCCTCTTAGTTGTTTTAACGTTCTTGGTGCTTCCATTTCAAGGATTGCTTTTACCTTTGCAGGGTCCACTTCTATTCCTCTCACTGAAACTATGTATCCTAGCAGCTTTCCTGATTGTACCCCAAAGACACACTTCTTCGGGTTGAGTCTAACCTTATATTGTTTGAGCCTGTCAAAGATAGCACTTAGAGTTGCTATATGGTCTTGTCTCTTCTTTGATTTAGCTAGTATGTCATCTACATAATCTTCGACTGTTTTATGGATCATGTCGTGGAAGATTAATGTCATGGCTCTTTGGTATGTAGCTCTTGCATTTTTCAACCCAAATGGCATTACGTTCCAGTAGTAGGTGCCCCAAGGACATGTGAATGCTGTCTTGTGTTGGTCTTCTTTTGCGATCATTATCTGATTGTACCCCGAGAAGCCATCGATTAGGGAAAGCATCTCATGTCCGGCCGTCATATCCACTATCATGTCAATGTTGGGTAGTGGAAAGTCATCCTTGGGACATGCTTTGTTTAGGTCTCTGAAATCAGTGCAGATGCGGATGCCCCCTTTCAGTTTTGAGACAAATACGAGATTTGATACCCATTCTGGATAGTTGATCGGGTGTATGAAGCCAACATCTAGAAGTTTCTGTAGCTCAATCTTTACAAGCAAGACTATTTGTGGGTGCATCTTCCTTAGCTTTTGTCTGACTGGTTTTGCTCTGGGGTAAACAACCAAATGATGAACTACTACTTCAGGGTCCAAGCTTGGCATGTCTGCATAGGTCCACACAAAATTTACCTTTCTCTCCTTTAGGAATGCTGCCAATAGTTCCTATTCTTCTACTAGGAGGGATTATGTATAGAAGGTAATTTGTGGTTCTGATTTTGTTCCTAAGTTGACCGGGTTGCACTATTCTGCCAATACTGCTGATTTCTCCTGATGTAGAGTAGTAGGGGGAAGATTGAACCCTTCATCCTTTGGTGCCTCAGAGAGGTTTTCACCATTGGATGCATCCTTTATTTTTACTATTTTATGGTTAGAGAGTGCCATAGTGTGGTTTTCACTCAATAACTCCGAGCTTATTCTCGATCTTTTTCTTTTGCGACTGAAGGACTCAATCATCTCCCCATAGTATGCTTGTGTGTCCAGTGTGATGTTGAATCCAACCTTGTGATCTCCACATAGAACTATATCCCTTAGTCCCATGAATTCTGAGAGGGCCTCATCATTTTCAAACGAGTCTAGAATCGGTGGTCCCCGTTGGTCGTGATCGATGAGTTGGGGGTGCACTAAGGTGATTTGGTGGGTTGGTTGGTTTGACTCAACGGGTGAGGCACTAATCATGAGAAAAGTTGAATCCTTGAAAAGCCTAGGGAGACTCGCTATAGTATCATCATTGTCACTACTAGGAACATTAGTGACGTCAAAGGTGTAATTATCGAGCAATATACCTAAGCAAACAGGTGGTCTAGGAGTGGTTGTTGTTACTCGAGGAGAGGACCAGACTGCTCTTCTGGAAGTACCTCTGCCATGTACGGTTATACTCAGAGGAGTATACCCAAGGCCAAGGTTCCACGTTCTTCTTTCCACAATGATGGGCTCCAACCGTCCATCACTGTCTCTTCCTAGGCTTTCATTCCTATTATAGCCCATGCCGAACATCATTTGTAACCCTCTATTTGTTTCCTCCATGGGTAGGGTGGGAGTGGGTCTTTCATCTTGGTACAGAGTGTTTGTGATGTCCATCTCATCTACATTCTCCCGACTGAGATCCCCCCAACGGTGGAATCTAGAGGGTTCCGTTCTAGTGCGAACAAGTGTTTGAATCAATTGTGGTTGCCCATGTGACCTAGGAGATTGTGGTAACTCTCCTACAACAAAAGCATTTCTCTTCATTCTATAATCACCACATCCATTGTCATGTATCATGTTTTTGATCTCGGATATGTCGGGGATGGCGGGTGTCTCTGTCGCAAAAGTGGAGGCAAGATTAGCTGGGTCTATGTATGAAGTGGATGGTCCTTCATCATTTTTAGGTACTTGAGGGATCTTGTAAAACTTGGCTTCCAAGTTTTTGCAATAGGCGAAAGGTTCGGGATCCCCACGTATAGTAACCTCCTCATTTTGATATGAGAACTTAATGCACTAGTGATAGGTTGAGGCCACTACCTTCATTCCATGTATCCATGGGCATCCCAGGAGGATGTTGTATGGTAAGTCGAGGTCAAGGACCTGACAGGTGGTTTCCATGGTTGTTGACCCCACTTGGATGGGGATCTTGATAGTGCCTTGAGACACTCTTTCCTAGTCATCATATGCTCTTATGGTGATGCTTTTGTTCTTATTGATGGAATCCTCAGCGAATCCCAATTTCTTTATAAGTTTTAGAGAACAAATATTAAGGCCTGCACCTCCATCTACCAGGACCCATTTGACTTTCTTTTTGTGAATTAGGACTTGGAGGTGGAGTGTACGATTATGAGATGGCTACGGAGGGAAGTCTTGATCCGAAAATGTGATGAGATTTGGGGTAATGATGTTACCCACCATAGCCTGAAATTGCTTTGTGTTAAGGGTGGAAACAATGGTAGATGCGGCTAGTGCTTCATCCAGGATCTGTCTATGGGTGGCGGAGATTTTTAGTAGTTCCATGATCGAGATTTGTGCAAGTGTTCTCTTCAGCTGGTCAATTACATTGTAATCATAGGGGATGGCCTTTGTGTTGGTAATGGGGGTCTTAGCAGGTGCCCCAACAATGATAACCTTTCTGCCTCGTGTGGTGACTCCATAGTCATTGTTGGCTCCCTTGATATTTATGATGGTGACCATCTCGTTGACACATCCTACTATCTCCTCGTATACTAGATTAGCACTAGCATAATTTTGTTTACCCTTATTATTCCCTTGGTTATTTCCCTGATTGTTCCCTTGGTTATGATTCGACATCAGATTCGTGTAGATTTTCAGGTCTTGGTTTCCGGCCGGCTGCTCGATGTTGATGACCTTATCCTCAATGAGGTCTTGAATGATATTTTTGAGTCTCATGCAATTGGTGGTGGTGTGTCCTTTGACTTTTTGAAAGTCACATAGGAGATTCTCATTGTACCACGACGGTTTGGTCATGGGCTCCATGTATTGTTCGGAGTTAGAGATTTTGATTAGGTTCTCTTTGACCAGTTTCTTCATGACAGACAATTGATTCGCCAAGGGCTGTGAACTTCCTCTTGGAGGGAAACTTATTGCGAGGAGGTGGTCCTCCTTGATTACCTACATTGTTGACTTGAATAGTGGAAGGTGGTTGTGACTGTGCTACTACCGCATTAGTTTGCACATTGTTGCGATTATGATTTTGTGGTTGATGATTCAGGATGTTCTGCTTAGGGGCACTAATGACCACCTTAGCATCGACCACGCCGTCGTTCGTGATATTTTTATTCCTCGACCATGTTTGAGGTTTATCATTGTAGTTGTTAGACGAGCGGTTATCCTGTGGTGGAGTGAATGTTGGTGCACTTCCTCGCGCAGTAAGGGCTCTTTCGATGTTGAGCGCCTTTGGAATTAGTTGATCGTAAGATGTGATGCACTGCATTTTTAGGTAGAATGCCAAGTTTTCATCTAGATTGGCTATGATGGTGCAAACTTGTTGTTCCTATGGCATGGTCCACTTGCTCTGATTGGCCTTGGATTTCCATCTTTGCAAGAAGGATGCAAATAGCTCTTCTTTTCTTTGTTTGAGTGCAGATAGTTCTTCTAAACTGACATTCGTACCCATATTGAAAGCGTAATTCTTCAGGAAAGCCTCCACTATTTCCTCAAATGTTTTAATGCCCATCGGTAGGTGAGAAAACCATTCCATAGCTGGACCAATCAGGCTTCAGGTGAAGAGCCGCATTAGATACGTGTCATCATATGCGACTTCCATGCAGTGCACCTGAAATTCCCTAACGTGGTTTTCAGGGTTGCCCGTTCCATTGTATTTATCAAATTTGGGGATCTCAAATCCATTTGGGAATGGTACCATGGTGAGACTTCTATTGAAAGGATAGGGGCACAAGTTGCCTGGTGTCCTTGTGGTTTTTCCTACTTGTAGGTCCAACACTTGTTGTGAGAGCAATTTGATCTGTGTTGCGACATCCTTGCTTGGATCGGGAGGTGGGATGAATGAGTGGTGAGGTGCTGGAGGTGTTTGATGGGTGGGGAGAGTACTGGTCGACGTTTGCTACGAGCTTGGCTATGTGTTTAAGGCTTGTTGGTAAGCCTGCATTTTGTGCCAACAATGCCTATTGTTGATCTTGCTGTTGCTATTCCAATAGCGCTTGCTGTTGGTCCATTTGCTATTGTTCCCATGAAGCCTATTGTTGGTCAATTTGCTGTTGAGCTAATAACGCTTGTTGCTGGTCTAGCTGCTGTTGCACCAACAATGCTTGTTGTTGGTCAAACTGCTGTTGTGCCAATAAAGCTTGTTGTTTAGCTTGGTGCTGTGCCTGAAAGTCTTGCAGGGCTTGTTGGTAGGCTTGTAGGTGGACTGCTTGCAATTGCGCTTGGTATTGAGCTTGTGCCTATTGTTGGGCTTGGGCTTGGGCTTGGGCTTGGGCTTGAGCTTGCACTTGGGCTTGATCTTGAGCTTGCGCTTGCGCTTGAGCTTGGGCTTGGGATTGGGCTTGGGCTTGAGCTTGTGCTTGAGCCTGAGCTTTCACTTGCGCTTGGGCTTGCTGCTTTTACTGTAGTACTCTTTGTTGGTTGGCCTTTTGGAGGGTTTGGATTAGAGTGGTGAATGAATTTGTTGTGTTGGCTTTTGATGGGATTGGTGGTGGAACAGGAATCCTGCCAACTGTTGTGGTGGGTGGAGGGATTGTGGTGGTGATTGTGATTTGGGTTGTCAAAGGGGTGTTTGAGACGATTGGTCCTTGAGGAGGCATGCTTTGGGAGATTTGAGGACCAATAGATGCATTAACCGTGGTGACATGAATAGTTGCAATTTGTTGTGAGGATATGGGCAAAAGAAGTGGGTTCAAAGTGATGGTCGGATTGCTTGTATTGGAGAAATTTTTGATGGGTAAAGGTGGAAGACCTATTCCAAGAGGTGATGTGGATGCAAAAAGAAGTAGGGGAAGGGATGATGCATCACTTTGGGAAGAGAAAGGATTGATAGCTTCCATCATTCCAAACAAGCCAACTTCCTCATGTGGTGGGGCAGTTGGTATGTTCAATTGATAGGCTGGTGTGGCGTGAAATGAGGATGAACCAGCGGGATTATGAAATGTGAGTGGGACGTAAGGGTGAGATGGGTTTTCTGGAATAGATGTAGCCGGTGTGGGGTGATGATTGCTTCTTTATTAGCCACAAAGCGGTGTTTTTGCAATTCCTGGAACATGGTACTCCCCTTGTTCACATTCAGGGAGGTTGGTGTGATGACTGATGTGGTGCAAGGTACTTCTTGATTGATGTTTGACAATGGGGATGCATTTGTACTAGTGCTTGTGTTAAGGTTGGGAGGGGGCATGACCCCTCCTCTTGCTATTGTATTTAGGTATTTGAACATAGCACTAACAATTTTGTGGTTCTCTAGATTTTGAACCATTTCCATGATTTCATTTGGTGTCATCCCCATGTCTTCATTTGTGTTTTCCTCTTGATGACTCTCCTCTTGAGGATTTTGTGATGATAAGGGAGAGTTGCTTGATCCTGCTAGGTTCACTTCGATGTTTAGATGACTCATGTCCATAGAAGCTGATATTTCTTTGATATTCTCCATGTCCTTCTTGTGTTGAGATCTTGTTTGGACCATAAAAAATAGGGATTTGTTCAATCCTAATCCTTTAGGTCCAAAAGAGAAGAACTAGGGAAGCTAAAAGATCAAAGATAGTGATAATGGTGATGGGTTAAATGGATGGGATGAATGAGTGAAACCTTTGGAGAAATTTTTGAAGGTATGTGCTAAACTTTGTAAGGGCTTTTGATTTGATTGATTGTGATAATTTGACTAGATGCGTTAAGTCAAACAAGATTGTTGTGAAGTTGTTTTCCCTAGGAAGTTGTGTTATCCTAAGGGAACTTGCACAAATGGATGAATTGAAAAAGTGTGTTATGCCAATGCATTTGAGAACTAATAGACTTTAAGAAGTTGTGTTATCTCAAAGAAAATTTGTCCAATGGTTTAAGACTATGTTGGCTAAGTGTGTTAAGCCAAGATATGATGATGTTGATTTAGCCTTCAAAGTTTAGCATGATGATTGATTCTAGAGTTTCTCAAAAGGTTTGATGATGAAATGAGACTTGATTGATGGAAGAATGAATGGGAATGACAACTTTGATCTTGAACCTTAACCTAGATGTGACTCTTTCTACCAAACCTCGGTATTGAAGAACATGCTAGACTTCCTATGGGAGAAATGCAAACCTTTGAAAAAGTTCAGGATTTTGTTGGCAATAAAATGCATACAATGCGGGATTGTTCCTTGAGGCTTTTTTGTAGAAATTGTATACAAGTCTCTCCCTTACTTCAAGGAGCATCTCAAGACATTGCTCACGGATTTTTAGACTCACTTTTTTGAACTTTGGCTTTGGGATTTTAATCTTGCGGGAAATCATTGGAAACAACACATGTGTAGTTCAATTTGTCTCTTTATCTTGGTTAAATGAGGTTCTTTTTATCCAAGACACTTGCTTGCTTAGGTTTCAAACTATATGTCTAGTGTCCCATTCTCTTTCTCATCCCACAAGGTCCTTTGTGTGGAAATCGAGGAAAATAGGGCAAAAGTTTCCTTATGTTTATCCTTATTGGAAACAAATGATGGTAGAACTCGTACACTTAGAAACCTCTAGGAATGTGATTCCTAGGGAAAGCAAGAGTGGGCAAGTTCATCAATAGGTATTTGTTTCCCACAAGGTGTTTGAAATTTCAAGGTTTTTGTGTATGTTCATTTTTCAAATGTTTTCAAGATCAAGCAATGTGTTCTTTCCAAGCACTTTTACACTCCTAGGTTGATGAGGCAATATCTTGTTGGGTTCCCACTTGGATAAATCCAGCTACGCATATCTTGTGCGAATGGCTAAATACTTGACCACACTAGCTCCCCTCCACGACACTCACTTATTCGGGTCAGCCAAGCATTAGTACCCATGAATCTCCCATGGCATACTTTCCATTTCCACAACAAGACCACATGTATAATGTGGGGCAGCTTCAAAGGACATGACCTTTTGCACCAACAAGATAGACAAGGTTTTGACCTTTTTCTAAACAAGGGGTTCTAATTCAGGCATTCCATTCGTGGGGGATTATCCAACATCGGCAAGAGTCCATTGCTGTCCATCTTGTCAGAATAATCCTCGTGATATTGGCCTTTGTTCCAATATCCACACTTATATACTGGTTGGAAGTCGCTTGGCTTTAGCGTGTTCCCGGTTGGGTCGTTCCCTTGGGTGATTAATTTTTCCCACAAGGCAGGCCCTCTAAGATAAACAAAAGCGATCTAACATATCCCGTCGTTCACACAACCTTCATTGAAAAACAAAGGGGAGAACCTTCACAATATATCGTGCTCACACTCGCATGCTTTGTTCAATTTTAAGTGCCCAAATTAAAATGTGGAGGCAATCTTTTTGACAAATTAATATCACAAAAATGCTTTTGATTCTCAAAATCGCTATAAAGCACGAGAGAAGCGCATACACATTTTAATGATGTTAATTTGTAAAAAAGTTTGCAAAACATAAAAGAAACTTTTTCATTTTAACCTTCAAAGCAATGATGAATTCTTTTTAAAAGCACCAAATGAAGTGTGAAATTGCCTTGTTCAATTATTACCTTTCAAACCAACTCTAGTGTATTTGCCTAAAATTCTTTTTAGCCCCTTGGCAACTTAAAAAAAAAAAAAAGAAACAAAGTTTGTTTGTTCTTTTTAGATCCTAATGAAAATTTAGTATTCTAAGGTCAAAGATTTTAACAAGTTCCTTAAAAAAGTGTTGAAGAACACTTAAGTGTTTAGAAACACTTTGCACAAAATGAACATTATAAAAGAAAATTTGAACGTTTTTTAAAGTCCAAAGTAAGATTAGTTTTCCTAAGGTCAAAGGTTTTAACAAATTTTCTCAAGAAGTGTTAAAGAACACTTTTAGTGTTTAGAAACACTTTGGTTTTGTACACATGATGTCATAATGACTCCTTCCTTTTCTCCAACCTGCAAAATGACAGTAAAATAGAGAGCTACAAAGATAGGAAATTAAATTGAAAGGTTAAAAAAAATCCTGAACTTAGAAAGCACATGTTAATTTAAATTTTATTGTCTTCTCGCGGCGTAGTTTGGAAAGGCGGCGAAGTTTGGAGAAGCGACGAAGTTTGGAAGACAGGCGATGCTATATAGAGTCGCACAGGTGACTTTGGGAAGCTCTCTGCACAGACAGAGGGCACAAAAGCGGCGAGACAAAGGTCTGTGGTGTAGTTTAGAAGCAGCCTACTTTAGAAATTTAAAATTTATAGGCGGGAACAGTGGTGCGGTGGAGTTTGGAGAAAGCGCGGTTCAAAATAGAGCCGTAGTGGTGAAGGTGGAAAAGTTAGGACCTGTGTGGCGAGCTTAAGAAATTTAAAAATAGACAGGTGGGAATTCCTACAGTGTAGTTTGGACAATGTTACCGCGGGTCGATAGGGAGCCGCGAAACTGAAAGCGGTGGGATATTGTGCCACGAAACTGAGGGCGGCGCGATATGGCACCGCGTGGGCTAGTTTGCCTGTGTCTGCAACAAAAAAAATTCGAAACCGTGGAATTTGAAAATGTGATTTGATTTTTCAACTTGTTGCCCTCCTTCTAGTGCCAAAATGTGAACCCCTAAACCTGCAAATGCATAAGAACAACAAACATGATTAGTATGTTAGATCAAATACATTAAAACAAGCATGAGAGATTCCCCATGAAATCCATCTATCTAAAACTTATATTAGGAAAATGAAGAACACAATGATAAATGAAAACTTATGTAAATCCTAATTAAGCAAATAGCATGTTGATTCCATGGGGGAATTGGTGCCAATGGTATGTTGCAATTGGCCCTTTCCCAATTCCTAATTGCAATGTTTGATTAAATGAGAGAAATGGTCAAATCTCCAAAGAGATTTGAGCATAACCTTGTTGAAAAATCTCAAATATGGTGGATGATTGGATGAAATTGGCAAAATTAGCTCTCAATGTGGAGAGAGTAACTTTGCATATGAGTTGTGGATGAAGATTGAGGAGAAGAGTCTCCAATTTATAGATTCAAATCTTGGAAGAGATAGTGGAAATAAGCAATGTGGGACAAAAGATAGTCCAATGGCATTGTGCCACTTGTCCGAATGTGATTGGATGAGGAATGTGCAAGTTTTGGCCAATGTGCCAATAAATGCAATTAGGTGGCATTTCAAACTTGAGAAATGACATGTTGAAGAGGGAAAAGGAATGAAGTTAATGTCACTTGGCTCAAGGTCAAGGACATGTAAGAGGCTTTTAATGCCTTGTTGGAAGGACCAAGTCCACTTGGACTTTTTGAATTCAAAAGAGGAATATTCCCTTTTTGATGCTTTGTGAGGGAAAATAGGAGAATTAATAAATCAAAGTAATTGATTTATTGTGCAAGTTGCATTGTCTAGAGGATTTTAGTGAGAAGGATTAAGTTAATCATGGATTTGATTAATTTAATGAAGAATTAGGTGATGTGACAATTTAGACTTAGATTTATGAATTGATTTAAGTTAGAAATTGAGAGGAAATGATTCATTAAATAAATGATTTGATTTATTTAATAAATAAGGAATGTGTTAGATTAAATCAAATAAGGTTTAATTTATTTAATTTAATAGGAGGACTTTAGAGATTTTAATTAAACAGCAATGTAGGGTTAATTAAATTAAATTGATTAATTTAATCAAAGGAGGTGAGAATGACTTAATTAAATGAATAATGATTCATTAGATTAAGAGATAGAATGTGATGAAATGCTGAGAATGTGATTTAAGAAGTAATCGGGATCAGGTGTGCCAAGACGAGCTTGTACATTTTCCATGTCTACAATAACCAAGTTAAGGGATTGATTTGATGATAACCTAAGTCTAGAATGTTGATGTGTCCAAAGTTTCAAAGTAGTTTGTGAAGTGGGAAGTTAAATGTGTTGAGATGGATGAGATGTTTGATCCTAATGTTTTAAGAGGGACTTTGTGTACAAGACCAAGGTAGTGAAAAACATGATTTACCCTAAGAGTGATAAACCTAAGGACACAATATTTTTTGTATAGAACTTTGACTCAATGTTGGCAATACATTTCCTTGTTGTCACTTTGTTGCTTTGGAAGTTTTGGATGGTTTGAAAATAATCCCAATGTGTGGTGTGTTCATTCTCGAGTTAAGCTTTGTTTAGTGAGATTGCTTCATTACCACATCAAGATGTCTTAATTAAGTTCAAACTAAAATGCCTATGAATAAGAAAATTTCATTCCACAAAGTCCAATATGTGAAAATCAAGAGGCTAAAGCCATAGTCTCCTATGTTGACTTTGGAATGTGTGAATTGAGATATAAGCCAAAATATTTAGAACCCTCTAAAGAAAAATCCTTAGGGACAAGCAGTAATATAGGGATTTTCAAATGTATTCACACTAAGTCCAAAGGGTTTGAAATTTGAAGACTATGTTGATGTTTATTTAAATTATTTTGAAACCAAGCAATGTGTCAAACTGACTCAACAAGCACAAGAAATAACAAACCTATAGAGTAGGTACACACTTCTTGGTAGGCTTACCTCATCCCCTAAAAAATGATCTAACCCATGAAGATGGTGTGGAAAAATAGGCTATGTCAAGGAAATGTACCATCTTGACACGCCAAGCAAAAGAGTCTCTTCCCTATTTTATTTATTTTGTTTAACCAAAAACCAGACGTGGTAACTCTTAGGAGTGGTGTTCCTCCCATGCACTACTTTAAAGTACGTTTCAGAAAACAAGGATAGGTTGCCAAGACAAGGTGTTTAATGAAATCGTGAATGTCATGAGGTGTATGACACCCATGAGACACTTAAGTCTCTAGCTTCGCCTAAGTGACCCATTCGTTTGCATGAGAGTTGGCATGAGAAGTAGCCATTCATGAATAAAAGTTAATAGCTTTTGCATTCACAAGATTTATACAACCCACTGATAAATGGTCTTGAAGGTCACCATGCGTTCTCCATTGCAGGATGTATCACATGGTGCACCCTCTCTAAAAAAGCAAGAAAGATGCTATTTCTCTTCACCCAAGGTTGCATGAAGCACAAGGGGAGAGGATACGTAGCAAGTTCTTGGGGTGACCAAAAAATTTTGTGAACTTGCAGTGTTTCTCTTCACCCAAGATCGCACAAAGCACAAGGGGAGTGGATACACACTAGAAGTTCACACAAGCATGACATACAATCATTCTTTTTAAATCCTCAAAGGAAATGATGACTTCATTTTGAAAGTACCAAATTGAAGTATGAATTTGTATTTGTTCAGTTTTAAACCAACATTGCAATGGTGAGGATGCATGGGTTCAATTTTAACCAACTTTGATAGATCATAGCATTGTAGATTTTAAACCCAATTGAAAGAAAGTTTTCCTAAAGCATGAAATAGAGTAGCATATGATGGGTTATATCATCCCATTAGTGTTTAAAAATAAATAAATCAATGAATATTAAGTCAGAATTTTCTCCTTCACTTCCAGAGGTGACAAAGCTCAGAAAAAAAATAGAAAATCCAAATTTTTATATTTTTTCGATATTTTCTAGGTTCTAGTAAATTGCATTTTCGGAGGTCTTCGAAGAGGAATTTGGAGTTGACACTTGCGTCAATACCTTAAAATTGAATGTTAAAGGAATTTGATTTCCAAGAACTGAGTTAGTACTCTTGGAGACCTTTCCAATGGTGTAAACGGATTTCAATTCCAAGCATCGAGTAGAAAGCTATGACCCCACCAAGTTGGGGGAAATAATTTCCTAGTTTTTTTGCAAACCTACAACACAATTAGCCTTACAGAAAAATACCAGAAGTTAGTAAGTGATCAAACAATGGATTAAATTGAAAAATCAAAGTAGACATGAAAATCTAGCTCTCTATTTTACCTTGCAAAAGAATCATTGTGCCATAAAAGTGCCTCTTTGTCAGATAGAAAAAGCGTCATTCAACAAAAGTGTTGTTTTAATGTAAAAGTGTCGCTCTAGTGAAATTCAAAAGAACCTCTCTGTTGTACCCACAAAAAAACTAGAGAGGTCAAAAGCATGTTAGAAAAATCAAAAGTGTTGCCATAAAGCAAAAGCATCGCTATATTTCAAAAGTGCCTTTGTAATGCAAGTGTTGTTGTTCTTCAAAAGCATTACTCTAGTAAAAATCTAAAGCACCTCCTTGCCTATAACCTTCAAAACACAGGAAACTCAAGGAAAATTTGTTAATTTTGGTTAGTTTTACCCTCCCTCTAGCACTAAAATGTGACTATAATCATAACACAAGTTAAATACACCAGATCCAATAGATTCTAAGCAATGCATAACTAGTTAAGCTATAATCCCAATGAAATTCTTGAAAACCATTAAATAAGGAAGCCATTAAACATAAAAAATAAGAAATGAATAATGAAAACCTATTCTAATTCCTCAAATCTCATCCCATTGGGGGATTGGTGTTGCATTGATGTGGAATGTCAGCCCTTTCCCAATCCCTTATATTGAAACAAGCTTGATTTGATAGATTGGTGAGTGATAATGGAGATTTGAACCACAATGGATGAAAAATGCTCAAATGAATGCTAATGGATGAAAGTATGGATGCATTTAAATAGCACAACTTTTCTTGGAAATGATTGTGGATCCTTTTCTCATAGAAATGGGGTGTATTTATAGGAGAAAATGGTGAATCAATGGCTTAGATTGATTTGATCAATCAATAGATGAGAAGCCATGAGAGGTGAAGGCATGGATCAAGGATTCTCATCAATGGATGAGAATGCAAGTTGACATGGATCAAAGAATTAATAAATGGCTCTCATTGATTCAAGGAAACACACTTCCTAAAAAATAGGAAGTTGTTACAAAGTTTGTTGCAAAGTTTGTTTTTGAAAAGTTAAACAGCATTTACAGGGCGCTGTACCCCTCACAACGGGCCACTAGGGCCAAAAAAGGACTAAACATAACCAGAGAACATTACAGAAAAAGAGAAAAAAGCCAAAGACAATCCAGCGATAGCACACCAATAGCCAAAAAACAACTGACAAACCAGCAACAGGAGCAACTAATTGGCCTCATCCCAGTTCTTGAATAGGAGGTCAACCGCCTCATCACCAACCCACTCCTTATTCTCCTGGCTATTATTCCCTGCTAATTCCTCTTTTATGACATTAGATAGCGCACTAGTAACAAAGTGGCTCAATTTGATCATGAATCGGGTCAAGCCTCTGAATCTTTTATCCAAGGTGTTCAGTCTCTTCTCCAACACTTCAGTATCTTCCCCAACATCCCTAGTTTTCAGAAACAAACTAGGATCATTCACCAATGAAGTGTGCGAGTCAGAAACATGGCCAGAAAACTTGCTATCCATCAGAGTAGGCAGAGGCCTCTCACCCATCTCATCACTCTCATCTTTGAAATCATCTTCCTTATAGCCCTTGCTGTTAGATTGCTCCACCTCCGAGTCTTCAATTATTAATCTCTTTTTGCTATTCTTGGCCAACCTCCCCGATCTCCTTCTAACACTTTCCCCACCAGTCAACTCCATGATCCCCACCACCGTTTCCTCTCCCAAGTCTTTCTCCATAGCAACCTTGCCCTTTCCCTCCTTGATAGTTGTGGCCGGCCCACATTTCTCCTTGCCTTTCTTCAGTTTAGTGACCTTTTCCATCATGTCCACGTGGGTAGCCTTTAGCTCACAGAGCCCTTCCACCACATTGGCATGAGCCATGCCTGATCCACCCTTAAGCTTTTTGGTGGCCAAATTGGTTTTGACACTCCCCACCATGACGGCCCGAGGAGGGCTCTTGGACTTAGCCGGGGAGATATGGATCGAGGAGATGGGTTCAATATTCTTGACATAGACAGTGATAGTTTTAGGTGGACAAAGAACAAGATGGAAGTGGTACAGGCAGAGTATAAGCCCCTGGTGGAGCGGGAGAGACAGGGGATCATCGGGATAAGGGCTAGCCACCACCTTACATTTCTCTATCGAGCTTTCGAGATCCATAAGAAGGAAAAAAGGAAAGCTAAGTAGCATTTTGTGTCTGAGATGGTTAAGCAGCGGAAAAAGATAGAAAAAACAATTTTTATACCTACCTTCCAGCATCACATATTTCATCAGAGCCAAGCAGACCATGTCCCACGGCTTAGGGAGCTCAGCTCTTTCGAACCCCACCGAATTCCTAGCCGGAGTCTCCTCGCCTCTGAAGAACACCTTAAGATTTTCGTGGTCTGGTTTTTTGGTGTGTTTAGGGTATTTCTTCCCTTTGCATCTCAAGCTCGTGTCCTGCTCAATGACTTCCTCACTAACTTCAAATGAAATCCCTCCAACAGAAACCCTCCTCTCCTTCCAAGAACTAGCAAATTGACGCGAAAGAATTGGATCATGGCTGACTAGTCATTCCATAAGCAGGGAAATTTCGCCCTCCACGCAAATGTGCCACACAAGAGGGTTGTTCCAAAATTCATCACAATAATTCGGCTCAGTCCGCACACAATCTCCCCCCATTCTATCAGCCTGCACAAGAACTTCACAACGCAGCAACAAACACCAGAGCCAAACATTGTGAACAAGTAACACCAAAGAATGTTTAATGCAGGGATTATGGCTAGTAATCCACACAAACCGATAACACGCGCGAACATGAAAAATACAGCAGTGTGAAATGACATAACATTTAATGATTTTTTGAAAATGGTGGGGGAGGCAGAAGTTAGCAGAAAGGTAGGAAAGGTACAACATCCCATGCCAATAAACCATCCAACCAAAATTAGAAACCCGCCAAAGAACGCCAAAATAACCACCAACTAAGTTAGCCGGTGCAAAGCCACAAGAACACAACTAGAACTTGTCATAAGCAGTCCCAACATTTTTAACACACATGCTCCTCCAAAGGTAATTAGGAAATGAATCAAATAACCCCATTCCCCAAAACGTGATACCCACAGTACCATCATGCACCCGAGAAGAAATCACAACCTTCGAAAAGACCCGCATTACGTCACGAAATCCAATCTTGATCACATCAGTTACATTTCCTCCCTGCCATCTCATCATTATTTGATAAGAAATACCCAATCTCCTATCCCAAAGAATCAACACTTGGATGCTCAGACCCCTACTCCACACCCTCTCATCTTTACCCATAGTACTCCACCTGTCCTCCATGCCAACTTTGCAAATTATCCACCAACACACCCAAATATACCAGTGGACTCCCCAGACAGTCCTCGTCATCGAAAGGTTACAAATCATTATTAACCATGGAAGACCTTTCCCTCCCTATCAAACTTTGAATGTTTGATGACAGTCTTTCTATTCTCTTCCAACATCTAGCCAAGACCCAGCCTGAGCCTAAATTTTCCAACGCATCTGCCACACAATTACCTTCCCTATAAATATGAGACACTTTTTTATTCCTTAATTTGGACATAAGGAGGCTGACATCAATCAAAATATCTTTGGTGTTCCAACCAATGAATTTTTCCTTTTTCACAGCATCTGTCACCACCTTTGAATCTCCCTCAATATGGAGATAAACAATCCCTAGCAAAACATCAATTTTGAGTCCCATGAACAGCGCACGAGCCTCAACAACAAGAGCCGACTAAACCCCGATGCCACCAGCAAACCCTGCCACCATTTTTCCAAATGGATCTCTTATAATTCCACCTATACTTGCCCTTCCAGGATTACCTTTAGCAGCTCCATTGAAATTCATTTTAAAGCATCCTAAATCCGGGGGCTCCCATTTAGTGTTCCTCCTAGCTAAAATTTTCCCATTGTCGTAAGCATTAGCATTCAACTCCTGGTGCCATTCCTTGGCCATTTTTATTTCAAAGTCCCTCGGCCCAATCTCCGGAAGTTTTCCATCAAAGAGGAAGATATTCTCCTCTATGAGCCAAACACAAATCCCAAACACCTCCTTGGGGCTCCGCTCAACATTTCTGAACACCCGGTTATTTCACTCCTTCCATAAACACCATCCAATGATAGGGGGGGTATGTCTCCAAATTTCACTAACCAGAGGATGCAAAAAAGGCCCATACCAGCCTAAAATAAAAGAAACAAGGTCCTTGCTCATGACCCACTGAATCTCAAGCTTCTCAAAGGCCATCCCCCACACTTCAAAAGCAAACGGGTAGTGGAGTAAGAGGTGGTTAACAATTTCTTCCCCCACTTTGAAGAGAAAACATCTATTGGGAAAACAAAATCCTCGAGTTCTCAAATTATCTTGGGTCAAAATCCTATTGTGGCAGGCCATCCACCAGAAAATTTTTATTTTAGGGATCATGCGCCTGTTCCAAACCTTCCTCCAGTGTTTCTTCATAGTACAATCAATCGTCAGAAGTCTGTAAGCGGATCTAACAGAGAAGTCCCCCTGTTTATCTAAGGTCCAAAAGAATTCATCCTCTCTGTCAAAGGCAGTGAATCTAAAATAGGAGAGCAACACCTGGATGGAATTGGCGAAACCACCAAGAACCGGCGAGTGGGGGCAGCACAGTGAGAGCTCTCTCCAAATCCTGGCACCAACAGGGCCAGACACATAATCACTGATATAGATCCCAAAGAATCTTTGAGCAACACTCATCACCTCCCTAAATTTGGAACAAGCCAGAGGGAAATCTAAGAGCCAAGCATCTTCCCAAAATTTAATTTTGATTCCATTCCCCATTTTCCATTTTATCCCTTTTTTTAGCAGACTTTGAATGCTACAAATACTCCTCCAAATAATGGAACCAAGAGGGTGGGGTTCTGAAAGACAACCAATCAGAGGCCGATACTTAGCATTCAAGATTTTGCACCAGTCCTTAGAGTTCCTTAATTGATCCCACCCAACCTTAGCAATCAACACCCTGTTAGAGGGCCCAATCTTCCTTATTCCAAGCCGCCCATAGATATTAGCCTAGCTAACTGTATCCCATTTAACCAGGGCAATTTTCTTCTTCTCCTCAGTACCAACCCAAAGAAAATTCCTTTGGATTCTTTCTAACTTTTCCACTATATACATGGGCATCCTAAAGATAGCCAGAAAGTAAGTGGGTATACCTTGAATGGTTGCAAAGTTTGTTACAAAGGAATATTCCATTTTTTAGTTCAAATGGAGGAATATTCTAGGGGGATATTCCCTTGAAAGTGGGAGGATGAGGGAAAATTAGAAAATTAGATAATTAAAACAAAGTTTTAATTGTGCAAGTTGAGTGAAATTAGGATGCTCATTAAATAATTAATTTATTTAATGAAAGGGGTTAAAATGATATTTAATTCAATAATTAAGATTCTTTAATTAAATGAGAGGACATAAGCAATTTAATCAAATAATTCACATTATTCAATTAAATAAGATGAGAATTAGTGCGAAAGGGGGTGAATTAGCCAAATAATAATGATCATTTTATTAATAGGATAAATTGATGCATTTAATTAAACAACTAGGATTATTCAATTAAACAGTAAAGAAAGAGGTGAATTTAGGATGAAATGGTGTTAGTAATTAGATTCAAATGTGCAATATTAGTCAGGACAATTTTAAGTGTCTACAGTATGTATGCTTGTATGTATGTATGTATGGTTGTATGCATGTATGTATGGTTATATGTATGTATGTATGCATGCTTGTATGTATGTATATATGTATGCATGTATGTATGTATGTATGTATGTATGTATGTATTTATGTGTGTATGTATGTGTGTATGTATGTATGTATGTATGTATGTATGTATACTTGTATGTATGTATGTAAGGGTTTTGGGTTTAGGGTATATAAGGATCTGAGGGTATAGTTTTAAGGGTTGAGGGTTGAGGTTTTTTGGTTTAGGGTTTAAGGTATAAGGTTGGGGGTTGAGGGTTGAGGGATTAGGGTTTAAGTAATAGGTTGAGCATATAGATTAGAGGGATAATATTTAGCTTGTGAGTGTATAAGATTAAGTGTGCAAGGTATAGGGATTAGGGTTTAGGGTTTATGATATGGATTAAGGGTATATAAGGTATAGGGTGACTTGGGTTGAGATTGTATTGTTTAGGTTTTAAGTATAGAATTGAGGCACAATATTCAAGGTTTAGGGTATAAGGATGAGGTTACAGGGTATAGGGATCAAGGTTTGTGGGTTTAGGTTTCAGGGTTTAAGGTATAGAGTTGAGGATCGAGGGATTAGGGCTTAAGTATATGGTTGAGGGTATAGGTTTTAAGGGTTTAAGGTATAGGGTCGATGTATTAGGGTTAAGGGTTTAATGTATATGGTAGATGGATTGAGGTTTGAGGGTTTAAGGGTTGAGAGCTTAAGGGTTCAGGGTTGAAGGATTAAGGTTGAGGGTTGAGGGTTGAGGGTTGAGGGTTGAGGGTTTAATATATAGGGTTGATGGATTAAGGTAGAGGATGGAGGGTTAAGGATTTAAGGTATAGGGTTGAGGGATTAGGGTAGAGGGTTAATATTTTACAATTGAGGGATAATGTTGAAGGTTGAGTGTTTATGATATAGGGTTCAAGGTTTAAGGTTGAGGGTATAAGGCATATGGATGAGGGTTGAGGGTTTAGGGAATAGGTATAGGGTTGAGGGTTAGAGTATAGGGTATAAGTTTGAAGTTTGAGAGATAATGTTCAAGGTTGAGTGTCCAAGGTGAAGAGTATACGGTATAGGGTTTAAGGGTTTAAGGGTATATAGGGGTTGATATTTTAGGGTTTAAGGGTTTGAGGTTTGAGGGATTAAGGGTTTAACGGTTGAGGATCTAGGGATAGGGTTTAAGGTTGAGGGTTAAAGGATTAGGGTTTAAGGGTTAAGGGTTTAAGGCTTTAAGGTTAAAGGGTAAAGGGTTTAGGGTTGATGTCTTAAGGCCAAATTATGGTTTAAGGGTTGAGAGTTAAGAGATTAGGGTTTAAGGTATAGGGTTGATGTATTATGGTTAAAGGTTTAATTATATGGTAGAGGGATTGAGGGTTGAGGGTTTAAGGCTTTAGGGTTTAAGGGTCAAGGATTTAGGGTTTAAGGGTTGAAGGATTAGGGTCTAAGGTATAGTGTCAAGGGTTGAGGGTTTAGGGACAAGGTTTAGGATTTCAATTTTAAGGGTTGAGGGTTGAGGGTTGAGGCTTTAGGGATAGGGTTTAGGGTTTAAGGTATAGTTTCAAGGGTTGAGGGTTTAGGGATATGGTTTAGAATATAAGGTTTAAGGGTTGAGGGTCGAGGCTTTAGGGATAGGATTTAGGGTTTAGGGTTAAGTGAGAGACCTAGATGGCTAAGGAGGAATGGAGAGGCAAACAAAAAGTGAATGAGAGACCTAGAGAGGGGAGAGGTAGAGAGGTGAGGGGGAGATAGAGGTGAGGGGAGAGAGAAGAAAATGAGAGAGTGAAGTTGACAAATTCAGGGAAAGATGGGTAAGGAGGAGGGAGAGAGGTGGAGAGGAAGGGAAATAACTAAAGATCCATTTGAGAGATATAAAGGTGAGAGACCTATAGCATAGGGAGAGAGGGGTGAGATACATAGGGGGAAAGATAGGTGTGAGAGAGATAGAGGGGGGAGAGGTTTGGGTAATCAGACAATAAGTTAGGAAACCTTTAGGAAATCAAAATTTTCATAATGCGAGCACATTTTGAAGAAGTTGAAATATGGTTGTTTTGTATAGCAAGCTAAAACACGCTTGTGTTATAAGACGAGCGCATTTTGGCTTACTCAAAAATGGTAAAATATCCAGGACACCCGTAATCTAGACCCACATTCTTTGTTATACTCAGGTAGTTATGTGCTTGTTCCAATAAAAAGTCTTTTTGATGTTGTTGGGAAGTGCACATGCAAATTTTACACATTCTACCACCTTTGCATGAAATTTCCACCACCTTTTTTTGGTTTTCCAACTTAGGAAGGAGGAAATAACAAAGTTTTCACATCAAATTAGATATATATCAATTCAACTTTCAATTTTTGTGGTGTTGCAATATTAATTATGATTGAAATGTAGGAATTTAACATTATACATTGGTTAATTGTATTGTTGATAGTAATTATATTTGAGTGATATACAATTGAATGTTAAAAAGGAAGCAAGTTTGTGAAAAAATCAAATTTTTGAGGAGTTTGATGCAAGAAGAAAAAAATACTACATAATTGGGTAGTCTCTCTATTCAAATCTCTAGATTTTAGGTATGCCAATTCTTTACACATGTTCTTTACATATTCCTTAATTTTATTATGTTTCTTTATCATCCCTTATCATACATGCTTAATACAACACTTTGATTTTGTTATTATGCATATATTCCATGTTTATCATTGTTTGTTTTCATTATAACCTTAGCCCCTCTCGGCACATTTTAAACTACATAATTCTTTACACTTTCCAATTACATTTTCTTAGAAATTTCAAAAGATTTTTCAACAAATCCACTTTGTGCAAATATTTTAATCATTGTGGTCCATGAGACCACATCTCTTTGAGGCATTTTGTTAAACAATTGACCTACCTTGTGTATGCTTCCACATTTTGTATACAAATTTACGGGAGTAGTTATACATCATTTATCAATCCTTTTTAATGGATGTGCATACCCCTTTCTTAAGCTTTCATTTTGGTATAGGCATGGGGGATGTTGAAAAATTCTTTGGAATTTGGTTTTACACCTAGAAATTGCATTTTCTTGAAATTTTCTAAATCCTTTTCAACAAATCCATTTTGTGCATACCCTGCAATCATTGTAGTCCACAAGGACATATCTCATTGAGGCATTTTGTCAAACAATTCATGTGCCTTGTTTATGCATCCACATCTTGCATGTGTCTACTAAGGCAATTGCAACCATAACACTCATGAAAATCCCCCCTTTATGTTTTGATAGATGTCATACCCCATTCCAAGGTCTCATTGTTGCTATGGCTAAAATCCTAAAACATGTGCTTTCAAACAAACTATGGATGCATGGAAAAAATCTATCAAAGCATAATAGTAAGCAAAAGCATAGAAAAGGTAGTGAGCTATTTAAAAAAATGAATCAAAGAAATGTGATCTCATGGTGATGTCCATCACCATGAGACCACATTTCTTTGAGGGATTTTTCAAACAACTCATTGCCTTGTATATGTTGTTTGATAAAATGATTTGATAGACGTGTATGGAAAATGTCCACCATGAGACCACATTTCTTTGAGGCATTTTTTCAAACAAATCATTGCCTTGTCTATGCTACCACATTTTCCATGAAACATGTCTACCAAAGAATTTTATCAAACAACAAAGACAAGGCAATGAGTTGATTGAAAAAATTCCTCAAAGAAATGTAGAAAACACCATGAGACCACATTTCTTTGGGGCACTTTTTCAAACAACTCACTTCCTTGTCTATGTTATAGCTTACTATTATGCTTTAATAGATTTTTTCCAAGCATCCATAGTATAGACAAGACAATGAACTGTTTGAAAAAATTCCTCAATAAAATGTGGTCTCATGGAATGCCATGACAAGAAAATGCAATTGGCAGTTGCTCTTAGTTATTAGTTATGCAATGTTAAGTAATTTCATAACTGTTATGTTGACTTTCTAAAAAACTATATTGTAATTGAATTTTTTTCATTTATTAACATCTAGTTATTAGTTATGTAATGTGAAGTAATGCTTTGAGTTTGAAAGATGTGCAATGCAATGTAATCAATGATATGAATATAAACTACAAAAATCTATTAAGTACAATTCATTAGTTAAATTCTTTATTTTATTACCTAGGTGAAGCTTCAAATTCCACCTCCATTGGGAGGTGTTGCTATGAAATCTCCAAGATTAACCTATTCAACATCCAAAATCAGATATTAGAATACCATTCATATAAAAATGCTACTCACATGTAATATTTATAATTGTTTACTAGTTACATACCTTGGCAGTACATGTTGTAGTGTAATACAAAGGTGGAGAACCATTGAAAAAAGAATGAACGCTATGACCCTGAAATTTCATTACAATCATTCAACTAAATTAGTTAATATTGCATTTCAAAAATGAAATTTAATAAATTAAATTCAATGAACTCGCTAAAATTTACCTGAGTATCAAGGTCAAAATGCTCATTCAGGAGGGCATCTGTCATCACCAATTGTTGAGTTATAGATGTAGCATGCGCACCTGCATCCCGACTATTTGTGGGGTCATAACCACAAGGTGACCTGCAAGCCTAACAAATATGGGGTGGAACCTTACTCCTCAAAGTCTCCCCTTTCTCACGCTATGTTGCAGGACTAGCATACTCTATGATGCTCTTGTTCAAGGAACTAATAGACTGTAGTGTCTTGACCTCAACACTCTCCTTCACAATGGAAGGGATAGCCATGTGCTCATAGACTGGTCTGGAAAGTTCTTGTCTCGTTGGCTGCTTTGGGTCAAGACGTGCCCCTAGTCTATCTTGTGCTGACCCCACACCTCTACCCTGTAAGTCCCACATATCAAAATAGTTTGGCACTTTATTAAGGACAAACTCACAGTAGATTTTCATCAAAAAATATTCCGGGACCTCATTATTTTTGCATGGAGGATGGTCAAAAATCATCCACCACCTTTGCCAAAAATGTCTCTTTATCCCTTGGTGGTTGTATCAATGGATAGGGAACCTCTTGCTTGTAGGGTGTAGAGGTTGATTTGTTCATGGGTTTGTGAAAAGGGAACACAAGTCAAATTTTGTAATTTTTCATTTTTGACTTGTTTGTAAGATAAATTATTTGCATAGAATTGTCTAAACTCTCTCCTCTTATTTGACCAAGTAGAGATTTTATTGCTAATTGAATCTACATTAGATAACCTAGATTCAAGAGATTAAGCTAATGCTTCTCTATATGAGGTTTAACTTGCAGGATCTTTCAACCTTGCAATTATGTCCTCAATTTGTTTTTTTAAAATTTTCCCCATTAAATTTTCTTATGTTCTAGGGGCATATTGAGGAATTACTGGAGGTGTTTGTTGTTGGGGTTGTTCTTCATCATGTATTTTGTGTTGAGGTGATTGAGGATTTTGAGGAGAAGGAGGTTGATTATCAATACATATAAATTAAAGAAATTTAGATAAAAAACCACTTAAATTTGCCTATTTAGTAACAAATTCACACAAAAATAAACAAAACTTACTCCTTTGACCTCCCAACATTGTGGTAGCATTTTGATAAAGAATCGGTGATGATCTGGTCAAGAATTTTCCCTCCAATAACACAAGCACGCTCTCAAGGGTTTGTAGGTTGCGGGTTTGCAAGAAAATACAAAAATCACATATGACAAATGTTTCTTTTTTGTTATAAAGAGCTATACCACACTTGCATTATAGCACAAGAGTGTTATAACATGAGCATGCTATAACACGAGAATGTTATAACAAGAGCATGTTATAACATGGGCATGTTATAACACGGGAATGTTATAACACGAGCATGTTATAACACATGCATGTTATGGATTTAAAAATAAAAATAAAAATTTGGCCACTTTTTGGCCCCCCATCTTTTTGTAACCGCCTTATACTTGGATCTTAAATATTTCAACTAAACCATCTACAAACATCCATTGAAGCATGGATTTATAATATAAATATGGACACAAACAATAAAAAATATGTGTATTAACCAAATATCCATATAGGCATACATCAATATATGTTGATATAAGTATAACATATAAACAAAATAGCCATATAGGCTTATAAGAATGTCATATAGGTATACACTGTCAAGTATATGAAATACAATATATATGTCCACAAATGCCATATAGGCATACAACAAAGGACCCCACTAAAAAGTCATTCCCCTCTAGATGAAGAAAACAGATAACAAGCCTTTGATCGTCGAAGGGATGGGGATGCGTATAAGAGTGGTCTACTTTAAAATCAAGGGTTGATCCTCCTATTTAGCTCTCCATGGAGCTTTAGTAGTTACAATAAAAAGTATAGACATTAATATATAGAAATTAAATTATAAAAATGAAATATTTAACAAAATAATCACTTGCTGCCTCCAAATGATCTCTCTCCTCATTCACAACAACATAATGCTTAGGTTGTGGTGTTCCAAAGTCCTATAGAAATCATCCAGATCAAAATTAAACTAAAAGTCAATAATAATTTGATTTTTCAATAATAAACAACTATAACAATTAATGTAATTTAAAATTTAATAATCTACCTCACACCCCTGTTAAAGGCATCAAGATGTCTATTACAAAAGAGACACCATTCTCCATTTCCCTATCAACATCAGGAGGTGTCTCTGCTTGTATTAACTGAAAATAAAACAACAATATTCAATTCCGAAAACTAGAATAGTGATGCAGGTCATGGCTTATAATGTATAAGATAGTCAATTGAGTACTTATTGAACTATATAAATTGATTAATATATTTTTTCCAAGCATCCATAGCTTGTTCAAAAGCACTTGTTTTAGGCTTTTAGCCATAGTAGTAAGGCAGTGAACTGTTTGATAATATGCTTTGGTAGACATGTATGAAAAATGTGGTAGCATAAACAAGGCAATGAGCTGTTTGAAAAAATGCCTCAAAGAAATGTGGTCTCATGGTGATGGAATTCCATGACAAGAAATCTATCAAAGCATAATAGTAAAGAATATCATAGACAAGGCAGTGAACTGTTTGATAAAATGCTTTGGTAGACATGTATGAAAAATGTGGTAGCATAGATAAGGCAACAAACTATTTGAAAAAATGCCTCAAAGAAATGTGTGTCTCATGTTGATGGAATGCCATGACAAGCAATCTATCAAAGCATAATAGTAAGAAATAGCATAGAAAAGGCAGTGAACTATTTGAAAAAATGTCTCAAAGAAATGTGGTCTCATGGTGATGGAAGGCCATGACATCACCATGAGACAATATTTCTTTGAGGCATTTTTTCAAATAGTTCACTGCGTTGTCTATGCTATTGCTTACTATTATGCTTTGATAGATTTTTTCCAAGCATCCATAGTTTGTTCAAAATCACCTATTTTAGGATTTTAGCCATAGAAACAAGGCAGTGAACTGTTTGATAAAATGCTTTGGTAGACATGTATGAAAAATGTGGTAGCATAGACAAGGAAGTGAACTGTTAGAAAAATGCCTCAAAGAAATGTGGTCTCATGGTGATGTAATATCATGAAAAATTTGTATATATGTATAGATATAATTTTTGTGAATATCTAAAAGTACAATGAAAATGTAAGTTATTAAGTAAAGAATAAAGGATATAAATTTTGTACTATATATGATGGTGCTCTATTGTATGTTCAATTGTAAGTAGAGAATTACTAACACATTTTACAGTAAATGTATGCTACTATGTTGTATTTTACAGTGAAAGGATAGTAATTGAAATATAGGTAAGACGAATACAGACACGAGTATTTAGATATATGCCCAAAAAAAAGAATTGTTTTTAGATATATATATATGTGTGTGTGTGTGTGTGTGTGTGTTTGTGTATGTTTATATATGTTTGTATGTATGTATCTATTTATATGTATGTATATGTATATTTATGTGTATATATGATTTTTTATGTACACAATACACATATATATTAATAGACATATATATACAAACACACACACACACACACACACACACACACACACACACACACACACATATATATATGCATATGTATATGTATATGTATATGTATGTATGTATGTATGCATGTATGTATGTGTGTGTGTGTGTGTGTGTCTTGAATATATATATAATGAAAATGTAATTAAATAGACATATAATGAAAATGCAAGATGATGTGTACACTTTTATGAATATCTAAATATAAAGGAGCCCTCTATGAATTAACCGAGATATATATAAAGGAGGCTTCTATGAATTAACCGAGATATATCTAAAGGATGCTTCTATGATTTAACTGAAAAATATATACCAATTTGATAAATATAAAGGATGCTTCTATGAATTAACCGATAAATATATGCCTAGTTTCGTGAATATTAATGAGGCTTATAAGAAATAACTGGAAACAATAAATAAACACACTTTACTGATTTGTAAATGGGGTTTGTAAGGAATAATCCATGAAGAAAAAAGACCCTTATTTATTTATAACATATAAATAAACACTTCATTCATATAAATTTTAATTACACAAGTTTCAAGAAAGTAAATTTCAAAGACTCTACCAACCTGAAAATGTGCGGATATTTGAGGAATGTATAGAGGATGCTTGTTGATGCTCTATAGTATGCAAATGATATTAGCAGAGGAGGATAATAGAGATTGACATTGGCTAATTTACCTCATATTTAGTCATTCAAATTTGACAATTGAATGCATTGATTTTTTTTGTGTTTCAAATTTGAATTTGTTTGGGGATGATCTGATCATTTGAATTTGTACTCGCCATTTACATAGGTTTGTTTATGGTGAATTGACAGAATTGTGCATTATATTTGGATTTGATGTTTATTAGGGGATCCTTACACCATTATTTATTTGTCTAGGTACCTACATTGAATGGAGTTAATACATGTAATGAGACAAAGAGTGTTGAAGACTGTGTATTTGACAACCCATAAATTTGATATGAGTTTATCATCATGTCATTTGAAGCACCAATAACTGTGCATATGTATTTGTGATTATAATATGTAATGAGGTTGACACCCTTTGCAAGTGGGGGTATTTGTAATAATTAAATATTATCATAAATTGTAAATGTGGTTTTTTGTTGTAACTTGTCTTGTATTGTAAATGTAAATGTATGTGTAGTTGACTACTTACATTGGTCAACTACATATTGACTTGTGAACATGTATTGGTGATTTTGCAACATTTTATTAGATTAAATAATATTTTTAAGTGGGTCAAATGCAAATTTTTTTGGGGGTAACGTGAGCAAGGAGTGAATAGTTATTGCAACATGGGTGGTAACTAGGCCCCTTCCCCTAGTAGTTCAACTATTACAATTATTTTAATTAAGATATCTATAGTCATCATGCGAGTGGTAACTAGGCCCCTTCCCCTAGTAGTTCAACTATTACAATTATTTTAAGTAAGATGTCTATAGTCATCATGCGATTGTATAAAGCCTCTACTCTCAAAACTAAACTGGACTACCCAAAAGTAACTTACAATTCTATATTTATTAAAGGATGCATCCATAGATTTTCATAGGTTCCCATATTCCAAAATATGAATGTAACTTATATTCCTTGTTATTGCATATTGTGTCTTTTATACTTGATAACTTTAATAAAGTTCCAATTAAAATGTATTTTTCCTTATCCACATAATCAGTTTGATTTTCTCAAAATATTTATTATTTAAATAGATTTAAAACACCTTGTGTTTCAACCTATTTTCCTAGGAAAAAAATTAGATTATGTTGAAATGATTAAGGGATGAATATAATGTGATAATTATACATCCTTCATGTTGCTATAGACTAGTTTCACAAGCTTTGGGCCTATAAAAAATAATCTACCTCTTTGGTGCACCAATTACAACATTTCCTTCCTATATTATTGTCCTCTTTCCATTAACATTTGAAAATACTCACATTATCTCTATGTGTGACATTAGGCGCAAGTAGGGAGGATGTAAAGAAATATTGTGGAGTTTGGCATTATGCCCACCCATTGAGTTTTCTTGAAAGTTTCTGAAGCCCTTTCAACAAATCTATTTTGTGCATAACCCACCACACCTACAACCACTTATTTCCACACCCTCTTTCTCATGTTCATTCTTCAATAGATTTTGGAGTCGTGGGCGTTTTAAGGTGGATCAAGTGTATTTCCTTCAATGTGACCTTCAGAAGAAGGGATTATGTGGCTTCATAATGGCATGGACACCCTTCCTTTTGACCCACACTCCTCTACACTACTCTTATTTAATGTAGGTTGTCTCCTACATGCTAGGTTCTACTTATAGTTTTCATTCATTTTGTTTTTACTTTTATATTATTTCCTTGACCACACACATCCACAATATGGTCTTCTATAGGGATGTGAAAAAATAAGGCCCAAGGCTAAACATTCAATTCTTTAAATTGTATCAAATTTATTTATATCGACCATTTTTGGCCGAGCATCTATTAGTCGGTTATGTCTTGGCCAAGCCGATTTCAGTCGAGCATTTCTCGGCCAAGCATGTTTCAGCCGAAACATGCTCGACCGAGCATGTCTAGTTGGCATCCTACTTGGCAACCAACTCACCTTTTTCAAAAAATTTTGAAACATTCAACTTTGGCAAAGTATTTATGTAGCCAGAATGATTTTTCTGCAAAAAAGAAAAATACCCTTTTGTAGAGCTCGGAGTGGTGAATCCAATTATATATATTTTTTCAATATTTTGATTAGTTTTAATATATTTTATTTTTAAAATAATGCAAGTAGGTTATTAAAATTAAAAAAGAGGTTAATTAGAAATTTAAAACAAAATAGTAAAACATATTAAAAAAAATTAAAATTATATGAGGCACAAGAGGAGAGAGTCTTCTTCAAAAGGGTATAATTTGTTTTTTGAAAATAATTAAAAAAATTGACAATAGTTGACGGCCCATGAAAACTATCAAATTCTGACAAGTTTGACTTTAAAACGTTATTACGAGAAAAATATACATCAAAAATTGATTTTTTTCCATGCACAAGATATTGAAGTTACCTATTTGGAGAAAACAAAACCAGGGAGAAATGAAGTTTTTTTCAATTTGTTTCTTGACGGCCCATGAAGTCACTTTTTTCTGAAATTTTCAGCATTCCAAAATCTGTCCTTAAATTGATAAAAACATAATGAGCACAAATTTTTAAATTTTTTGAAAAATTACACGAATAAACTTCATCAAAATTTCTACATTTCATTAGTTTACACCATTTTGAAATTCAAAACATAAAGACCACTTTTATATGGTCAAAGTTCAGAATTTTTTTTGCCATTGGTCGATTCCCTTATAAAGTGTGACACGGGTTTGCACTTTTACCATAACTTAGTACAAGTGATGAAGTTGGTTTATTTATAGATTGATTCAAACCTTGCACCAAGGGTTGTGTGGTGGAAACTTGAGGAATTGAAGCCACATTTCCTAAGGGTTGTTCCCTAATTATCTCAAAATTGAATGTTGAAGGGAGTTTAGCCCCTTAATTTGCTAAAGATAGCATGTATTGTGTAGGATTTTTCTTCATCAAAGTGTTGATGATATGGCTTGTTTTAGGATCTTGTTGGTACTCAAGCAACTCCTCTATGGTGAGCTCAAGTGGATTCTTCGTGATATCTTCTACCTCATACCCCATGTCTAGTGGATTAGGTGGTTATTGTGATGGGGTAGAGTGGCTCCTAGGGCTGAATTCTTGTTGGGCGGTATCACTTGTGGTAGATTTAGTTTTGGTTTGCTCCATTTTTTTCTTGTGTTGTGAGCTCGTTGTTACCATAAATTCTTGATCAACTATGGGAGAGGTATTTTGAGATTTATATTGTTGGTACTCTCTAGTTGACTCAAATTTTGATAAAAGTGACCCTCTAATATGTTTTGGACCAATGATGTGAGTGGATGATGAAATGGGTGTGTGATATGGAGGATGGAATTTCTAAACTTTGGACAACACTTTAGACTAAAGTTTTGGTGTCTGATGTTTTGGATAAAAGGTGTTAATAAACTTGTGAATCTAAAGGTAGACTTGTGACCTTTAGGATAGACTACATCAAAAGGATGATGAATAACTCAAATAAGTGTATTCAAAAGGATTCATTTACACACATATAGCCAAGTTAAGGGATTGGTTTGATGATAACCTAAGTCTAGAATGTTGATGTGTCCAAAGTTTTGAAGTTGTTTGTGAAGTGGGATGTTAAATGTGTTGAGATGGATGAGATGTTTGATCCTAATGTTTTGAGAGGGACTTTGTGTACAATACCAAGGTAGTGAAAAATATGCTTTACCCTAAGAGTGATAAACCTAAGAACACAATGTTTGTTGGATATAACTTTGACTCAATGTTGGAAATAAATTTCCTTGTTGTCACTTTGTTGCTTTGGAAGTTTGGATGGTTTGAAAATAATCCCAATGTGTGGTGTGTTCAATTTTGAGTTAAGCTTTGTTTAGTGAGATTGTTTCATTACCACATCAAGATGTCTTAATTAAGTTCAAACTAAAATGTCTATTACTAAGAAACTTTCATTCCATAAAGTCCAATATGTGAAAATAAGAGGCTAAAGCCATAGTCTCCTATGTTGACTTTGGAATGTGTGAATTGAGATATAATCTCAAATATTTAGAAGCCTCTAAAGAAAAATATCCTTAGGGACAAGCAGAAATATAGGGCTTTTCAAATGTATTCACACTAAGTCCAAAGGGTTTGAAATTTGAAGAACATGTTGATGTTTGTTTGAATTGTTTTGAAACCACAGAATGTGTCAAATTGACTCAACAAGCACAAGCAATAACAACCCTATAGAGTAGGTACGTACTTATTTGTAGGCTTACCTCATCCCCTAAAGAATGATGTAACCCATGAAGATGGAGTGGAAAAATAGGCTGTGTCAAGGAAAAATACCATCTTGAGACGCCAAGCGAAAGAGTCTCTTCCCTATTTTCTTTATTTCCTTTAACCAAAAACCAGACGTGGTAACTTCTAGGAGTGGTGTGCCTCCCATGCACTACTTTAAAGTACGTTTCAGAAAACAAGGATAGGTTGCTAAGACAAGGTGTTTAATGACATCGTGAACGTCATGAGGTGTACGACACCCTAGAGACACTTAAGTCTCTAGCTTCCCCTAAGTGACCCATTTGTTTGCATGAGAGTTGGCACAAGAAGTAGCCATTCATGAATACAAGTTACTAGCTTTTGCATTCACAAGATTTATACAACCCACTGATAAATGGGCTTGAAGGTCACCATGTGTTCTCCATTGAGGTATGTATCACATGGTAGGCCCTCTCTAAAAAAGAAAAGAAAGATGCTATTTCTCTTCACCCAAGGTTGCACAAAGCACAAGGAGAGAGGATATGTAGCAAGTTCTTGGGGTGACCAAAAAATAATTGCGAACTTGGATTGTTTCTCTTCACCCAATATTGCACGAAGCGCAAGGGGAGTGGATACGCACTAGAAGTTCACACAAGCATGGGAAGCATGATATACAATCATTGTTTTTAAATCCTCAAAGGCAATGATCACGTCATTTTAAAAGCACCAAATTGAAGTATGAATTTGTATTTGTTCAATTTTAAACCAACATTGCAATGGTGAGGATGTATGGGTTCAATTTTAACCAACTTTGAAAGATCATAGCATTATAGATTTTAAACCCAATTGAAAGCTAGTTGTCCTAGAGCATGAAATAAAGTAGCATATGATGGGCTATATCATCCCATAAGTGTTTAATTTTTTTTTTTTCAATGAATATTAAATCGTACTTTGCTCCTTCACTTCAAGAGGTGACAAAACTGAGAAAAAAAAACTGAAAATCCAAATTTTCAGATTTGTTTGATATTTTCTAGGTTCTAGTAAATAGCATTTTCAAAGATCTTTGAAGTGGAATTTGGGGTTGAAACTTGCGTCAGTTCCTGAAAAATTGAATGTCAAACATTTGATTTGCAAGAATCGAGTTAGTACTCTTGGAGACCTTTCCAATGGTGTAAACGAATTTCAATTCCAAGCACCGAGTAGAAAGTTATGACCCCACCAAGTTGGGGTAAATAATTTCCTAGTTTTTTTGCAAACTTGCAACACAGTTAGCCTTACAGAAAAATACCAGAAGTTAGTAAGTGATCAGATAGTGGATTAAATTGAAAAATCAAAGTAGACATGAAAATATAGCTCTCTATTTTACCTTGCAAAAGCATTGTTGTGCCACAAAAGTGCCTCTTTGTCAGATAGCAAAAGTGTTGTTGTAATGTAAAAGCGTCGCTCTAGTGAAATTCAAAAGCGCCTCTCTATTGTACCCACAAAAAAACTAAAGAGGTCAAAAGCGTCAAAATATCAAAAGTGACTCTTTGTCAGAAAAATCAAAAGTGTTTCCATAAAACAAAAGCATCGCTATATTTCAAAAGCACCTTTGTAATGCAAGTGTCGTTGTTCTTCAAAAGTGTCACTCTAGTAAAAAGAAAAAGAACCTCCCTGCCTATAACCTTCAAAACATAGGAAACTTAAGGAAAATTTGTCAAATTTGGTTAGTTTTACCCTCCCTCTAGCGCCAAAATGTGACTATAATCATAACACAAGCTAAATACACCATATCCAATAGATTATGAGAAATACTTAACTAGTTAATCTATAATCCCAATGAAATTCTTGAAAACCATTAAATAAGGAAGCCATTAAACATAAACAAGAAGAAATGAATAATGAAAACCTATTCTAATTGGATATGGTGTATTTAGCTTGTTGAGTGTATAAGATTAAGTGTGTAAGGTATAGGGATTATGATTTAGGATATTGGGTTTAGGGTTTACGATATGGATTGAGGGTATATAAGGCATAGGGTGACTTGGGTTGAGAGTGTATCATTTAGGTTTTAAGTATAGGGTTGAGGCACAATATTCAAGGTTTAGGGTATAAGGGTTGGGTTATAGGGTATAGGGATGAGGGTTTGTGGGTGTAGGTTTCAGGGTTTAAGGTATAGGGTTGAGGATTGAGGGATTAGGGCTTAAGTATATGGTTGAGGGTATAGGGTTTAAGGGTTTAAGGTTTAAGGTTTTAAGGTATAGGGTTGATGTATTAGGGTTAAGAGTTTAATGTATATGGTAGAGGGGTTGAGGTTTGAAGGTTTAATGGTTGAGGGTTTAAGGGTTAAGAGTTTAAGGGTTGAGGGTTGAGGGTTGAGGGTTGAGGGTTTAACGTATAGGGTTGAGGGATAAGGGTAGAGGGTTGGGGGTTAAGGATTTAAGGTATAGGGTTGAGGGATTAGGGTAGAGGGTTAAGAGTTTACAATTGAGGGATAATGTTCAAGGTTGAGTGTCTACGATATAGGGTTTGAGGTTTAAGATTGAGGGTATAAGGCATATGGATGAGGGTTGATGTTTTAGGGCATAAGTACATGGTTGGGGGTTAGAGTATAGTGTAGAAGTTTTAAGGTTGAGAGATAATGTTCAAATTTGAGTGTCCAAGGTTAAGAGTACAGGGTATAGGGTTTAAGGGTTTAACGTTTAAGGGTTTAAGGGTATCTAGTGGTTTAGAGATTAGGTTTTAAGGGTTTAAGGTTTGAGGGATTAAGGGTTTAAGGGTTGAGGATTTAGGAATTGGGTTTAGGTTTTAGGGTTAAGGGATTATGGTTTAAGGGTTGCTTTAAGGTTAAAGGGTCAAGGGTTTAGGGTTTAAGGGTTGATGGCTTAAGGGATTATGGTTTAAGGGTTTAGCATTAAGAGATTAGGGTTTAAGGTATAGGGTTGATGTATTAGGTTTAAAGGTTTAACTATATGGTAAAGGGATTGAGGGTTGAGGGTTTAAGGATTTAGGATTTAAAGTTCAAGGGTTTAGGGTTTAATGGTTGAGGTATTAAACGTTTAAGGGTTGAGGGATTAGGGTTTAAGGTATAGTGTCGAGGGTTGAGGGTTTAGGGATAGGGTTTAGGATTTAAGGTTTAAGGGTTGAGGGTTGAGGCTTTAGGGATAGGGTTTAGGGTTTAGGTTTAAGGGATTAGGGTTTAAGGTATAGTGTCGAGGGTTGAGCATTTAGGGATATGGTTTAGGATTTAAGGTTTAAGGGTCGAGGGTTGAGGCTTTAGGGGTAGGTTTTAGGGTTTATTGTTAAGTGAGGGACCTAGATGGATAAGGAGGGATGGAGAGGCAAACACAGATTGAATGAGAGACCTAGAGAGGGGATAGGTAGAGAGGTGAGGGGGAGATAGAGGTGAGAGATAGAGAGGTAAAATGAGAGTGAAGTTGACAACTTGAGGGAAAGATGGGTAAGGAGGAGGGAGAGAGGTGGAGAGGAAGGGAAATAACTAAAGATCTATTTGAGACATATAGAGGTGGGGGACCTATAGCCTAGGGAGAGAGAGGTGAGATACGTAGGGGGAAAGATAGGTGTGAGAGAGATAGAGGGGGGAGAGGGGTGGGTAATTAGACAATGAGTTAGGAAACCTTTAGGAAATCAACTTTTTCATAATGAGAACGCATTTTGAAGAAGTTGAAATACGGTTGTTTTGTATAGAAAGCTAAAACACGCCCGTGTTATAAGATAAGCATGTTTTGGCTTACTAAAAAATGGTAAAATATCCAAGACACCCGTGATCTAGACCCACATTCTTTGATATACTCAGGTAGTTATGTGCTTGTTCCGATAGAAAAAGATTTTTGATGTTGTTCGGAAGTGCACATGCAAATTTTACACATTCTACCACCTTTGCATGAAGTTTCCACCACCTTCTTTTGGTTTTCCAACTTAGGAAGGAGGAAATAACATAGTTTTCACATCGAATTAGATATATATCAATTCAAGTTTCAATTTTTGTAGTGTTGCAATATTAATTATGATTGAAATGTAGGAATTTAACATTATACATTGGTTAATTGTATTGTTGTTAGTAATTATATTTGAGTGATATGCAATTGAATGTTGAAAAGGAAGCAAGTTTGTGAAAAACTCAAATTTTTGAGGAGTTTGATGCAAGAAGAAAAAAAGACTTCATAATTGGGTAGTCTCTCTATTCAAATATTTGTCTTTTAGGTATGCCAAGTCTTTACACATGTTCTTTACATTTTCCTTAATTTTATTATGTTTCTTTATCATCCCTTATCATACATGCTTAATACAATGCTTTGATTTTATTATTATGAATATTCCATGTTTATCATTGTTTGTTTCTCATTATAACCTTAGCCCCTCTTGGCACATTTTAAACTACACAATTCTTTACACTTTCCAATTACATTTGCTTGGGAGTTTCAAAATATTTTTCAAAAAATCTACTTTGTGCAAATCTTTTAATCATTGTGGTCCATGAGACCACATCTCTTTGAGGAATTTTGTTAAACAATTGACCTACCCTGTGTATGCTTCCACATTTTGTATACACATTTATGAGAGTAGTTATAACTATGTAATATAATACATCATTTCTCAATCCTTTTTAATGGATGTGCATACCCGTTTCTAAAGCTTCCAATTTGGTATAGGCATGGGGGATGTTGGAAAATGCTTTGGAATTTGGTTTTACACCTAGAAATTGCATTTTCTTGAAATTTTATAAATCCTTTTCAACAAATCCATTTTGTGCATATCCTGCAATCAATGTAGTCCACAAGGACATATCTCATTGAGGAATTTTTTCAAACAATTCATGTGCCTTGTTTATGCATCCACATTTTGCATGTGTCTACTAAGGCAATTGCAACCATAACACTCATGAAAATCCCCCCTTTTATGTTTTGATAGATGTCATACCCCATTCCAAGGTCTTGTTGTTTCTATGGCTAAAATCCTAAAACAAGTTCTTTCAAACAAACTATGGATGCACTGAGAAAATCTATCAAAACATAATAGTAAGCAAAAGCATAGATAAGGTAGTGAGTTGTTTGAAAAAATGCATCAAAGAAATGTGGTCTCATTGTGATTTCCATCACCATGAGACCACATTTCTTTGAGGGATTTTTCAAACAACTCATTGCCTTGTCTATGTTGTTTTATAAAATGCTTTGATAGAAATGTATGGAAAATGTCCACCATGAGACCACATTTCTTAGAGGCATTTTTTCAAACAGCTCATTGCCTTGTCTGTTCTACCACATTTTCCATGAAACATGTCTACCAAACCATTTTATCAAACAACATAGACAAGGCAATGAGTTGATTGAAAAAATTCATCAAAGAAATGTAGACATCACCATGAGACCACATTTCTTTGAGGCATTTTTTCAAAAAACTCACTGCCTTGTCTATGCTATAGCTTACTATTATGCTTTAATAGATTTTTTCCAAGCATCCATAGTATAGACAAGGCAGTGAATTGTTTGAAAAATTCCTCAATAAAATGTGGTCTCATGGAATGCCATGACAAGAAAATGCAATTGGCAGTTGCTCCTAGTTATTAGTTATGCAATGTGAAGTAATTTCATAATTGTTATGTTGACTTTCTAAAAAACTATATTGTAATTGAAATTTTGTCATCTATTAACATCTAGTTATTAGTTATGCAATGTGAAGTAATGCTTTGAGTTTGAAAGATGTGCAATGCATTGTAATCAATGATATGAATATAAACTATAAAAATCTATTAATTAGAATTCATTAGTTAAACTCTTTATTTTATTACCTGGGTGAAGCTTCAAACTCCACCTCCACTAGGAGGTGTTGCTTTGAAATCTCCAAGATTAACCTATTCAACATCCAAAATCTGATATTAGAATACCATTCATATAAAAATTATATTCACATGTAATATTTATAATTGTTTACTAGTTACATACCTTGGTAGTACATGTTGTAGTGTAATACAAAGGTAGAGAACCTTTGAAAAATGAATGAATGCTATGACCCTGAAATTTCATTACTATCATTCAACTAAATTAGTTAATATTGCATTTCAAAAATGAAATTTAATAAATTAAATTCAATGAACTTGCTAACATTTAGATGAGTATCAAGGTTGAAAGCCTCATTTAGGAGGGAATTTGTCATCACCAACTGTTGAGTTACAGATGTAGCCTGCACACTTGCATCCTGACTATTCGTGGGGTCATAACCACAAGGTGACCTACAAGCTTGATAAATATGGGGTGGAACCCTACTCCTTAAATTCTCCCCTTGCTCACGCTATACTGCAAGACTAGCATGCTATATGATGCTTTGGGTCAAGGAACTAATGGATTGTAGTGTCTCGACATCAACACTCTCCTTCACAATGGAAGGGATAACCATGTGCTCATAGACTGGTTTGTAAAGTGCTTGTCTTGCTGGCCGCTTTGGGTCAAGATGTTCCCCTGGTCAATCCTGTGTTGACCCCACACCTCTACCCTAAAATTCCCACATATCAAAATAGTTTGGCACTTTATTAAGGATAAACTCACAGTATAGTTTCATCAAAAAATATTGCAGGACCTTATTATTGTTGCATGGAGGATGGTCAAAAATCATCCACCACCTTTGCCAAAAATGGCTCATTATCCCTTGGTGGTTGTACCAAAAGATAGAGAACCTCTTGCTTGTAAGGTGTAGAGGTTGATTTGTTCATGGGTTTGTGAAAAGGGAACACAAGTCAGATTTTGTAATTTTTCATTTTTGACTTGTTTGTAAGATAACTTATCTGCATAGAATTATCTAAACTCTCTCCTCTTATCTGACCAAGTAGAGATTTTATTTCTAATTGAATCTACATTAGATAAAATAGATTCAAGATATTTAGCCAGTGTGGGTCTATACGATTTTTGACTTACAGGATCTGTCAACCTTGCAATTATGTCCTCAATTTGTTTTTTAATTTTATTTTTAATTTTCCCCATTAAATTTTCTTGTGTTCTAGGGGCATATTGAGGAATTACTGGAGGTGTTTTTTGTTGGGGTTTTTCTTCATCATGTATTTGGTGTTGAGGTGATTGAGGATTTTGAGAAGGAGATTGATTATCAATACCTATAAATTAAAGAAATTTAGATTAAAAAAAACCACTTAAATCTACCTATTTAGTAGCAAAACCACACAAAAACAAACAAAACTTACTCCTTTGACTTGCCCGACGTTGTGGAAATTTTTTGATGAAGAATCGGTGATGATTTGGTGAAGAATATTCCCTCCAATAACACGAGCGCACTCTCAAGGGTTTGTAGGCTACGTGTTTGCAAGAAAATGCAAGAAAATGCAAAAATAAAAAATGACAAATGTTGCTTTTTTGTTATAAAGAGCTATAACATGCTCGCGTTATAGCATACGAGCGTTATAACACGAGCATGTTATAACATAGGCGCGTTATGGATTTTTAAAAAAAATTAAGAATTTTGGCCACTTTTTGCCCCCCCATATTTTTGCACCTGTCCTATACTTGGATTTTAAATATTTGAAGTAAAACATCTACAAACATCCATTGAAGCATGGATTTATAATGTAAATATGGACACAATCAATAAAAAATATGTGTATTAACCAAATAGCCATATAGGCATACAACAATATATGTTGATATAAGTATAACATATATACAAAATAGCCATATAGGCATACAATGTCAAGTATATGAAATACAAAATATATGTCTATAAATTCCATATAGGAATACAACAAGGACCCCAATAAAAATCCATTCCCCTCTGGGTGAAGAAAATAGATCACGGGCCTTTGATTGTCGAATGGATGGAGATGCATATGCGAGTGGTCTACTTCGAACTCAAGGGTTGATCCTCCTATTTAGCTCTTCATGGAGCTTTAGTAGTTACAATAAAAAGTATAGACATTAATATATAGAAATTACATTATAAGAAATGAAATATTTAACAAAATAATCACTTTCTGCCTCCAAATGATCTCTCTCCTCGTTCACAACAACAACATGCTTAGGTTGTGGCGTTCCAAAGTTCTATAGAAACCATATAGATAGAAAATAAACTACAAATCAATAATCATTTGATTTTTCAATAATAAACAACTATAACAATGAATGTAATTTGAAATTTACTAATTTGCCTCACACCCCTGTTAAAGGCATCAAGTTGTCTATTGCAAAAGAGACACCATGCTCCATTGCCCTATCAACATCGGGAGGTGTCTCTACTTGTATTATCTGAAAATAAAATAACAATATTCAATTACGAAAACTAGAATAGTGATGTTGGTCATGGCTTATAATGTATAAGATAGTCAACAAAATTTTGAGTACTTATTGAACTATATATTGCTTACTATTATTCATTGATATATTTTTTCCAAGCATCCATAGCTTATTCAAAAGCACTTGTTTTAGGCCTTTAGCCATAGCAACAAGGCAATGAACTGTTTGAAAAAATGCCTCAAAGAAATGTGGTCTCATGGTGATGGAATGCCATGACAAGAAATCTATCAAAGCATAATAGTAAAGAATATCATAGACAAGGAAGTGAACTATTTGATAAAATGCTTTGGTAGACATGTATGAAAAATATGGTAGCATAGACAAGAAAACAAACTATTTGAAAAAATGCCTCAAAGAAATGTGGTCTCATGTTGATAGAATGCCATGACAAGAAATCTATCAAATCATAATAGTAAGAGATAGCATAGACAAGGCAGTGAACTATTTGAAAAAATGTCTCAAAGAAATTTGGTTTCATGGTGATGGAAGGCCATGACATCACCATGAGACAATATTTCTTTGAGGCATTTTTTCAAATAGTCACTGCCTTGTCTATGATATTGCTTACTATTATGCTTTGATTGATTTTTTCGAAGCATCCATAGTTTGTTCAAAAGCACCTATTTTAGGATTTTAGGCATAGCAACAAGGTAGTGAACTATTTGATAGAACTCTTTGGTAGACATGTATGAAAAATGTGGTAGCATAGACAGGAAGTGAACTATTAGAAAAATGCCTCAAAGAAATGTGGTCTCATGGTGATGTAATATCATGACAAATTTATATATATGTGTAGATATAATTTTTCTGAACATCTAAAAGTACAATGAAAATGTAAGCTATTAAGTAAAGAATAAAGGATATAGATTTTGTCTTATATATGTTTGGTGCTCTGTTGTATGTGCAATTGTAAGTAGAAAATTACTAAAACATTTTATAGTAAATGTATGCTACTAATTTGTATTTTACAGTGAAATGATAGTAATTGAAACATAGGTAAGACAAATACAGACACGGTTATTTAGATATACGCCCAAAAAAACAAGCATTGTTTTTAGATAAATATATGTATGTGTATGTTTATATATGTATGTATGCATGTATGTATTTATATGTATGTATATGTATATTTATGTGTATATATGTGTTTTTATGTAGGCAATACACACACACACACACACACACATATATATATATGTGTGTGTGTGTGTGTGTGTGTGTGTGTGTGTGTGTCTTGAATATATATACAATGAAAATGTAAATAGACATATAATGAAAATGCAAGATGATGTGTACACTTTTATGAATATCTGAATATAAAAGAGCCCTATGTGAATTAATTGAGATATATATAAAGGAGGCTTCTATGAATTAATCAAGATATATCTAAAGGAGGCTTCTATGAGTTAACTAGCAAATATATACCAATTTGATAAATATAAAGGATGCTTTTATGAATTAACCGATAAATATATGCCCAATTTCATGAATATTAATGAGGCTTATAAGAAATAATTGGAAACAATAAATAAACACACACTTTAATAATTTGTAAATGGGGTTTGTAAGGAATAATCCATGAAGAAAAAAGACCCTTATTTACTTATAACATATAAATAAACACTTCATTCATATAAATGTTAAACACAAAAGCTCCAAGAAAGTAAATTTCAAAGACTCTACCAACCTGAAAATGTATGGATATTTGAGGAATGTATAGAGGATGCTTGTTGATGCTCTGTAGTATTCCAATGATATCAGCAAAGGAGAATAATAGAGATTTACATTGGCTAATTTCCCTCTTTTTTAGTCATTCAAATCTGACAATTGAATGCATTGATTTTTTTTGTGTTTCAAATTTGAATTTGTTTGGGGATGATATGACCATTTGAATTTGTAGTCGCCATTTATGTAGGTTTTTTATGGTGAATTGACAAAATTGTGTATTATATTTGGATTTGATGTTTATTAGGGGAGCCTTACACTATTATTTATTTGTGTAGGTGCCTACATTGAATGGAGTTAATACATGTAATGAGACAAAGAGTGTTGAAGAATGTGCATTTGACAACCCATAAAGTTGATATGAGTTTCTCATTATGTCATTTGAAGCACCAATAACTGTGCATATGTATTTGTGATTACAATATGTAATGAGGTTGACACCCTTTGCAAGTGGGGGTATTTGTAATAATTAAAGTATCATAAATTATAAATGTGGTTTTTTGTTGTAACTTGTCTTGTATTGTAAATGCAAATGTATGTGTAGTTGACTATTACAATTATTTTAATTAAGATGTCAAGTATATGAAATACAAAATATATAGGCATACTTGATAAATTTAATAAAGTTCCAATAAAAATGTATTTTCCTTATCCACATAACCAGTTTGATTTTCTCAAAATATTTATTATTTAAATAGATTTAAAACACCTTGTATTTCAACCTATTTTCCTAGGAAAAAAGTAGATTATGTTGAAATGATTAAGGGATGAATATAATGTCATAATTATACATCCTTCATGTTTCTATAGACCAGTTTCACAAGATTTGGGCCTATAAAAAATAATCTACCTCTTTGGTGCACCAGTTACAACATTTCCTTCCAATATTATTGTCCTATTTCCATTAACATGTGAAAATACTTACATTATCTCTATGTATGACATTAGGCGCAAGCAGAGAGGATGCAAAGAAATATTTTGGAGTTTGGCATTATGCCCACCCATTGAGTTTTCTCAAAAAATTTTGAAGCCCTTTCAACAAATCTATTTCATGCATAACCTGCAACTATCGTAGTCCAAGAGACCACATTTCTTCATTTCCACCATCTCAGATGAAATTCCTCCATCCTTTCTTCTCTTTTTTTCTTCCATCTCCTTGTGTTTTGTAGGTTATTTTATGTCCAAACCCACCACACCTACAATTTCTTATTTCCACACCCTCTTTCTCATGTCCATTCTTCAATAGATTTTGGAGTCGTGGGGGTTTTAAGGTGGCTCAAGTGCATTTCCTTCAATGCGACCTTCAGAAGAAGGGATTATGTGGCTTCATAATATTGGCATGGACACCCTTTCTTTTGACCCACACCCCTCTACACTACTCTTATTTAATGTAGGTTGTCTCCTACATGCTAGGTTCTACTTCTAGTTTTCATTCATTTTGTTTTTACTTTTATATTATTTCTTTGACCATGCACATCCACAATATGGTCTTCTATAGGGATGTGAAAAACTAAGGCTCAAGGCTAAACATTCAATTCTTTAAATTGTATCAAACTTTAATCATCGTAATCAATGCTTGATGCATGGGCAACTTGAGTTGGTCTAATTCTCACATGACTTAGATTTCTAAATTATTTGGTAGTTTCAAACTTCATTTATGGAATATTTTGATGCTTATTATGGAATAGACTTTAATAAGCATTAATTTTCCGAAGTTCTCAAGTCAAAAATAGTTATGATTTTATGTTTAGGATATCTAGTGGATATTGGATCTTGTCCTATCTTGGTAGTTCAAGTTCAAGGTTGAAATTTCAAATCCACTTAGCTCAAGGTGTGGTTATCTTACTCGATCTAGGTATCTGTATGTGTGGTTATTTGGACTTGCATTGTTAAACAACATATTAAATTGTTGCATGTGCTCATTATCTACATAAGTGTGGAGCCAACTAAATTTTATTTAGTGCTAATGTATTTTAAATACCATTAAGCATTAAGATCCTATGCATCAACTTTTGATGATCCTTGGTGTATTGGTTGAGCTATTACTAGGCACTAGTGTTAGTCCATTATCTCCCTATGCCTAGTTGATCATTATGAAGTTTTAACTTTTGAATCTACTAGGTACAAGGCATCACTAGCTTATTGGTTCAAAGTATCTTCATATGTGGTCACATGAGTTTTCATCATAAAATAGTAATATATTAAACTACAATATGTGAACATACGAATGGGCCATAGTTGTACAATGACATCAAATAATACATTTGTTGCTACATTTCATAGAAAAGATGACACAGTTTTAAGGTTAAGTATAAATGAGGAGATTTGACATTATATGAACCAAAGCAATCGTTGAGCAGACATTATAGTAATGATATATCAATAAAAAGAAACAACAAAAGTAGTAGCTAATAAGACAATAGATAAGTATTTTTCAAATCACTTTTAAATCTTCAAACTAGAGATGATCTAATTTCATAGATATTTTTCTCTCATCTATTTACAAGCTAATGAAGTTTTTATAAAAACACTCAAACACATGATCCTAAATATTCTCAACCATTAATTTTGTTCTTTGAATAATTTTCTAAGTCTTTTTCAAAGATTTTGAGTTTCAATCAACCCTATATGACATGATCACAAATAATAGACTTCGTTGACATCTTCATCCTTAATAGAACTTAAAACCAACACTTAAAATTTCATAAATAGAACAAATTACCATTACACCATCTATCCATACACTTTCTTTTAAAACCTTTGATACAATCATTCTATGAAAAATATTTAAATCTAAACATTGAAATAGTCAATCACAACGTCTGTTGGATTGCCCACTAAAAAATTCCATATATTTGAAAAATTGTATACATGTTTTTGGTATTAGATAAGTATGTGATAGTTGGAAGGGGAGGATATGTATGAGTCAGCCTGAATGGAGCGTAGAAGACAGTTGGAATTAGCCGTTGAGAAACGGACTACAGTGGCATGACCTACTCTATAAATACAATGAGAAGAAAAAACTAATAAAAGCTAGAGAAAAACTGCTTTAAAACAAAGTAAACAGAAAAGAAAGAGTTAGCTAAATTCCTAATTCAAGAGACAAAAAACATCAGTTTTTCTTCCTCATACGGGAGAAATTATCTGCTTTATTTCTAACACCCGAATGGAGCGTAGAAGACAGCAGGAATTAGCCGTTGAGAAACGGACTACAATGGAATGGCCTACTCTATAAATACATAATATGACAGTAATACTCCATTGGTTTTCTAGTGAATATCATTTTTTGTTTTCAAATTGGTATTTTTTTCATTTTGTGGTTTGTTTCTCGATTTAAAATTTTTCTTTTCTATTTTTTGGATTTTGTATTTTTTACTGTGTTTTTCTTTGGTTTTGGATTGAATTTGGAATGACTGTGTTCTGTATGTTTAAATGTTTGTTGTGGGTAGTGTAAAGAAATTTGATATAAAGTTGTGGAAACAAACAAGAATAATAGTGCAGGATACATCTCACAAGTGGAAGCAAAGAAGAATAATAGTGCAAGATGCATCTCAGAAGTAAGTATGATTTAAATGTATTTTGTTTAAATTTTCTTTTCTGTGCTGTCAAATCTTTTAGATTAGTAATTTACAAATTAGTATATGAAATTTGTTCCCACTTTGCAGATATGTTGATTTGAGTTTTCTTAGTCTTATAAAATTACAGTGTACTTTGAAGCCCTCTCCATTTTTAATTCAGAAATTTCCTTTTAATTTTCCATCTTAGTTTACAGAATAGCCAAACCCAACCCAACATGTCAGATGCGGCACTCTTGACTCATCCTCGCTAAGTTTGTTTTGTTTGCATTTTATTTGAGTTTAATGATTATTGTAGAGGGAACATTACTTGTTTTGATTTTGCAGATTTATCTACCTACAAGGCGAAATAGGTAGAGGCCACAAATTGTTGTTTCTTTGTATATTTCCTGCTATTAATCCTCTGATATTAATCTTTGTATGGTATATGTTTAATTTATGTTGGTTTTTGGATTAGTGGTTTGAAACCCTCTATGAAGGTTTTTTACAGGAAGTATGAGAATCCATGGTGCTGACTGCAACATGCTTTGGATTTATCTATATTATTTCAAATTTTCATCTCATAGTTTTTTTTTGTTGCCAACAAGAACAAGTGAAAATGAGATTAAGGCATTCACAGGGTTCTATTTTCCATGCTATCGTTAATGCAGATACATATAGACTTATAGGTGAAGAAAGCATAACTATACCCAGTAAAACCTCATTTACCAACCTTCCATGTTTATTGGAGCTCTTAGATAGAAGATTTTGGCAGAAAACTATAGAGCAGTTGTATACCCACTTTGTATTGCTAGCCAAACTCCTCTTGCTCAATCCATATGCCTATCGTCTGTTTCCCTTAAAAACTTGCCCTCTTTCTTTCCCAACTGACATTTCACCACCTCTCTCTCTTCCTTAGTATAGAAGAAGAAAGAAACAAAACATCACTGCAAATTGCATTCATAATAATATGAGGCAGACAAACTATTACTTGATCCAACAAGAAAGATGCATAGATAATAAGCTATGGGCAAAACCTTGCAAAGTTTTAACTGGATAACAATGCAGAACAGTTGATGTTATGATATCAACTTCAATAATTGAAAATTCGTTTATGTATGCTTTTAGTTATGCACATGTAGTAACTAAGTTTCCTTTATCAATGAATGATGACTAAGTTTGCTTCAATTAAGAGTTATGAGGCAAGTCCATACTGTCTATATACAAACATAGAAGCATTGGAGACAGATAAACAAAAATTCAACTCAATGGGTCATTGAAAACCAATAAACTGGAAATTGTGTAGGCAAGGATCATAGCTTAATGGACCATCATAGCAAGTGGTCAATTCAGTATCTATTGAGACCTGTGAAAAGGGAGCTTAGATGCCATGATAAAGTTCATACCAAGAACGTGTTGGCAGCCTGGCAGGTGACTATGGCTTGGGATTTCCAAATCTACCATTAGAAAAGCATTCTTGGAACCTTTGATGGTTTAAACAGAACAAATTATCTGTATTGTTTTATGAGGTGTAAATATTAATTGTAATAATAGTGGTAAATATTGTTTTATCAAATGTGCAATAAAAAACTCCCAATATTATTTTAAACAGTGATATCAAGCAATATCTTGCAGCTTAATGGATATTGTTCATTTAGATAATCCTGCTAGTAGCATCTTTAGTGTAGAAAAATATAGTGTAGTAAGTGATGGAAAGCATGATTCTACTGAGCTCATTCACCATTCTTACTGTCAATTACTAGCATTAGGGAAGATTTAAACCATGTTTTTTTTGGAAAAGACCTTTATATTCTATTTTCTTTAAAGATGAATGGTTATTTTTTTGAAATTATTAATCCCAACTATGACTATCATACTTTTGTTCTGTTTTCATTTGCAGCTCTTTATGTCATAGTATGGTTACTTAACATTTAATATATTTGATGCATTTCTCTGTTTCGTTATGTTTTTCCTTTACCTTGTTGTCCTTTGGTATGGACCTCCTCCTATGCGTGGGTCAACACAAAATTTCTCCCCAATTTATAATCACCCAGCCAGATACGTGTTTAATATTTTAAACTGTCTTAGTATGGAGTAAGGGTAGCTTATAAACAGTGTTGTTTTGTAGTTCCTAACTTTGTTTTTGTGTGCAGAAAAGAAGTATTATTTCAAAAACAATCTATGATAAAGAAGTTATTTAAACTCAAAACAAATACATAATATTTTATTGTGTATTTTATTTATGTGCAAGTTTTAAAAGGATAATTTTTAATTTTTTTATTTTCAATTAATTAATGTTATGATAAAAATTAGTTTTATACAATTTTATGTTTTCTTCTGACATGTATTTTGTAAGAAAATGCAATGCAACATATAAAAGTTACCCAGCTAGTAGAATGTATGCTAAGTCAAGGAAGGGCTTCACTCCTATCTCAAGGGGCTATCCTGCCATTCTCCATCCTTCCATTTTCTTAGCTTAGGGTTAAAATGTCCCTTCATTCAAGATAAAGATTATTCCTATCAATTGGCTAACCATGTAACAAGATCATTTATTTTGTTGGTGTTCTATTTTTGGTTTAGCCTTTATTTAATTTAATCCATTCATTATTTTTATTTGTCATATTTTTGAAATGGATGATAATATTATCTTGCTTTTCATTTTTTGTAGGAAGACATTTGCTGAAGTTTCTATTTATAAAACCAAAGTTGTTTAAGATTAATAGTTGTACACAGTTTGTACAATAGAATTTCCAAATAGATTTATTTTATAGATATGCTTACTAGTTATCTTGGAGGAAGTACCCTCATATTCTCTTCCGAAGGCTCACCTAGAAAGAAAGGTCTCACCTTTTTAATAATTAGGACAATCCAATGACATAAGCTTAGATCTATCAATTTGTAGGTAATTTTTTCTATTTCTTTTATTTTAAGCTAGTCCCTAACAAACTTTTATTTAGTTTCATTTGGAGTTTGGAGGTGTCTTATTGCTTGAATTTATTTTTATTCTTTAGCATATTACTAGAGTTGACTTTCAAGTCTCACATGAGCTTATATCAATTTGGAGGTAATTTTTTCTGTTTCTTTCATTTTTAGCTTGTCCCTAAAAAACTTTTATTTAGTTTCATTAGGAGTTTGGAGGTGTCTTATTTATTGTTGTTCTTTAGCAGTTTTGTTTACACTAGATAGGTCAAGGGTCTATCAAAAAATAATGAATCCTATAAAAATATTATCAAATAAATAATAGGTAAAGAAAAAGGGCATATGCCCATTTGTTTCACTTCACAAAGTTGAAGATATTTTAATGTTGGAAATTGATGAACAGTAATTTATCAATTTTTTAACTATCTCTAAATTTTTATATTTGAAATTAATTTTGCTTTAATTTTTTATTCTTCCTTCCCACAACTTAGATGTCTAGTAATTCAAATTTTAGATAGACCAAATAAGTCTTCTTACTAAGAATATCTAGACACTTTAATGGGATCATAAAAATAGCCTAGAATTGAAGAATTGATTATTGATGTGGTACTTTTTAACTCTATCAACTAAAAAATGCATTGTTGTATAAAAATATTTTTGAAGTTTGAAAGTCTTCTAAAAATTAGAGAAAATTATAGCTATTTTATGTAAATATTTAGAATAATCTTTAGAATAATTGTATTTTCTAAAATATTTATAAAGTGGACTAATAATCTTTAATTGTACTTTCTATAGTGGGCTATTATTAGAATATTTTTTAAGCTTAAATTAATTATTGTGGATTTTTTATTAAAATATTTTCAAATTTTTAATTAATCTTTTGTACTAATATATTAGTGGACTATTTTATTAAAAATATTTAGTGGATTTTTTATTAGACTATTTTGAATTATTTTTTATATTTTTTATATTTAGAAAACTTATACAAGATTATAGAAGATTTATAAAATGGATTATTTTTTTGAATACTTACTCAATTTGAATTAATTTTTTTAATCCATATTTTGGTGGACTATTTTATTTAAAAAGTTAGTGTATTATTTTATTATACAATATTGAATTAATTGTTGAGGATTGTTTTATTAAAATATTTTCAAATGTTAAATTAATCTTTAGAAGAATTCTAGAAGACCATAGACTAGCTTATCTATCTTAATATATTAATCTGTATATTATACACCGAGAGATATCACTATCGAGGTGTATTTTTTAAATTCAAAAAAGAAAAAAAAGAAAAAAAATACGCCTTGAAAATGATATCTCTCGGTGTATAATATATAGATTAATATATTAAGATAGATAAGCTAGTAGTAATCGCAACACAACACATAACATGAATTAATATATAACTATACAATATTATTTTATTATATTATTAGATAAATAATAATATTTTAGTATATTTGATATAAGTTATGGTTAGGGGTCAAACATGGTCAGGTTCAAACTTTTATTAGGGATGAGATTCAAGTTTAATTAGGGTTGGGATAAAGGTTAAAATAGGGTTCAATTGAACCCTTACTCTGACCCTATTTGAATCCTAATTGAACTCTAACCCTTTTCCCAAATCTTATCCTAATCTTGACCCCAAGCTTTATCCTACAACCATATCCCTAATTGAATTTTAACCTTTATCGTAATTGAACCCTAACCCTAACCATAATTCCAACTGTAACCCTAACATTGACCCCAAGGTTTATCTTAGAACATAAACCCTAACCCTAACCCTAATTGATCTTGATATCAAATTTTATCATAGAACCATAATCCTAATGCTAATTAGACACTTAACCTAACCACAATTAAACCCTACCCCTGACCTTAACTTAACAATAACCTTAACACTAACACAAAGATTTATCTTAGAACCCTAACCTTAACCTAACCTTAATCCTAATCCTAACCCAAATTAAGCCCCTAACCATAATCCTAACTTACCCTAATTGAAATCTAACCCTAACCTAACCTTAAACTTAACCCTAACCCTACTTGAACCCTAATTTAAAACTCTAACCTTAAATGAGTTATAACCCTAACCCTAACCCTAATTAAACACTAATTTTAATCATAAAGCCTAATCAAACCTTAATCATAACCTTGAATCCTAGTTGAATCATAATTCTATAACCCTAACCCTAACCCTAATTGAAGCCTAACACTAACTATAACCCTAATTAAAATAACTATAGTCGATCCATAACCATGACCCTAAGTGAACACTAACCCTAATCAAACCTTAACCATAATTAAGTCCTAACCCTCACCTTAACCCTAACCCTAATTGAATCCTAACCCTAATTAAACTCTAGCCCTGATTGAACCCTAACCCTAACCCAAACTCCATTTGTTCCTAACCCTAACCCCAATCCTAACCACAACCTTTACCCCAAGCTATATTGTATAACCCTAATGTTAAACCTAACCCTAATTGAAAACTAACCTTAACCATAGTTAAACTCTAATCAAGAACCCTAACCCTATCATAATCCTATCCCTAATTGAACCCTATGCTTAATTGAACTCTAGTCCTGATTGAACCTCAACTCTAACACAAACCCTATTTGTTCCTAACCCTAGTTGACTCCTACCTTTAACCATAACCTTTACCCCAAGCTATATCATACAACTCTAATGTTAACCATAACCCAAATTGAACCCTAACCTAATCCTAACCACAATTAAACCCTAACATAACTTTAACCCTAATTGAACCCATTTGAACCCTAATCCTAATTGATCACTAATCCTTACCCTATCCCTAATTTAATCTTAATCCTAATTCATCCCTAACCTTGATCTCATCCCTAATTTAGTCTTAATCTTGATCGATCCCTAACCTTAACCCTAACCCTATCTTTTATTGAACATTAACCCCTAATTGTAACCCTGATCTTACTCCAATCACCCTAACCCTAACTGGAAGCTTTATCTTAGAATTCTAATTGAATCATAACGCTAATTTTATGATAAAATTTAGTGTGCTTTAATTTGTTAAATATAAGTATGGTAGTTTTAATATATTAATTTTAAAACTTATTTTTATGTGCAATAATAATAATTTTTTTTTTTTGTATTTAATTTATAATTTATAATTTATTTTAGATGTGCACTTATTATGGAAAGCTTTTATATTAGATTGTGTATCTAAGTTATAATATTTTTGTAAAATAATTTATTTAATAAAGTCTTAAATTTAAATTGTTTCGTTAGAGATATACATTTTTTTTAAAATAGAATATGTATGATTTTTACTTTTTGTAATGCTTTCAATTTTTTTTTTAAATATTGAATATTTTTTTATGTGTAACATCAAATTTAGGATATTTCCTTTTTATTTAGCTTTCTACTTTTTAGTTTTAAATACATTACTTTAGAATTGAACATTGCTATTGAAATTATTTAACATTATTTCTTTTTCTTTTTATTTTTGTCAAATCTCTTTATTTTAATTTTTTTGTTTCATGAAATCTCTTTGATTTTTTATTTTTTTTATCATATCTCTTTGATTTTGATTCTATGTGTGCACTTATTATAGAAAGATTTACTCATACATATTAATTTTGAATAAAATAAAATATGAATGATTTTGTTCCTTTTAGAAATATTTTCTTCTTTTAAAAATATAAAATATTTTTTTATGTTTTAAATATATTCATTCATAAACATATTTTTATGTGTAATAGTAATTTTAAGATATTTTATTTTTATTTAATTTATAAAATATATATGTATATTGTTTTTTAAATTAATATTTTTAAATTTTAAGTATATTAATTTAGAAATAGAATTTTCTATGAAATAGTAAATTTAGAAAACTTCTTAACTTAAGTTTTTAAAGTTTAGAAACTTCTATATAAAAAGTGTAAGAGATATCTTGTTTTAATTATATGATATTGAATATTTAAAGGTACGTACCTTTTCATAATGTCACAAGTTTAAATAGTTGTTTTAGTTAATTTCAACTTTGATTCTCAAATTAAAAATATTTTTGCCTTTTTTTCATGTTTTGTTATTGTTAACCTCAACTTTGATTTTCAAATTAGAAATATTTATGCCTTTTTGTCATGTTTTTTTATTGTTAACCTCAACTCTAATCCAACTTCTAAAATATATATAATACCCATTTTTCTGTAATATTGAAAATAATATCAAATATTAAAAATTGTTGCTATTTTTTAATCAATTGCACTTGTTCTTAAATCAATTTATTACACATAAACATAAATGATATATAGATTTTCTAAAAAATATATAAAACAATAGAAAATTACAACTATACTAATGTTATATAGATTTTCTTAAATCAATTTGTTACATATAAACATAAATGTTTATAGATTTTCTAAAATATATATAAAACAATAGAAAATTACACCTCACCCCACTTAGACACCTTTACATAGATATTTGGCAAAAAAAAACGTAATGTGGTATATTTTGATCCATTTCGAAAAGAAGAGTTGTTGCAAATACCCCCAACCCTATGTGCTTATATGATCATTCTCATATTTTTGCTTCTAAGCGTTTATAAAGTGGAATGTCACAAATAATTGCAGCTCAATTGATGCTATCATTTCTCCTATATCTCTTGACATGATGTGTATGTATTCCCTTGATTTTAGATGTCATTCGAATTCGTCTAGAGGAGTAGACTCGGCTCTTAATATATTCTGTGTATAGTAGATCTGAATAATATTCTTAACAAACACTCCTTAGCTGTAAAGGTAACAAACGCATATACTACTTTGTCTACCTCCCATTTAATAAGTATATCAAAATATCCCCACAATGCTCGCAATAACAAATTTGGATCTCCACAAATTTAAACTCTTTATGGTAGATTCTTGAGGCATGTTAGACCTACAGAGCTAACAATTTCTTTTGGCCATAATAGAGACTATAATTGATCTGAACCACTTCCACCATTTTATTAACAGAAAATGCAAAGAAGAGAACCCATGTGTAAAGAATGAAAAAGAAATAATGCGATTCTCTATTCTTATTGCCAATCCTTTAAAGAATATATTAATGCACTCCTAAGTCCCTTACTCATTTTTCTTTATCAATAAATCTACTTAGTGCATATTTCTGCAATCATTTCATCCCACGCAATGGCATCATCCTAGACTGCTATGTTATAATGCAAAAATAAATTTTAACCAAAATGCTATTGAGGTAAGCCATCTGCCATGACATTTGAAAAACAAAAAATTTCTGGGCTTAGATCAACAACAATGTACTCATAAAAACCCTTGGATGTTATTCAGGAAATTCACTATTGACATCCGCATTTTCGGTTGAAAAACTGCCGATAATGCTTCTTTGACTTTCGGACCCAAACAACCTGCACACAAATGACAGTTGCTTATCAAATTAAGACGCCATTATTTGAGAGTGAGGGTTTTACATGCGAAATATAGCTCTGCCAAACAAGACGACACAAAATAGATTTTTGACAAAATAAAATAACAAAAAAAGCCAGTTTGATATACAATATTTTACCATTTATTATCAACAATCGAAGTATCTCCATTGCGTAACTAAACACCTGCAACTACTATCAAACCTCCTCTAAGCGCTGCGAATGCCAAGCCTCCTCTACCGTGAGTGGATAAATAAGGCATTTAGTGGAAGGCGAATTACATCCGTTGCGTTCTCTTGGCTCTTCATCTTCCATTCGTAGCTGCCATCAATTTAGCAGGCTTCAACGATTACCATTGCTACTCAATTACTGCACTTACATTGTGTGCCACAGATCACAACATGCAAAGAAACATGCCTATTCAGAAAGCACTAATAAAGAAAACTGTAAGATGCCAGCCACCTTGACGTCAAAATAAATGCTGCTCCAAAAAATGTACATGGATTTTGTGATGCCACTGTAGGGAATGCCTCTCGGCATAAAGATTTATAAAGTGATTTTTTTTTAGACTTCCTCAATTTGAATTAATTCTTTTAACTAATATTTTGGTGGACTATTTTATTTAAAAAGTTAGTGGATTATCTTATTTAAAAGATTTAGTGGATTTTGGATTAATTGTTATAATTTTAATATTTTAAAGACTTATAGAAGACTATAGAAGATTTATAAAGTGAATTGTTTCTTTAGAATACTTTCTCAATATGAATTAATTTATTTAAACAATATTTTGGTGGACTATTTTATTTAAAAAGTTAGTGGATTATTTTATTATACTATTTTGAATTAATTGTTGATGATTGTTTTATTAAAATATTTTCAAATTTTGAATTAGTCTTTTGTACCCATATATTGGTGGACTATTTTATTTAAAAAGTTATGAATTATTTTATTTAAAAGATTTAGTTGATTTTGGATTAACTGTTATAATCTTAATATTTAGAAGACTTATAGAAGATTTATAAAGCGAATTGTTTCTTGAGAATACTTTCTCAATTTGAATTAATTTCTTTAAACAATATTTTGGTGGACTATTTTATTTAAAAAGTTGGTGGATTATTTTATTATACTGTTTTGAAATAATTGTTGAGGATTTTTTTATTAAAATATTATCAAATTTTGAATTAATCTTTTGTATCCATATATTGGTGGACTATTTTATTTAAAAAGTTACTGGATTATTTTATTTAAAAGATTTAGTGGATTTTGGATTAATTGTTATAATTTTAATATTTAGAAGACTTATAGAAGATTTATAAAGTGAATTGTTTTTTGAGAATACTTTCTCAATTTAAATTAATTTCTTTAAACAATATTTTGGTGGACTATTTTATTTAAAAAGTTGGTGGATTATTTTATTATACTATTTTGAAATAATTGTTGATGATTATTTTATTAAAATATTTTCAAATTTTGAATTAATCTTTTGTACCCATATATTGGTGGACTATTTTATTTAAAAGATTTTTTGGATTTTGGATTAGACTATTTTGAATTAATTGTTATAATTTTAAAATGGACTATTTTTGTAGGACACTTCAATGTGGATTAGTAATTTAGAATCAATTTTGTACTAGTATTTCGATGGATTATTTTAGAAAAAAATTCAAGTGCACTTATTTTTCAAGTGGAAATTATTTCTTTTAAATTATGTAGATTATTTTATTAAATTTTTGTAATGGAAATCTATCCTTTTATCATTTGAAAGTGGTATTAGCCAAAAGTAACACAAATTTAAATATCATTCTTTTGTGGGTGAAAAGGAGGACTGTTTTTTTCATTTCAAAATTTAATAGAGAAGACTAATTTTTTAATTAAGTTTTTAATCTACAACTAACTTTTTAACTCCAATTATAGTCATACATTTTTTTTCACTTATATTATATATAGTGTGATGTTCCTACTAAGATTTAAAAAAAAAAAATACTATTAATCTAGAGTTGGCTCTAGTTTTCCACAACCCATCAATAAGAATTGTTTATATTTTTTGTTCGATGTGTTGTGTATCACACTCAGTGATCCATCGTCAAGAAGAGGAGAATGATCGATCACTGAGTGTGATCTGAAACATTGAGCAAAAAATATACACAATTTAATTCAGAAGTACACACTATTCTTATTCATCAAGAGTACACTATTCTTATTCATCAAGAGTCTTTCATGTTTTACACAATCTTGTGCTATGTATGAATTATGCTAACCTTTTTACATCCATTTAAATGGGTTTTACTTGTGTTACATGTGTGTTTCATTTGATGATGGGGGTTTGCGGGCAACATCGTCAAAGCAAAAGTTCCCCAATTTTAATAAAGAATTTTTTAAATGATTTTTGGTCGAAATTGGTTTTCATAATTATTCAAAATGATAATTTTATTACTATCACTTGAAGATGGAATTTCACACATCAAGCTACAAATTTAGAAAGCTAACAATCATGTGAAAATAGTGGTTACACATAGAAAGTTACACATGAATGAGAGTGAGAGTCACAATTTTGTGAAGTTGCAAATAACAAGTTGCACATGGATGAGAGTGAGAATCACAATTTTGTGAAGTTACATGTAGCAGTGCATGTGGGTGCATAGCACAATGCAATTTTTTAGCATAGAGCACAAAGTGTGTTTGTAGCAAGAAACAAATTATTGCAAGTTTATGCAATATTGTAAGCTACAAATTTATGTAATTTTCAAGCAGAATACTATTGGTCAAATCAATGTTGTCATCAATTCTGGAGTATTTTATGGCTATATTAAGGGCACCACAAACTGTTATTTCTAAAATTGAAAAGTTGATCAGGTCTTTCTTGTGGAAAGGGAACATGGATTCTAAAAGAAAAATACCTTTGGTCTCATTGTAAAATATTTGCAAAGAAAAATTAAAAGGTGGGGTAGGTGTTCATGATATGTCGGTTGCAAACATTGCATTAGGTGCAAAGTTGGTATGGAATATGTATACAAAACCTCGTGCAAAGTGGTGCAAAGTTATGCAAGCGAAATATTTGGACAGTATTAGTCCCAGCCGAATTCTCACTATTTCTAACCCATCCCAAGGCTCCATAATGTGGAACTTCTTATTAAGGTGCAAAAAAGTAATTGACAAGTATCTATCTTGGGAGATAAATAATGGTGAGTTTGCAAATTTTTGGCAAGATTCTTGGAATGGTTTTCGGGAAGCAATTGATTTCACTACTCAAAGATGGTGGAAAAAAGTAAAAGATTATGTTCATGATATAGATGTGCAAACGAGGAAAGTAACTTGGAAATTTTTGTCATTTCTAATAATTCCACTATCTCAACAAGAGGAGTTTTTTTTCAAAAAACTCCTAAGTATCAAAATGGTGTTCTTTGGGAAAGGTGTAGATAAACTGTTTTGGGCTCCTTCAAAGTCAGGAAATTATAATGTAAAAATGGGGTATAAAGCAGTTATGAATGAACAACCACATGGAGGTAAACAAAGAGCATTGTCATTTTTTTGGAATCCAATGGTGCTACCAAAGGTAGGATGTTTTTTGTGGATGGCAATGAAGCATATGATATTAACAAGTGAAAAACTAGTAAAACTTGCAATAGCTACACCATTTAAATGTGTGCTTTGTGAATCAATGCTAGAAGACATGGATCATTTATTCTTGAATTGTTCATTTGCAAGCTCTTGTTGGGATCTTGTGAGATCTAAGCTATGTTGGTCCTCTCCTCTTCCACAAAAAATATGGGATTTCTTTTCAAGCTGGCCTGTTCTTTACAAGTTGTCTCTTTTTGCAAGCTTATGGAAGATAATACCTTCATCTTTTATTTGGTGTGTTTGGTGGGAAAGAAACAAGAGGATTTTTTGCCAAGAGAAAAATAGTTTGGAGGCAATGTTGGTAAAGTTGGATAAAAATATATGTGAAATCAAAAATGCATATGTTCAAAATTCTAAGCATATTGGTTCTACATTTTCTGATTGGGATGCCAAGCAGTTGAAGAATTGGTCTTCTTTGGTTATTCCATTTAAAGGTTGTCAGTCATCAAAGGGTATGACTAAAGTTGACAGGGAAAAATTTATTTGGTTACTGCCTCCTTGTGACTTTGTAAAGCTAAATTTTGATGGGGCGTCATGAGGAAATCTTGGTATATCAAGAGCAGGAGTAGTTTTGAGGTCTCGAGAGCGTTCGATAATTTGGGAAAAGCCAGTGAGGTTACCAAATGGAACGAACAACCAAGCATAAATTATAGCTCTTCTTTATGGGTTGCAGTTCTCAATTCAACAAAAAGTATCAAACATTGTTATTGAAGGGGGCTCATTAATCATTGTTAATGCATGCAAGGAAGGAAGGTCTTATAGTTGGAAAATAAATTATGTATCAGCACAAGTTTTGTAGTTACTTGATAAAAAAAATTCCTTTCAGCTCATACATGTGTATAGGGAAGGGAACCAAGTAGTTGATGGATTAGCTAACTTAGGGTGTGAACAAGATCAACCTGAGAAGTTGTATGGGGATCTCCTTAGTGGTTATCCTGTATTGTTGCGTGATTTGATTATATTGGAAAAAAGCAAAGTTAAAGTATAGTAGTGTTTGATTCAATGAAAGGATATAGATAAAGCAAGTTGTCGGGTCAACTTATTTTATAGGTAGCAAAGATTAAGCGATCTTATGCTTTTCCTATGTTCTCCTCAATAGAATATTAGAGGAGATGCTCAGATTTTGCAAAGGTAGTTTGACTCATATCAGTTTGCACTGTGCTTAGTGATGAAAAATAAAAAAAGGGACAAAATAAAGAAAAAGTCTTTGTGTTTTATACTAATATTTTGTGTTTAGTGCAAGAAATCTCTTATGAGCACCTCACAACAAAAATTCACTTTGTTTTATGATGGTTGCTAGTACTGAGGGTGGTAATATTTCAGTAGTGTTGATGCAAGGGGAGAATATTGGTACTTGATAGCATAGTTGCCATGGGAAGGCAATCATTATATTTCGTGCATTACAAATGGAACCATGAGATATAATAAGAAATAGTGTGAAACTACAATTGGCAGCTTATGAATAAAAGATTCTTTGTTAAGGCGAAGTAATATCTACTTGGGTAGATTTGCTAACATGTTTTTGCAGGCTAGTGTGTGTGAAGTTTCAAATCCTCATGTGCTTAGCGTACAATGATTAAATAGAATTACATTTAAATGATGAAGACCTACGAACAAAGTACTAGAATTTCTCTTTAAAAATCCCTCTTTTATCATTCACCTGACAATTGTTGGGTAGAGTATATGTTAGGTTTCAAAGGTTTGGTTGTTTACTAGAGTGTTTAGAAGTTTCAACAAGTTCAGATGTGTCATTTTTATCTTCTGCATTTGGTTTGCTACTTCATAGCTTTGCATCTCTAAAGGCATTTTGGTGTTCTTTTGCTCTGCTTTTTGAAGGGTGTTGTTCCTCTGTCTGAAATTTCCTTCAGTGATAAATCTTGGTAGTGTTATGGTATTCCATTATTCTATTCTCTTTTGAGGGTGGTTTGTCATGTAAAGATCAATTTTGTTTTTGGGGTGCAATTAATGCCTTTGGTGTAGTAGTTTTTTGGTTTTATGGGTGTCATTTCTGCATAATCTATCATCAAAAGCTCAGTATCCATGGTGTAGGTGGGAATAGCTAGAGGTAATTCAAGTTGTACTCATTCTTGAATTTTAGGGCTTGTCAATTCTAGTCTTGGTAGGGATAAGGCAGTAGCTGTATGTTTGTGCTTTTGGCCATAGAATACAACATGAAGAACTTCTGAATCCCTGTGCAAATAAAAACAAATGAGTTTCCTTTCTCAGAGGAAGTGACAGGGGAAGAAATATCTCAAGTGTTTTGTATGGTGTGCCCAAGTCTTGTGGACTGCATCAAGTCGATAATAGGTGAAGAGATAGTTCACCCGAGCTCACCCAAGTTGCTATTCCCATCTAATTTGCCGTCAATTTTCTTATCAATTGCAATGGATATGCTATAGTCTTTTGAATCTTTAAAGATTGTCTATAATGAAACGTTTTTACCAAAAAAATTTGGGGAAAGGGAGCTTTTGAATTTTGTTCAATGTTACAATTTGGATAATGGAGAAGCTTATGTGGTTGGGATATTCCCTAAAAGATTACTACAACAACAGAGTGGTTTTCCTAATGTGTATGGTGAATTGAAGAAGGGTCTTAGGGATGATGATCCTTGGCTCTTATATAGGGAAATATCTACACACTCAGTAGTACTAGAATGTCATATGGTTGAATTGATAAAAGAGAAATACTTTGCCTTTTCCTTCATCCTAGGTCATCAAGTGGGACATGGATGAAGGAATGTTGAAATGTTGCATCAAAGTGGTTCAAGTTCAAATGTGGAGAATATTTTGGAAGGTCAAGGGGACAATATATTAGATTTGAATGTGCCTAATTAGAATATAGATGGACAAGCTGATAATATGGAAGAATGAAATTAAATCCCGATTTCTAAATATATGTTGCATTTGGTAGTGGACATATGCACATTCTACAAATTTTGAATATATGCATATAATAGCTATATAAACAAATATAAATGCTTACAAAAGTTGTTGCTATCTGTTTGTTGGGATATTCGACTATGTGGAAGAAACTAGACTACCGGATAGTTTAGCCTTACCAGTAATATAATGCTAGGTTTTTTGTAGTGTTAATAGTTGGTGATATTTGTATCAAAGGATATAAGAATTTGCAGAAGAAACTGACTGCTAGATATCTACTCCTTATCAGTACTATAATTTTGGTATTTTTGTAATTTTTCTTAAATCTTAATAATATAAATACTTAGCCTAAGGGATTTTACCAATAAAAAAAAAACTATTTGGAAGTTTTTTTTTGGCGAAAGGCTAAAAGCCAATATATATATTAATATATAATAAAAGTTACAAAATAAGTTTTACAATGGTTTTTACAACTTAGTTTAGGTCCCGTAGCATATGGGACACCCGATCGATTGATCCTTAATGATCTTTACCGTCAAAGTTTTTGTATCATAAAAAGGGCCCCATCTTGTGTATTATCGAAAAGTCACCTTAGTCAAAGTTTTAGCCTATAATATCTTGTGGGATCCGAACCTAATTTTAACCCGATTCCCTAATCACCTGATAGTCCAACCGTCAATACTAGTCAGTCCTTTGGAGTCCATCAGAGGGGGTCCTTACAAGCCCATAATATTGGCCAAAATTGACAAATCCTTAGAGACATAGGCTTAGATGTTGATATCACCAACCTCACAAAGGCATATGGGGTGATAGGACCAATTGGGTCCGACGCCGTATGAACAATATGATGTGTACACTCGATGTGTCGATATCGCCGATTCCACAATCACCTGATAGTCCAAGCACCGATACTATTCAATCCTTTGGATTTTGTTAGAGGGAGTCCTCACAAGCCCATAATATTAGCTAGCATTGAAAAATCCTTAGAGACGTAGGCTGAGATGCCGATATCACCGACCTCACAAAGGAAAATCGGGCAATAGGACCCATAAGGTTCGACACCATATGAAAAATATGTTGTATACACCCGATGTGTCAAAATCGCTTATTCCTCAATCACCCGATAGTCCAACCACTGATACTTGGAGGAATAAATGAGCCGACAACCAAAAGCCTGATATGTTGTGTACACCCGATGTGCTAACAACCAGAAGCCTGATACTCCATATAACAAGGGTCTGAAGTAGCCGCCAAAGGATCTGCCAAATATCATGGCCATACGAACAATATGATGTGTACACCCAATGTGCCGATATCGCAAATTCCCTGATCACCTGATAGTCCAACCACTAATACTTGGAGGAACAAAGGAGCCAACAACCAAAAGCCCGATATGCTGTGTACACCTAATGTGCCGACAACTAAAAGCCTGATACTCCATATAACAAGGGTCTGAAGTAGCCACCAAAGGAGCCGCCTAATATCATGCTCGTGTTTTCCAATCTCAGAGTATATTTTATAAGCTTTCTTGATCTATAATTTCTTGCAAATCAGGAAAAGATTTTAGATCATCATTATTTTCCATTATTGTTACCTCTATTTTTTGACACCTCATATTTGTTAAATAATCTACAAGCTTGTTCCCCTCACTATATTTATGTGAGATCTAGAATATTTCAAACTCATCCATTAACTCCCACACCTTTTCTAAGATATACCTTCGATTCCAGTTATGAAATTTCCTTTCCTTAACATGTTTTGAATTACAAGTGAATATCCTTCAATGTGAATCTTATTTATTCAAAATTTCTTTGCTAATTACAAACCATAAATAATGGACAGTGACGCCGCCATATCATTTGTACCCAAAGGAATATTAATTGATCTAGTTGCTTTCAATTTACCCCAAGAATCTCCAATGCAAACACCTACCCCTGAAGATCCCAGATTCCCTCTAGATGCACCATCAAAATTAAGCTTGAGAAAACCTATCGGTGGTTTGTGCCATTTGATTAGGCTTCTATTCACCTTCAATTTCGAAGGCAGTTTCATACTCCCTTTAAAAGGCAGAATAATACCTTTCCAACCCTTAAGTATGCTTTGATCCCATGAGGTAAACTAAGAACTAACATTCTTGTGATCTTCTACATATGCATTGACCACTTCTGCAACCAATTTTTCAATTGTTGCATGGACAGAGTAGTCTGGTGCTGAAAGTTTTCTAAATATACATTTATTTCATTCCCACCAAATGGACCATATGATAGCAGTTGGAATTACATGCAAAAAATTAAGTCTTATATAGCACTGGCCATGAAGAAAAGAGATCCCATACTGATTTTGGAAATGCAGTATGAAAACTCATCTTTTGCATGAAAAATTCTCAGCAACTTTGGGTGAATGAACATTGCAGAAATAGATGATCAAGATTTTCCAAACACTTACCACACAAAACATAATTAAATGGGTCTTCTATACCCAATTTTACCAGACGATCACTTGTGAGTACTCTTTTGCTTAGCACAAGCCATGCAAAACTCCTCACCTTTGGTAACACCATATTACTCCAACAAAATGAATATGCTCTTTGAGATTGCAAATGTTTATCCTTGTTAAGGACCACCTTGTAACCCTGTTTGATTGAATAATTGCCATCTTTTGAAGGAGCCCAAATAATACAATCCACTTTTGTTGATAAGACAATTGTTCTTGTTGCCAGAACCCAATGAAGGCAACTCTTTCTTTCATTAGATAATGAAAAGTTTAAAAAATCTTTCCATATTACTTTTCCTGAAGAGATCTCTACTGCACATACATAATCAATTAGTTTCGAACCCCATAAAGAAGACAAAATTGGAATGACTGCTTGAAAGTCTTTATAGTTTCTCAATGGTGGATGGACATTCCAAGAGTCATCCCAAAAATTCACTGCTTCCCCATTATTGACCTCCCAAGAAACATAATTTGTGATTACTTTTCTGCAAGATAACATAAAGTTCCACATAGCAGATCCTGCAGGTGGGTTAGAGAATGTTATAATTCTTGAAGGTTCTTGATTGTCGAGATAATTTGCATGCATAAGTGTGCACCATTTGGAATCAGGCTTAGTATACATCTGCCAAACCAAATTCCCCCCAAAGGCTATATTACGCTTTGAGATATCATGCAGACCTATTCCACCTTTGTATTTCTCCAACGACATAGAATCCAAAGAGATCAAAGGAATATTTTAACATCATTCATGTTTCCTTTCCATAAAAATCCCCTGATCACCTTCTCTATTTGATCAATTACCGATCTAGGTTCCTTGAGGACTGGGATAAAATAATTGGGGATTGCTGACAATATAGATTTTATTAAAAGAATCTGCCCTGATAAAGACAACCAATGGAATTTCCAAGCACATACTTTCAGCTTAATTCTTTTAATAACATTAGCCCAAAAGGATGGTTTATTAGCACCCATAAAGAAAGGAATACCCAAATACTTACAAGGTAAACTTCCCTCTTGATAAAGGGGGAAGTTGATAAAGGGGTAAGTTCTATTTTAATAAATAAATAATAATGATAGTAAAAATAATTGAATAAAATAAATAAAAGTCTATGTAATGATTCATTATTAAAATGATAATAAATAGTTTGTTAGGTTTGTTAAAGGTTGGGAATAATGTAATAATGAGAGTAAAATGTGGAATTTTAGATAATTGAGGGAGTGATTGAGTCATCTGCAAAAATAAGATTTTGTTGAGTTAGTTAAGGATGAAATTTTAAATTTATTTAAGATAATTGAAACATGAAAGTGAAAGAAAATGAGAATAGTATATTTAGGAGAAAATTATGCATAGTGATGTTTAGAGTAGAAAGTCAAATTTTCCTAAGTTTTAAGACTTCAATAACCACACATAGTAGACAAGATTAAGAAAAGATCAATATTCCATCTTTCTAGATTATTATTTTATTAATACAAAACTATTTAATTTTGTCTAGAACTTTTTCCTTATTACTAAATATGTTTAACAAGATAGAGCGAGATAGGTAAAGAAAATGCAAGTAACTATATAGGAGCGAATTTTCACCCCTAACACAAATTCCCATTTCACCCCTTTACACTTTAGAAATCCAAAGGCGGAGGCTTAATTCCACGTAAGCCCACTGATCTCATGACACTTTGCACCTATTTTGAGTGTTTGTGGAAGCGTTTATGTCAGGGACGTCCGTGCGAAACACAAATGTCCACAAAAAATTCCCACTGCTAGAGTCTGCAGAGACGTTAAACTTCCTATTGGAAGTTGAAGTGTAATGCCTCCCTTCGGTTGGCCAACCCAAATATGGTCGTTTTATTCCATTCATTCTTCATATTCTCATTCCATTCTTCCATTATCATCTTTTGGTCATCTCTTCACAATTCCTCCACACTTTGAGAATTTACTCCAAGCTTTGTAGAAGAACTTCACACTCCATAGAAGCAATCTATCACTCCATCACTCCAATAGAGCAAGCGCAGGACAAATCCATTACAACAGAGGCTTGAGTTCCTCTCATCTTTCTCCTCCACTAGCCTTGAGCGCTTTGGACAGAGGTGGTAATCTCATCTAATCTTCTCTATTATTTCGTTGGGTAAGCATGTATTGTTTTGTAACATGTCTTTTATTTACTTAGCTTGTATTCTCCTTCTTTATCACTTTATTTCTATATCGTTGCAAACCTGGCTATCCGTGGAGGTCGAAACACCAAAACAAGGGTTTGACTAAGGTAGACCCCTAAACAACCCCCCAACATTTTCCCTTTTTTGTGTGTAGGTGGAGAGATCTTGGAGCAAGGTGGAAAGAAGATTATTGTGTGAGATCATCTTCGTCACCCTTGCGGTAATCTACTTTCTTTATCACATTCATCTTTACATTTTGTATTTCTTAATCTTATTTTGTACTTCTCAAAACTCTTAAACTAGGTTGTTAGTTCGTCTTTTAGAGGTTAGATCTTGTCTCCCTGGTTTTCTAGCCGTACAAACGCCAGTGCACCTGTGAGATACCAACACGTTGCATTGTTGTCCCAAAATCTCTCTTTTTTCCTATAAAATAGAGCTACCCGAGACAAATATTTGACTCTAAAAATTGACTCGCCTAGTCTCCCTTCAACTCTCTGGTTTGCAGAGTGATCGAAGGACCCATAGTTCTCATCACTCTCATCTTGCTTATCCTAACCTTCCTTTTAACAAAGGTAAGTTAGGGCAGCCATACTACTCTTGTCCTTTCATGACCTGGGGCCTTATAGTGGTTGGTCCCCCTCTCTTACATTTTTGGTGAACTTGAAGTGAAACAACATCTACTCGTTTGTCGATGTTCTGAGCTTTTTCTCTTGTACCCTTTTTTATTATTATACTCTTGTGCATTGTGAAAGTTTATCATCTTCACAACCCAGTCCACGACCTCTGGGTATATTGTCAGGAGAAGTTTGCGACACCTTCCGATGGAGAAGACAAATGTCTCTTCTAGTTTCACTATTGGTATTTTCTCTAGTTTTGTGGTTGACCTGTCTTAGCGGGAGCATGTGTCACGAGGCGAGTCTAGATTCCTTGATGAAACTGATCACATCCCTACACATCCTGCATCACCAACCTCATCATCCATAGATGAGCATGAAGTCATCCATATCCCTTATGAATACATCGCTAGTCTCAGCAAAGGGTTGGGTGCATTAGAAACTCACCTGGAGAGAAACCCGAAGCTGGCTAGGGTTGCTAAGGTTATCAATGAAATAAGATACATGGTAGGGAAAGACCGAAAAGGTGTAGAACTCTTGGCTGGTCTCACTAGTTTGGCAAAAGCGTGTGCCCCTTCGAACTATAGTAAAATTATGTGAGGTGGCCCCTTCGGAGAACACAAGAGACAACTCGAGGTTTCGATGCCTCCTACATATGTGTACATGGTTGACACGGTCCCTTCAGTTAGTGTGCTCGTTGCTTTTGAAAACTCTAAAATTGTCAAAGTAAACATAAACCCTCTAGGTTTTCACTTCACACCTTTTTTCGCCTCCGATGGTGGAGGATTTGGCAGAATGATTGATGGAGAATCTGGTGGTGGAAACTTCGGTGGTCGAGGTGGTATTGGCAGGAGTGGTTCCGGTGGAGGTCATGGTAGTAGCTTTGGAAGTGGCGGTGATTCTGATGGAGATCACACTGGTAGTGGTGGCTCCGATAGTGGTCACAGCAGTGGCTTCGGTGGTGTTCCACTTGTCCTATGCCTTATAATGACCCTATTCTGAATACCCTTCTTCAGAATATGGGGAAGATGCAGAACCGACTGGCGAACCTCTCTCAGGCTTCTGCCCAACCTATCTTCCAGCCCTTCTTCTGACATAGCCCGTTGTTAGTAGCAATTCCAAACACTCCTTTCCTGCAAGGGATGGAGATTCCTAAATTTGATAAATATGGCGGTAAAGGGGACCCGCAAACACATGTGTCCTCCTTTAATGCCTTATGCACATACTTCTTCCATCACGATGCATTGATGGAAAAATTGTTCCCTCAATCCCTCAAGGATGCAGTGCTCGAGTGGCACTGTTCCTTGGCTGACAATTCCATCTTCACATTTGATCAACTTGTGAACCAGTTCTTACGACAGTTCCAAGCCAACATCAGACCTAAGATGACCTTCTCTGACCTTGTTCAATGCAAACAAGGGGATAATGAGAAGATTACCGACTTTATAGCATGATATTAAGCGCTCTTTTCAAAATATCATACCCGTTACCTGACTCTAATGTGCAGAAGGTATTCATAGGGAACTTACAAAGGCCTTGGCAAGAGAAGTTTTCCCTTATGAAATACCCTTCTTTTGTATATTTGTGTGCAGCTTTATGGGAGTACCAATAAACGGTGGTTCAGTTCGGGGGTTCTTCCTCGCGCTCCCATCCAGAAGGGAAGTCCATTATATCAATCTATGGAAAAGGAAAATTCATTGTGAATGTAGTAGCCACTGTGGATAACAATGGCCTTAGACACGACCAAAAGTTCACAAAGCTATAAAAATCTTATTCTTCCATCTTATAGAAATTGTTGAAGGATAAGATTGTTAGCTTGCCAACTCCAAAACCAGTTAGGGAGCCATATCCTAACCTCTTGTCAATACCATCAAGTTAATGGACATGATACCGAATGTTTCATGCGCCTGCATCATGAGATACATGATCATATCGAGGACGGTACTATTCGTCTTGATCGAAGAAAATAAAATACGAACAAATCAATGGCGAAAGCTAATAGTGAATTGCAGATATACACACACCCATTTTCATCACATTTTGCTAACATGATTATCGATCCCTCTGATTCTGTTTCTTGCCCCGAGGCGTATGTTAACATGGTTACTATTACTCCCTCTCCTTTTCTTGTGACTGTTTTGTCGGATGTAACATTCACTTCGCAAGATGTACTAGAAAATGACAAACCTTCTCCGTTGTATATTCCCACTCGCCTCAATGGAAACATTGTGACAGGAGTCTTAGTTGACCTCATGAGTAGAGTGAATGTCATCATGAAGGAGACTCTATTATTGAACTCCCTATTAAGGGAGGAATACGAAAAAACAAAATTCCATCATCCGTACGCATGATGGTATTTCTCTTAAACCCTATGGATTGATAACGTTGTCCATCCTAGTTGGACCTAGGAACGTAGACACAGTTTTTGATGTCATTCCCAAGTTGGACCTATTTAGGGTGAAGCTAGGTATACCTTGGCTAGCTTCCATGAATGGGATCGCCTCTATAATTCATAAGTGTCTTAAATTTTCCCACGAAGGTGTTTTGCACGTAGTGCATGATACTAGATACCAGCTTGTGGTATCTCATGGGGGATAGTCGTTGGATCATTTTTGGCCCACTCCAGTCAGTCCACTCCCACAAAGAATGAACCTACTTTACAAGAACTATGTGAAGTATAAAATTGGAGGCAAGGGATAGCCAAAGTTGACCCAACTTGTAGTAGAGCAGCTAGCTGCCTCCTCCTCTTGAAAGGGAAAGGAGAAGCTCACTCCTTATCGGGCTGACTTGTCTACTCCCCTTTCTTGGGAGGAGTATTGGATGAATAAGCCCGATCTTTACCTACTGAGTGTGATGATTCCTGCTTGGCGTAGGCCCAAGATGAGGATATCGGATCTCCCTAATGGGTCTCCTAGACCTTCGTATTATCTATATGATAGAAAGAAAGGCTCGCGAAGAGAATTTTCCCTGTGACCTCTTACCATTCCCGCAAACAGGAAGAGACCTGACGCTAAGGCATTGGAATTGATTCCCCCTATCATTTTTGAACCTACTCCTCCTGCTCCCATCCAAGATTATCTCCCTCCACTAGAAACAGTTGTGGAGGACACTCGCATGGCTAAGCAGGAGCCCTCTGTCCCTTCGTAAACTCTGGCTTATGGTTTCAAGAGTCACAAAAACTGCCTTGCGCGCGAGTGTAAGCATCAACGAAAGCCTCTGCTGGCTGAGCAAGCCTCTACTGGTTGAGCAAGCCTTTACTGGTTGAGCAAGCCTCCTTACAAAGGAAGGAAGATGAGATGACCGCTCCTATATCAGGATATCCTACCATGTCCTCCTCTCTCCTCCCTTCTACTTCTGTCCAAACTATCTATGTATCTCTTTCGACTTTCGATGCAAGCGCACATGCACTTGGAAAGGTGTAGGTGCTCATCACTCCTTTTGTGGAGCCGCCATTGTTGACATCTATTTCGTATGTCTCACCTTTTCTAAAGCTCATAGATATTATTAACACTTTAGTTATATCTATTATGGTTCTTTCCTCCTCTCCCTTGACCCTTCTTGCTTCGTCTGTGGGGAGTTCACCTCCTCCGACGAAGAAAAAGGTAGAGAGTGGCCCCTCCAGTAACAAAGGACATAAGAGGATCCCATCTTCTTTGAAAGGTGGCCCTGCACTGACTTGTTCTATCCTAGTGATGGAACCAGTCCTAGCCTCCCCTGAGTTTGTCACCACTCCCGAATCGCTCGGTGAGATTAGTGGTGGACCTTGGATGAAAACTCCTCCATCCAATGAGATGAAACATGGCACTCTCGTTAAGTGCATGTTTAACTCAGTGGATGAAGTTTTGACCTTGTCATCGATCTTCACAAAGTCGTTGACCTTAGACCCACAAGAGTTGAGCGACGAAGACCTCATAGGTCCCTCTTCCTTGGACCTTGTTGTGGGAGGATCAGAAGCTCCTCCCCTTAACATAACACCACTACAGGCTCGTCATCCTTCCCCCTACAATGATATAGAGTGGGAAGTTGATGACCTTTTGGTTGACCAGTGTTAGAGGGAGACCCTCTTCTTGATCTTTAGATTAGATGTGTGTGTGTCTGTGTTGTGACGTGTTTCCTCTTGATTGTGCTTTGTGTGCCTAGATGACCCTCGTCACTCTTGTTGGTGTGTGGATATAGGCATGGTGTTTGTGTTGTAAACCTTCTTCTATGTGTATCATCCTTCTTCCATGTCTATTATTCACTTTCAGTAAATTGGGGACGATGCAAAGTGTCGGGAGCATTTAGGCCTCCTCCCATGTTGACCCAATTTTGTATTTTTACTTTGTCTTTTCGTGCATTCCTCACATGGCCTGATATAGTAGGGTTTGATGAAAATTCATTTATATACTATTATTATACTTATATATATATTTATGAGCAGTACTAATCCCAAAATATCAGGCTACTCCTGTGCCCTTTGTGTGTGTTCCTCTTTCTTTTGCTTTCTCTTTATCTTTCTCTCATCTTTACTTGAGTTGTCCCTCTCATGTGTGACAACACTACTTCTACATCACATGGTCTTTATAAAATGCATTCATTGCCAAACGGATCTTCTCTCAAGACCCTTCACACACTTCTTTTTTAGAATTGCATTCTTGACTTGAAACCCTAACGAAACATGTTTCCTTCATCATGGGTTTGCAAAGAAAGGACTTGGACACCCTCCTCCGAAGCGGGAATAGTCATGATCTTCCCCTCACATTGGGCATCTCCTTCCTTTCGAATTCCTTCATGAAGTGAACATCTTTCGAAAGGATCCCTTGATGGTGAGTCAATTCGAGAAAGAAGATATTAGCTTTTGAATAGTGTGTCCCTTGAGTGCACCCCTTTCCTTTCATGTTGGGTTCCCAAGGGACCCTTCAATCTTTTTTTGAGTTCTATGAAATCTTACTTGGGGTAATCTCGACTAGATCAGTTTTACATCTTCGCGTCTAGTATGGGGGTAGCCTGACTAGACCTACTTCACATCCTTGCATCTAGCTTGGGGGCAGCCCGAATAGACTTTACTTTTCAAACAACGCATCCCTTGAGTGGACCCCTCTTCCTTTTGAAGGGTTTCCAAGGGACCCCTTTAAAATTCTTATATCTTAGCAATGCTCTACATGACTGTCCATTCATTGGCCTATGCAACCGCTTCCTAACATGTTCTATTTGTGGGTAAACATGTCATTATTTCTAACTCTACGGAGTCCCCTTTGCTTGGTCTCCCTCATGTGAGAGTTCTTGGGGGATACTTTCCTTGCAAGTTTGTGAGTTTGTAAGGTGCTCTGCTTAGTTTCCTTCATGTGAGAGTTCTTGGAGGATACCTCCTTGTAGGTCTATAAGCCTGTAAGGTGCTTTTGCTTTATAGTTCTATGAAGTTATGAAGTCCTCTTATGTCCTGCACTTTCAGGTTCGCTAGACCATGCTCTGCTTCCTTGACGGTTCAGGTATACATTTCTAACCCTACTACTCTTTCACTCTACTTTATCGAAGCACTCACCAGTATTTGTGCTCGCTAAAGTGGGGGAAAAATGTATAGGAGCGAATTTGTACCCCTAACACAAATTCCCCTTTCACCCCTTTACACTTTAGAAAACCAAAGGTGGAGGCTTAATTCCACATAAGCCCACTAATTTCAACTCACTTGGCGCCTATTTCGAGTGTCGATGGAAGCGTTTCTGTCGAGGACACCTGCGTGGCGCGTAGACGTTTGCATGACGCGCTTATGTCCCTAGAAGATTCTTGTGGTTGGAGTCTATAGAGACATTACATTTCCTATTGGAAGTCAAAGTGTAACGCCTCCCTTCGGCTGGCTGACCTAAATATGGTCATTTTCTTCCATTCCTTCTTCATATTCTCATTCCATTCTTCCATTATCGTCTTTTGGTCATCTCTTCACAATTCTTCCACACTTTGAGCATTTACTCCAAGCTTTGTAGCAGCACTTCACACTCCATAGAAGCAATCTATCACTCCATCACTCCAATAGAGCAAGCATAGGATGAATCCATTGTAGCAGAGGCTTGAGTTCCTCTCATCTTTCTCCTCCACTAGCCTTGAGCGCTTTGGACGGAAGTGGTAAGCTCCTCTCATCTTCTCTATTGTTTGGTTGAGTAAGCACATACTATTTTGCAGTGTCTTTTGTGTACTTTTCTTGTATTCTCCTTCTTTATCACTTTATTTCTATATCGTTGCAAACCTGGCTATATATGGAGGTGGAAACACCAAAATAGGGGTCTGACTGAGGTAGACCCCTAAATAGCCCCCCAACATTTTCTCTTTTTTTGTGTGTAGGTAGAGAGATCTTGGAGCAAGCTGGTGAGAATATTATTGTGTGAGATCATCTTCGTCACCGTTGCAGTAATATACTTTCTTTATCACATTTGTCTTTACATAATTTTGTATTTCTTAATCTTATTCCGCACTTCTCAAAACTCTTAAACTAGGTTGTTAGTCCGTCTTTTAGAGGTTAGATCTTGTCTCTTTGGTTTTCTGGCCGTATGGACACCAACGCACCTATGAGATGCCAGTGCATTGTGTTGTCATCTTAGAATTGTGCTTTTTTACTATCATAGAGAGCTATCTGAGACACAGAGTTGACTCTAAAAATTGACTCACCTAGTCTCCCTTCAACTCTTGGGTTTGCAGAGTGATCGAAGGACCCACAATTCTCATCACTCTCATCTTGCTTATCCTAACCTTCCTTTTAATTGAGGTAAAGGGCAGCTATACTGCTCTTGGCCTTTTGTGACTTGGGACCTTGCAGTGGTTGGTCCCCCTCTCTTACACTAACTAAATATTTTAATACAAAATTAGAAAACAAAATTTAGGACACAAAAGAGGAGAAAATGAAGAATTTGAAAAGTAACCTAATAAAATATTTGGCCAAGATGTTAGTATGGCATGTTATCATCCAATTGAAATACTAATGTTTGATTTGCATGATATCATCTAGATGAAGTGTAAAACCCTATTTTCTATATTGATTTTAGAAATATCTACACATAAGGACATAACAACATGAAACAATAGATACTAGATAATTCTAGAAGTAAATAAAACTAAATGAAAAACTTTTGAACAAATATTCTTTTATTAAAATGAATAAAAAAAATAAAATAACAAGAAAAGAGATGAAGAACAAAAAAGCCTCCACATGTTTTGTAGTCTTCAAATACGTACAAGTTGATAAGAAGAGAAAGGGGGTGATTTCAACTAAAATATCTTGCATTCAATTCAACCCTCTATTTTTATCTTTTGACCTCCATTGGTAGCCAATGAAAAAAAGAGAAATTAGAATGTGTGTGTTTTTAAGTAATAAGTGCTTCTATAAAATTATTAACAACAATAGTATAATGAGGATATAAGTGTTTGAATCCATAGCCTACAATAATTAACAACCTAGTGTGTCAAATGAAATAAAAAGAAATGGAGCTCTCTAATTTCCAACAAAGGAGTTAAACACAAATAGAATTAGGTGCAATGTCAATTACAAAAGAAATTGAATGTTTGCTTGAACAATATCACTTGAAACCTATGTTACACCACCGTCAGGGACGGGGGATGGGTTTCCGGGATGGAGGGACAAAGGGCCTCAATTTGGGGATGGTGGGGGGTGTATATACTATATACTATACATATGGTACTTAAAATGCTAGTTATGAAAATATGTATAAGACTTTTAAGAAGTAAAATAGAAAATACTTGAACATTGAACATTGAAGTTTCAATATCAAATTACTAATTAGAAATTAGAATACTCAATACTACATAAAATTTTAAATTGTCGAATCAAAAAATGGAAGATTTCTATTATATGATATCAAAAATATCTGATCAAAAAGATGATTACAATGAGTAACATGATATCAAAACAAGTACAAAATCAAAATGAAAAATTAAAAAATGTAGTGAAGGAGGCAGAGGCCTCTAATCAATGTAATCGTCTCTGATGTGCACTGAATCAGGTGTGAACTCAAAAAGCACATCAGAGACATGCAGTCTGAATGTCTCTGATGTGCACTGAATCAGGTGTGAACTCAACTGTCTTCCCTATCCCACTGTGAGCAATCTGATAGATGGAGAGAAGGTTAGTGGACAAAGATGGAACACATAGTACATCATTGAATGTACCGTCATCAATATCGATAGAACCTTTCCCACATACACTCATATAAGTGTTATTACCCATCAATATGTGTGGTGAGGATGCAGCCTCGAAAGATGAGAACATGTCCTGAGAAGATGCCATATGGTGTGAAGCACCTGAATCCAGTAGCCATCTAGATGAATGTGAACTGGTGGTTGCACATAATGCATGACCCTTATGTGGGGCCTGTCCATCTATCTGGAATGATGGTGAAGAAGAAGACCCGCCTGAAGTAGATGAAGAAGAGTGATGAATATGGTTCTTCTCAAGAAGAGCTGTCAAATCTGAAACCTGTTTTGCATATCCATCTATCTTCTTCTCATAACACTTGGACTCATCATGTCCTAGCTTAGTGCAATAAGCGCACTTAGGTCTATCTTTCTTCGATGATTCCCCCTTAGGAGAAGGTGAATCAGAAGTCTTCTGTGAACTAGAATCCTTCCAATGCTCTGTGGTCTGTGGTTTTTGTTTCTGCTTCTGCTTCTGCTTCCCCTGATATGACTGTGCTACCAATGCTCGGTGCGGTGATCCTGTGAGAGCATCCAACTGTGATATCTTAGCCTACTCTCGTGTCAAACGATCACAAAACACCTCAAAAGAAGGCATGGTAAAACGTGCACCCAAGGCATCCATAGTGGAATGGAAGGTAGATGAGAATATCTGAAAGTTCCCACGAAGTTTTGACAAAATCAGGTAAATACACTCTGTATCAGTCTTAACCTTACCACAACCCTGTAGAAGAGATCTTTGTTGTTTGAATTTCGTCAGAAAGTCCTCAATGGAGGGAAAAGAATCAGGTACAAGTGAAGTCAACTCTGCCTCAATCTGCAATGCTCTAAACTCGTTGATAGTGCCAAAAAGTCCCTCAAACTTGGTCGAATAGGCCCTAGGTGTGAGACACCCTTCAAGATGAAACAGGAGACTGTCTGAAATGTGTAAAGCAATCAATCCCATAGCCTGATCCATATTGTTCCTGTGCTCCATATTGTTCCTGTTCGAGACTGAAGAAGTTTCATCATGCGACCCTTCCAAGTGTGATAATTATGCGGTGTGAGAAGCTCAATAGATCTGTCGGCTATGCTGTGAACTATGCCTCAACTGCTCTGAATGTGTTTTTTTTTTTTATTATTATTTAGTGGTCTTTCAGAACTAGACAGAAGATGCAGAAGGGGTTTGTTTGTTTTGTTTTGGTGTTTATAGATTCTGGTTTTCTGATGTAGATGACAGAAAGCAAGAAAAAAACACCCCCCCACAATGCAAAAATCCAATCCCCAGTACAAACTGAAAGCCAGAAAACAATAAAAAGCAGTAATTGGTATGAGACAAATCTCTGAGTACCTGAAGAATTTTCTGGTGAAATAAACTGCAGATCTGGAAAGAGCACAGAACCACCTTTCTGACGCCTATTCGTTTTCGAAAAACGGAGCAAAATTGAGCAAGTTATGCCCCTCGGAGTGCAAAAATATCATCTGACTTTGACTGCGAAAAAATGCATGCAAACTGAATATTTTTGAAGAAATTCATACACCATCAGAACGGGCTCGGAACCAGCTTTCCGAAAATATTTTGTTTTCGAAAAACCGAGTTCGTATGCAAAAGTTATGACCAAAATACCAAAACTGCTCCAAAAAGGTTTGAAGGTTAAGCCTGGTGGTCAGGCTAACCGCTAGCATTAACCGCTAGTTTTTAACCGCTAGCGGTTAACTGACGGCGGCGCCCATAACTCTGTGATTTTTAAATATTTTTTTCGGATTGCGTGCCGTACCAGGCCGTACGACCCAGAAATGAAAAAATTTTGCCTCCCGGAGTCACTGTGTCCGATTTCAACGATTTGACAGTCGATTTAGGGGTTTTTGGGCACTCTGAATGCGATGGTGAGGTCCGTTTGGGTTGAAATTGCTCCAAAATTGCAGGTACGCTCTGGATCAGGAACCCTCAAAAAAACATCAAACCCTCGTAGATCTAACACCGTGAAGCCAAATTTGATGAATTTTATATCAAAATAGGGGTTTTTGGATGCTGCGAGCTCAACGGTGAGGTCCGTTTGAGCTCAAAGTGCACCAAAAAAATAAAACCCCTATTCCAAATAAAAACTAGAAAACAAACACAGATCTGATGCAACCAAACCTAGATATCTAATCCTTTCAAAAACTGAACAAGCTGCAGCAGATCTGGCTCTGATACCATGTAGGATTTGAGAAATGCAAATCCACAGACCCCAATTAATACCTGCATGCAAAAGACTTGTCACAGAGAAAGAGACAGATCAAGACAAGGGTTTGGCTCTCACAATATGCAAGATGTATTCCAGAAAAATAAAATAGAGCATAAATGAAATACAAGAGATCGATCCTTATAAAAGGAGATCAAAACCTAAAAGGAAAACCTAACCCTAAAGGTGAGTGCATTTAATAATTAATATTAATTATTAAATGACTAATATGTGTGCAAGGCGAAATATTAAGAGGAGAGTAAAGTTAATTAATTACTTTACTCTAACAGGGAGGTCGGCAAACTCCTCATCACTAGAACCACTGGACTCCCCAAGGTCAAGATCTGCCAAAGGAACACCAACTAGCCCTAAATCTGAAGCATCCTCATCCTCATCAATCTGTGATGGCTCCTTTGGCTCTACATCCCATCGTGTTGTTGGGCTCTCCTTGTACACACATGTCATTCGGTCAATGATACGCAAGGAAGTATGTATAGCCGCTAGCTTCTTTTCTCTCTTAGAGGCAAGTTTGTTATGAGTAAACCAGTTCCTCTCAGAAGCTGAAGAATTAGAAACCTGAGACAACAAACGAATGGATAGTGTGGTAGTCACTGATTTCGGTCCATGACAAGTCCACCACAAAATTGGATCCTCCTTTTCTGTAGTTCTTATGTCCGCCTTTGTTGCAGCCTTATAACCCCTAAGAGTATAAAATTTCATCCACTCTTTGCAAACCTTGCCAACAGTTTTAGCATCATACATCCTATCAATACACCTGAAGAACCCTTCCTTCACCTCATCCTCCTGAATCAGTGTAACTCTACCAGACCTAGGCATGTACCACTTCGGATTCAATGCATAAGCAACCATGTGCAAGGGAGTGTTTAGGTTGTCCCATCTACGCTAAATAATAGGTTAAATATGCTCATTGTAGAATGCTAAAGTGGGGTCCTTCTCTTGCATAACTGCCCTCATCTGGACAAGCATAGAATCAATGCACTCATACACCTCTCCAAGGTTAGGTGCATCCCCATCCCCATATTTGATGACCTGGACAACTGGTTTAATTATGGTGACAATATATTTTGCATCACTCTTCACTATCTCCTTCACCATCCTCTGCTTTTTCCTGGCCCCATCCCACCGATTCCATTCTTGCATCATAACCATGAGTTGCAATGGCTCTTGCAACTCAAGCATTCTCTCCAAAAGAATGAAATAGGATGCATATCTGGTCTCAATTGGTTTCAAGAAATCCTTCTTCGAGAAGCTCCTGAAGATTACATGTGAAGTGTGGTGATTGGAGATATACATCTACACATCTCTTGCATTGTTGACCACTCCTCTAATCCACTAAATTTTCCCCATGTCCTTGAGTGCATTGTTCATGGAATACACACAACATGGAGTCCACCAAATATGTTTGTGTGTTGCCTCAACAAGCTTCCCTGCAGCTCTGCACATATGTGTTGCATCTATCACTAATTGGACCACATCTTGTGGCCCAATCTCCTTAATAGTTGTCTGAAGGATGTAAAATTGAAAATCAGTATCTTTTTGATGCCCTAAACAATAAACTTCCATGAGAAAGAATGGGCCCTCCGAGCATGTAACCATGATATTGATGAGTGGAAGATGCCTAATCTTCATCCACCCATCCATAACTATGTTGCATCTAGACTCCTCCCAACATGCCCTCATTGTCTCCATCATTGAATTGATCTTGGTATAGTTGTTATCCAAGATCATGGTCCTCAATTTGTGATCACCTGGTGGCACATATGATTCTCCTGCCTTCACCACAATCGACATCATCTCCTTATAATAAGGAGATCGAGCTACATGAAATGGGATGTCATTGGCAAAAAAGAACCTACCAATGGAATAATCTACCTGATCCCTTAGGTGCACATTAAACAAATCATAAATGGGGTTACTTTTACTTTGCATCTTGCATTTCCCCTTGCCTTGTTGTGATTCAGCCATAAAACTATAAGTGGATGAAGGTCTTGAGGCTGACCCTGACAATGTTCCTGCTCTCTGATGCGACGTAGGAGTAGAAATATGTGGGTGCCTCTGCATTTTCTACCCCTGAATTTGCTAAATTGTCTGAACATGTTTCCTACTAGACAACGTAGTAGGAATTTGAATTCCCATGTCATTTGGAACACCCCAAAGCTTGTTGAACTCAATTTTGTAATGTAGAATTTTAGTGTCCTTCAAAAAATTACATGCTCCCACACCTTTTCTTGGCCAAAAGAGGAATTGTGCATTAACTCTGGTGATGCTCCCAAACCAATCATCGCCACAAATGTTTCATTTTCATTTCCTTGTGCCATCATCTGATGATGTTGGGGCTGTAATTCTTGTTGCAAACTATTTGAGAGGAGATTTGGGATCATAAGGACCCCTATCCCACTCTGCCAAAAGTTGGGAGGGGCAATCAGTAGCAAGTGGTGCACTAGCTATGGAACTAGCTTTCCCTTCCGGATTTGACCCATGCTCACCCCCCTCATTGGGCTCATCCTCATGCTCAGGTTCATATTATGATTGGCTTGCATTATGAGAATGAGTTTCCATCTCATCCTCACTCATTTCATGACTGTGGGAGCTCATTTTGACACTACATTTCACAAAATGAAAAAATCAAATCAATAAACATAGTTTCAGCCTATGCCCTACTTTAAAATTAAAAAAATAAAACTCTATATTTTTAAGTTTTTATTTTTTAACAAATTTTAAATTGTAAAACAAAATCTAAATTAATTTAGAAAATGAAACAAGAAATCAAAAAACATTGAAAATCAGAAAATAAAATAAAAAATCAGTTAAAAACCCTACCTTTTGCTTGAAATATCTCTTCAAAAAGGTGAAGAATCTTCCTCCTCTTCTTCTTATTTCTCCTTGTCATTCCTCTTTCAATTGAAATCACTCCTTTCACTCCTCCAATCACTCTTTTCTCAGCTCTTCACTCCTCTTCTTCTTGCTGCAGCAAACAATTAGAAATGAAAATGTGAATATAAATGAAGCTTGGAGGGCCTTTTGAAGGCATGGAAAACCATAGATGGGCCCCACATACCCTTAGGGTTCAATAGAACCAAAAAAAAATAAAAAAATGTGTTATTTTATTGTTTTAACCATTTGATTTAAGTTATCGCCGTAGGGGATGCTCAAGGGACGCACACATGTCCCCTTTAGCATCCCGAGGATGTCGAGACATCCCCGCATCCTCGGAGGTGAGTGCCAAAATTGGTGGCACTGCTGAAGACTTGGGAACGTCGTCCCCACGTCCCAAGGACGTCCCCATTTCGGGAACGCTAGGATTTTAGGGGGGGACGCATCCCCGGGGTACACTGCTTGAAACACTAGAGATGGAGATGATAATCACTGTATTCATAAAATCATATACCCTTAACAATGGTATAATATCATAGAATATAATTTTTGAGATAAAAATTTGTTAAAAAATACTCAAGAATGCAATAGTGCTTGAAAATGATGTAGAGTGTTGAAAAGTAATAGAAATGAGAGATAGATTGCTTGAGAGATTAAAATATGATATAGGAGGGAAGATGAAGAGGCATACTACAAAAAAATAGATATTTGGATTCACCTAAAATAATTGATAGTAGTTACATTTGCATGTTTGGGTTGAAAAGGTGACAAAAATTAGAATAAATTGTCTATTAAAAAGATAGTGGGTGTTAACATATTGCATATACATCTATATGTCACACTAGCATCCAAGTACACTAGTGCCCAAAAAGGCTCATAGTGATAGCATGACATTGGGTTGACACAAAAAACATACCCACTTACATAGAAAATATAAAGACATACAAAAAAATATCATGGTGACGCGTTGATAGTAGGAGAAAGGCCAAATGAACCTGAAATCCTACTAGGGGAGATAAACACTAAGTGAGTGAAAAATATAGTGCAAAAAATGTAAGTTGTGTAGTTTTCATCATTATATTTTTCCCCAACTTTAACGGGGCTTGTGTCGTTAAGTGATAAGCAATACTAAAGTCCAAAAATAAAAAATAACTACTAAAAGTAAATGACATTTTGAGGTTATAGAAAATAATACACTGCAACTCTTTAAGAGTAACATGCCTCCAAATTAAGAATCTATTTTAAAAATAAAAAGTTAGAAATCAAAGATCTATACAAGAAACAATATTACAATAGAATAAAAAATTAAAATATTATATAAACGTAACTTTTTAGCAAACCATAAAAAATTCAATGCACAAACACAACAAACACAAACAAGAAAAACAAACACATAATAAAAAACCAAACATGAAAAAGAAAATAAAAACCAAGCATTTCCTATCATACTCTATAGTTAGAAATGGAAAGGCATAGTCCCAATTTTTCCCATGTTCTTGAGAAAATAACATGGATTTCAAAGGGATGATAGCTCATACAAGGTTTGATTTCATGGATGAAGTCTTAGAGAATTTCAAGGTTGCTATTACAATGTTCAGCCACTGAAGAAATTAGAAAAATAAAAGAAAGTTGACTTGTCTGAAAGTTTTAAGTACTCTTGGTTTTAACAATGGTTCTTTATATAAACCCATATCAAGCTATACTATGTGTTCTCTCCAATGATAGAACCCTGAGTTGAATTCTCTTATTCAAAGTCTTGTAAAGATATGTCAAACATGAGAGCTATAATCAAGAAACAATTTACTTGAAATGATGAATTGTATAGTGGCAGTGAATCAGAAGTTCATGGTACAGATAGCCCAACATTTAGGCAAGGAAAGTCTAAAAGGGCTGAGAAGGTGTAATATGAAATCAATTTATAACTTGTATAGTTGTTACCGGATTTTATAATTCAAACCTTATTTCAAATGACTTCAATATGGGACATGGTTAAAGAAGCAAAAAAACCAATTACTAAGGATAGGAGATGAATCTATTATCCCTATTGAATCTATAGAAGCTTAGGAAATAATATTATGAGGAGATGGTTGTAGTATTATCCAAAGTTGCAAATGATGAAGAGGGAAATGCCATGAGCCTTAGAAGTGATTAGAACTTTGAAAGTGAAACAAATGAATCGTGAGCTAGCGGAACAAATCTTGTTGCCAAAGTTTAAGAACCATTTTTCTCTTTTCAAATTTATTGTATTTATTTACAATCTTGTGTTTACTGCTTTTTAATTAAAAGCATATCTCTTTATTTGAATTTAATTTTACGAGAGAGTTTCCCCTCTCAAACGCAAAGAATAATAATTAATCTCATAATAATTTTTTCATTTGTTGGTGCAATTTTTTTTTTTTTTGATAAAAGGCTTTTTGGCTAACTATTTATATTATATAGTAATAAAGGTTACAATATTTCATGGCAGTTCCTTTGTAGATAGATAGAAAATGTCAACTGATACATTTTGATTATGACCAACCGTTGTGCCTACAGTTGACCGACTCCTCCTACAGGATGAAAAATTCATCCTAAATATGGGAAAGTATGCATATGTCAACTGGAAAAAATTAACAAAAGCAGTTGACTTTTACAAAGAGCACTACATTTTAACTCTTTACTTCCTACCAATTGTATTGAGAAGCTATCTTCTTTTCTTTCTTTGCATATGATGTAAAAGAGCACTACCTTTTAACTCTTTACTTCTTGCCAATTGTATTTCTTCTTTTCATTCTTTGCATATGAACTGATGGATTTACAAAAAGAAAATATTTTAACTATATACTTCATGCCTTCTAAATTGAACAACTTTCTTCTTTTCCTTCTCTACACATAATCTGATCAGGTGGAGGATATTTTTTAGAGTTTGTTGTGGCGTTCATGTCAGGGAGGATTGGTTGACACCTTTGCATAAGAGGTTGAGCATTTGATGGCCCTGGAGCTACATTTGATTCTTCAGTTTGAATATCTCTTTGTTGTGGCTGCTTTGGATGACTGAGCAAAGTTGCTTGGTGGCAATGATGAGTAATAAGGAATGAAATTGCATGATATTTTACTTTGAAGCTTCTTACCATCTCATTACCCAATTCAATTTGATATATGTTTAGCTCCCTATATAGGTAACTCGGGGAATTAAATTCCAAGGCTAACCTTATACCAGTATATATGTTTTTGAAACTCATTTTGTGGTGCAAATAGTGTCTAGGAAAGACACCTCCTATATAAGCTTCTCCAAGCCAAAAGTCATATTTTTGAATACTTGTTAGAAGTGTGTTTTCTTGCAAGAAAACCTCTTTAATAACTATATTTGCTATCTTTTTCATATCTTGATAATTTGGGTTCAAGTCCATCACATTGGAAACAAATATTGATACCAAGTTGGAGGGGAAAATAATTCTCTATGTTGATGGTTGCAATATGTCATCTTCAATTATGTCCTTCACACATTTGAAAATAGGTATTCAATCTGTATTGAATACATAAGACAATTGTTCTCTGCCTAAACCTTTGGAGAAGGGCATTTCCCACGGTTGCACTTGAAAAGGAGCACGATGATTTCTTGGAATAAATTCCATTGTAGATACACCTAGAAATCACTAATCAGATCCTAATACTTAAAATAGTATGAAGAAATTCCTTCTAATGTGATGTAAATCTAGACATAGTTAACCTAGGATGCAGAAATGTCGACAGTGTTTACCCAGACCACTATATGGCTATCAATGGATCAACACAAACTCACAGAGAACACAAAACAAACCACTATATGGCTATCAACAGGTCAACACAAACTCACAAAGAGCACGACATGAACTCAAAGACATTTACATATATCAGAAACTAGAACTGATAACAAAAATAGCTTCATGGAAATCGCCTTGACAATCTTGCAATAATTCTTATTTGAAATATCAAGAGAATTTTAAAACTATTTGGAAATCTTGAAAACCAAATTTGAATTGAATAAAAAATAAATTTGATTCTTTACCCTGTTATTTGCATCTCAAGCTTTGAACTTTTGTTGATATGCTTGGAGTCCATAAGTGAAGGAATGCGCGAGTTTGTCACCCAAATCATGAAGGATTAGCCAACAAATCTACATTTTTATGAGATTTTCTTTGTCACCTTTTGTCATTTCAGAGCTTGCAAGAGGACAAAATTTTCAGATGTGCTCCTCATATAGCTGTGGATTTTTCATTATATTCAAAATTGAATAGTTTTCTTTGAAATTTGCTTGTCCTTTCCATCAATTTTACATGCTTGAGACTTCTTTGAAGATAAGCATATTTAGATCTCTTCCCTGCCTTGTGTAAGTTTCCTACACAACTGCCAGCTTTTGTTAGGGAAAATAGAATAAATCCTTACGGCTTATGCTATGTGAGATAGATTGAATCTTGATGATTTCATTTGATTTAGCTCATCACACACTTGTGATTATAGATGTACACTTTGGAATTGTTTAAAATTTTGGAAAATATTTGGCCTCAGACAAAAACTTTGGCGCATAAATGAACTTGTATAGTTCTCTTAAGATGAAGCATGAAATATTTGACACTCATTGGTTGAGATGTTAAGATATGGTGTCATTTCCTCCCACTTGGTATCACTTGAGATGGCATCCTTTTTTAACTCGTACTCCTGCAAAATAGAAAACATGTTAAAAAAATGGTTGCATACAATAAATTCTGGATAGTGCAGAACTGCCTATTGATGTTGCCACCTATATTCCAGATAGTGCTCAGCTACTTGTTGATGTTGCCACCTATATGATTTATACGTTTTGGCTTCAATATTGCTGACTGATTGAAAATACCCACACAAAATTTCTTGTATAAATGGTTGCCTATGTTTCACCACTTACATGTACGAAAAAAATTTAAACATGTGGAAAAGGATATGCTGATATTTAGCATGTACTCCTCGTACCTCTACTCCAAACTGAATCTATACTATTCACCTTGACAACACATAAATATTTGGAACATTTGAATCTTCAAATTATGCCGATGTAATCCACCATGTATCATGAATACCATAAAAAAGACTTTGCAAGTTCTTAACAAGATCACTTTCTCTTATAAATTATTATAAAAGAAATCCTCGATTTAACAATTTCACTTTAACCAAAGCTTCAATTATTTAGAATCCTACACTTTCCCTTTTGATAACTTCAGCCAAATCCTGATTAATGTTTAACATACTATTACCATATAATTGCATACTCTGGTTTTGATCACACCCAATATTTGCAAATCTGTCAACCACTTGATTTCCTTCCCTATAGGTGTGTTTAATTTGCATATTTTTGAATTTAGGCAACATTTTCCATACCTGCTGCAAAACATATATGAGTTTCCAACAACAAAAAATTCTTTCTTTACAAGCATTCACAATGATTAGTGAATCACCTTCAATTTCCAAGTCTTTAATTTTCATATCATATGCTAGTTGCACCCCAAGAAGTAAAGCTTGAGCCTCTGCAATATTATTTGTTCCTCTTGAAAGTTTTAATGATTTGGTTGATATTAGCATCCCTTTATGATCTCTTATTACCACCCCCGCCCCTAAAACACCTGGGTTTCCACATGAAGCTCCATCAAAGTTCAACTTGAAGAAGCCTTTTGTAGATGGTTTCCAAGATATTTTACTTTTGTCTACCTTCTGACTTGGATTATGATGTAAGCTTCCTTTAAATGGAAGGACAATATTGCTCCATTTCTTCAATACCTTTGAATCCCAATATGTAAATAAAGATCTAATGCTTTTGGTTTTTTGAACATATGAGTTTGTAATCTTTGTTATTGAAGCTTCTATTTTCTCCAACACTTTTTCAGACTTCAATTTTTCTTTCCTAAAAATCCATTTGTTATGCTCCCAGCAAATGGACCACAATACGACAGATGGAATGACTCTCCAAATGCATGCAAACAATGCGGATTTATACAATACTAGCCAGCTTGAGAAAAGGTCCCATAAATTGTCTGGTAATGGAGCATACCAACTTAGTTTATTTTTAATATAGGATAATGGTACAATTTTTTGTTGCCCATTGGATGAGTTAGTTATTTTTTTATAGTGAAAAAAGTGTTTACCAACACCCAACATGCTCTATTGTTAGGAAAATATGGGGCATGGTTCAATGTATAACATGCTCTTTTGATAGGAACTCTACAATACCTTTATGATTCACATGCACTAGCATATTCTATAGCTAGGTGATCCTTAAAGAGTATAATGGTAGTTATATGAGTCACATGGACTAGTGTACTCTATTTCTAGATGGATAAGATTGCAATACAATACTAGGGATTACATGGAAATGTGCATGCTTTATTGCTAGGTAATACTAATAAGGGTAGCCAAATCCAAGTAATTCTTTGTACTTAGGGACCACAAGCTACTAATTATTTAATGAGAATGCTGAAAATGTATGTGAATATGTGTGGTTGCATATGTGGAAGTGCAAACCCTTAAAATAATTGCAAGTATGCAATTGATTTTAAGCTAGAAAATATTAAGGTGAAGAATCTCTAGGAAGAATATATGGATGGATATGCCCCTTGAGTCACCAAGGTGATGCCCCGAGGAGAATTACAAAATATAATATTATTGCAAAAGGAAGCATGACACACTTGAAAATATGCTCATGAAATGACAAATATAAAAAGAAACACAATGCCACATAGTAATAAGAAACATCCCACAAAGGCACACAAAGGGATATGTAGGCTCAAGGTCAATATATGTCTATAAATGATATGATAAGGGAATGGGGATAAAGCTACTATCATTACCTAAGAATATAGAACTACAAGAGTGATAGAAGAAGACACATTGTCAACTAGCAAAGAAGGATAAAATTTTGGGTCAACATGGAAGAGACCTAAATGTCTCAATAATTTACATTATCCCTAAAGTATGAAGGAAAAATATAGATGGCATACGAAAATAATATACATATAAAAAGAAGAAAGGAAAAAATGGTGTTCCTCTTGTATCATCTACCCACAAGAGAAACATGTACCATCTAAGGGGAGCTAACAAACACTTTACAAACAATCTCATGGGGTATACAAAAAACACACCAAACAAACATAATATATTAACATATATACATATGAGATGAAAGGATCTACTCATTGAATACCATATCTATTAAGTCATTTGCATCCCAATATCATCCAAGTGGGATTGGAGGACCACAAGGTGGTGGCTGTTTTTTAGTAATAACAAAAGGAAGAGTAGAATAAATGGGATTCTATTTAAATAAGTTCTCCACAGGGACCTGTCCCCTACCTTGGTACCCTCGTCCATGTCCTAGAAATGTTTCGGGGACTTGGGGACTCCTCAGAAACTTCCCATGCCTTTGCATCTAACAGTGAAACAAACTTGAGCTCCAATTTTGATACAGACCTACTAGTTGCATCTGTTGATTAGGGACAACAATATATTTCTATGTCTTTTTCATTTTATAGTTGAAACTTGAAGACTTTGGGAATTTTGTTATAATTCTTATTTAATATGTATGCACATTGACAATAAAAGCATTTGAATTTTGTTTATTTTTTTGTCAATTCTCATGTGAAATCTCAACTCAAGTCTAATGTTATATATTAATCTTCTAAAATTCTTGTGATGAATGCTTATCAATGTTCTCATATGAATATTTGAAATTTCTCTATATTTTAAAAAAATTCCCTATTTTTTATTGTCATCCCCTAAAAAATGACTCAAAAGTACCCTCGTACCAGAAACACATCTCACCGTCCCCTACTGTCCTCATCCCCAAAACTTGGGGGAGCATAGATTTAAATTTAGGGGGATAAATGTCCTCTTAAGTGTATATCGAAGGGGAAATTGTTAGCAATGTGTGAAAAAGACTAACAATACAAACACATCCACAATTAAATCAAAAAGTGATTTCTTTGGGAAAGGGACCAATGCTGCAAATGTAGAATAAACCACAAGTCTTTAGTCCTAACTACTACTAATAGATGTGAGATAATTAGGATTAAAACACTAATGTGGAGAAACAACCTCCATAATAGGGGAAGTGATGTAAAAGGGCTCAAAGGTGGAGAAATGAGGTTTAGCTTGGGATTATCAAAAGATGTTTTTGGAGAATAGTTAGGATTTCATTTAGTAGGTGGGGAAGGTATATCAATGTCAAGGGTAGAGAGTCTTAATAGGGAATATCTATTGGTAGACACATGTAAATGGAATCAAATAAAATACAATAACACTCAAAATAACACTAACATTAGGAAGATCAAAGGGTTTAGAGAATGGGGGTATATTAAGGATTTATGGAAGTAGGGGAAGATTGGTGGATGGATCCAAGATGACCTTAATTCTTTTAGAATTTTAATCTTGAGGCTCTTGATGCAACTGGGTAGTAGTTTGATTTTGGTTAAGGTGGGAAACAATATGATGTTGATGTTTGCATGGTCTAGAGGATTAGTTTCATTTAGGTATTACTTACGAAGTAGAGGGATTTAGATACTAAACCTGGTGCTTACCTTTATCGATGGAAGGTGAAAGAGGATGATTAATAGTAATTGAACAAGTCAATGAAGTGACATGTAGAGTAGATGGTGGAAGAGGTATAAATCAAGCTAGTAAAGTAGATGGAAAAAGAAGTGGGAGGAGTCCTCTTACTTAAGAGATAATTATGATATAATTAAAAAAGAAACCTAATATGAGGTTAGAGAAGGCCATAAGGAGTAGGATTAAAGTAACCAAAGGAGAAGCTGCCTTGGATGGCAAGTAGATAATGTTGACTATATGGTATAGTATGAATCAACATATTGTGTGATGGAACTTCAAGCATTTATGAATGATAGAGGGAACCAAATTCATCATGGTGAGCTAAGGGGGCCCCAACAAAATAGAATAATTTTCCAAAGTATGTACAATGTGACATGGAACATCCAAGGACATAGGACCAACCTAGATTAACAATGTAGGAGAACTGATGGTTAGTATATATAGAGGTTTTCATGTGTGTATAAAGAAATAATATAAGGAGAATAAACATATCTATGAAATTGATGGATGTAAATAAAATCATTTGTAACAATGCTAACCATGCTCACCATCTCCACTAGCTTGCAACAAAAAATTTTATAGTTGACCAAGGCTTGGATGTATAAAGGACTCATAAAAACCCAAAAGAATGAGAAAGAGATTATGGGTTTAGGAACAAGCTCAAATCAAGGGTATGAGTTTGAGTTTCCACTACACCCACCATATGATTATATAGGGAATAATTGGAAAAAGGGTCCAAATTATCCTCAAAGAGGACTAGTACAAGATCAAAATCAAGAGGGGAGATAAGCGAAGAGGCGAGGTCTATGAAATTAGCATTTTCATTTTACTGAAATGGGTTGTTATATATTTGTAAGTTTTTATTTGGTCAAGCTACACATTTTTTCCCTTTGTCATTCACATTGGTTACCTATATGAAATTTGATTCAATCAAGTACTAAATAAGGTGTCTAAGGTACATGCTCATTTTAGTATCATGTCTAGGAACATTATGATATTGACAAGAGCATTTGGTATCATAATTTTTGGACAAAGGAAGATTAGTTCCAAGGGGATGAATAATAGATAGTTGAACATAATTATTGGATAGGAGCTACTGAATAATATACTAGAGAGGGTTAGACAACTATGTGAAATGGAGGTTGTGCTATAAATTTTCAAATATAACCAATGTTGAAGAAGAGAGTGCAATAGTACTGACATGGTTAACATAAGTTATAGTTTGGTTCTTTTCCAAAATTAAATTGTTATTATTGTACTTTTGGTCATATGATGAAGGTCATATGGCTGAAGTAGGAGTCCAAAGATAGTAGAAGAAGATTCTTTAAATAGTCCACTGATAATCACACATGGTAGTGAAAATATATGGAAATGAAGAATATTTTATTATAATAATTTATACCTAATTTGATGTTGAAGGTTTCCAATGAAAAGCCTTTGAACATTAGATTCAAGGAGAGCATATGGAATTTAAGGAAAGAATGATTGGTACTAGTGAAATATTAAATCAATAGATTTTTTATTAAGGCCATACTTAGAGTGAATTAGGTTAGTGATAATAACCTAGCGCCCATTAATCACTTGAAAGTGATACAAAATATTTGAACTAGCTGATCAAATGCATAGGTAGAATGATCAAATAAGGAGAAAAATCAATCTAGGGAAATGACTTTAAGAGATCACAAAAACATTTTCACTAGTTTCTTGTCTTCAAAGAAAAAGTCACTACATAGAATGGTGAAAGTAGAGACATATGCCTATAAGTATCTTTAACCATTATACTTTTCAAATTAGGGTCCCTCAAACCTAGTAATAATTGGATTAAAAATAATATCAAGTGAGAGTAGACTATAATGGTAGTATTGTGTAGTCATGTTACACCCCATCCATGAACTCCCATTTACTTTTCACTTTATATTAAATGCAATATGGATCTATGTGACTATGAAGCTTTGACAGTTGAATGTCATGATGAATTATTTGAAATGCAATGGTTTTATGTATTTGATGGAAATATTGATGAATATGCAATGGAATGGATGCAATTTAAATGATATGACTAACTATGTGTTTTTCTTTCCAAGTGGATATACAGGAATATATTTTGTGCCTCTAGTGGATGAGGGGGATTATCACCCGAGAGAAGGGTATGGATAAGAACTTAATAGTAAAGCCATCTAAGTTTGTTGATTTGCGTAGGTCAGATTTTGGATATTGTCGTAATTGAGTAAGTTGCTTTTAAGTTGTCTTTTGGCTACATAAACCTAAGTAGAGTCAAGTTGGTTTCCTTATAGAAAGTTATAGGATTATTGATATCTATTATTAACGTATTGATCGTAAATAAATATATATCATTATTATCAAAGTGTATTTAGTATCAATGTTGTCATTATGATATTCATATATGGAAGTGATAATGTGTATATTATGGTATGCAAGAATGCTCTAAGATTAAATGGTTTAATCATTTAAAATGAATATATATGCAGTATGTATAAATACGTACACACGTATTATATTTATACATAAAAGTAAATGAGCATGTATATACATGACTCGATAATAATTGATAGTCAATGTATATATACTCATTGCATGTAAATATATATGTATGTAGATATTTGCGTACAAATAAGAATATATGTATATATATATATGGGTGATCCCACAATATTGGTTTACAAATTTTGGCCAAACTAGACATTGAACTAATTTTTTTTAACTAAATCTTCACTTCCGAGCACCTATAGCGGCTAAACCGTGAGGAATTAGAAGATGATGCAAACTAGTGATTTTTGACATTTTGTCTGTAGATTCTAATTTATTTTTTTTCAAAAATTTTGGAATCAGATTGCACTTTTTTTTCCATCTCCTTCGAAAACTAGTTTTTAACAGTAAACACCATTTTTAAAGAGTGACGTTACTGGCTAACACATAACTTTTTTTCTATGAATGATAAAATTATAATTTTTTCGAATTTAGATTCATAACTATGATATCTAGTGTATGGAATTGGTTTCATAGAATTTCATTGAATATTATTTTCGTAATTAAGTTTCAGAGTCAAACCAGTTACAATTTAGACATGATTCACTAGCTAAAGCATAACTTTTTTTTTGTATGTATCGAAATTCAAAAAAAAAATTGTTGGATCAGGGACATCAATATCTAGTGCACTAATATTTTTCAACTTTTTTTTTGATAATCTTCTATTTTTCCACATGTGCAGAATAGAGAGCTTGATTTTCAGTGAAAAAATTATGTTTAATCAAACTAAAAAAAATACATAATAAAACCAAAACATATTAAAATTATATTCGATGGATAGCTCGTTCTGAGGACTACCATCATCCAGTTGGATCTGTGAAGTCTCCTCCATTTTCATCCTTGACCCAAGCTTCGAAAGGAAATTTTTTGTAGAGATTAGTAGAAGAGGGCGAGAAGGGGGAAAAAGGGGGGTTTGAGCAAACCCCCCTTCAAGTGAACCCCCCTTGACCCTTTCGAGCAAAGGGGGGTTCGCTCAAACCCCCCTTTTTTTAAAATTTTCACTTTGTTTCTTAAAAAAATGTGTCATAATATGGTTTAAGCGAACTAGGCATGGAAAAGGTGGTTCGCTCAAACTAGGGGTTCAAGCGAACCATTTTTTGGGTTCGTGTGAACCCCTTAGTTTGTACGAACCCTTTAAAACCCAATTTTTTGATTGTGGGAGCATTTTTGCAATTTTCCTTCCTCAAAAAAATTGTAAATAAGTATTATGGGTTTACCCATATATATATATATGAAATAATATTTCAATTATTTATCAATATTTAAATATTGCAAAGAGATAATAAGAATTAATAATTTTGACAAATCATGAGACTTGAAAATCCAAAATAATAGGCCACTTATAAGGTTGCATAATAGCTAAATAGTAGCTATTAAAAATGAAAATTAATGGCAAGATTAATAGCCATGAGTTGGTTGTAACTAAAGCTTAAATGAGGCATGAAACAATCCATCACATGGGCATAAGATAAAGCGTGATCCTTGAGGGAAAAACTGTAATACAAACTATCCTTTTAATTTGCAATTTAAATAGCAACATGTGCTTATAGTTGAAGTCTCACACACCCATTTAAAGGGTAGTTTAAATAGAAAATGATAAAGATTTTGTGCAGCCATAAAGTGGTGCATAGGCTGCAATTACAAAGTGTTTTAATCGATAATGAAATAGTCAATGGTTGTTCCTCAAAATTGGGCGACCAAGTTAGCATTTTGAATGCTTTTGGTAGTAAATATGAAGGTGGTTAATAAAGAGTTTTTAAATGCTTATTCTTGAGGCAAATGCATCGACTAGCATATGAGAATTTACAACCACATTGTGGCAAGCATTTTACAATATAAATAGACTCTATTGAGTCAATGAAAAACATAATTTCATTATGGAGCTTTGAGAAAGTTATAGAAGAGTGAGTTTTATTTATTCTACAGCCATCTCAACGTGGGAGAACAAAGTCATAAAAGACTCTTAAATCTAATTATTATTGTTCCAAATTGTTTTTGCTTCATGGCTAATTAAAGGAAATCAATTATCAGCATTAAAGTAGTTTAATTCTGCATTAGTAAGGTGTCATAAATTGGTAGAAGTGGAGAGCATGGTTGTTGAGTCTTTGGTCTATAAAAATAAGAGCTTTGGATAGTATTTGGGTTGGTTATCAAGATAATAAAGGCATAGAGATTGTGTTATATTGCTCTCAAGTTTTCATAGTCTGAAAATTAGTCTAGATCAGTACTAGCAACATATTAGAAGTCTGAAAATCATTTCAAAGCAAGAAGAAAATAGTGTTGGAAGTGAATATTAGAGCTTTGGAAGCTAGAGTTCTCAAGAAGCATTTGGTTTCAATTCGAAAGTAGAAACTACAGGCATGTTTTATACGTTTCTAAACTGATTATTTTCTTGTTTTAAAGTTTGAGAAAAGATTGTCTTGCATGTGAAAAGAAAGACTATTTTGTGAATAAGAGATAAAATGATAACATCTTGTTAATGATGAATATGGAAATATGAACAGTACGATACTATTTATGTACTCTAAATGCATTCTAAAAGTATATAAGTTTGTAACTAGTAATATGGTTTAATGGTTGGGTTAAAAGTATCTATATTGTGTATATCTCTAAGAGTGCTAAATAAGAATCCATAGTACGTAATACTGCTTAAATATGAGCTATTGGGGTTTTGAGCACATGAAACATATGCGAGCATAAACATGATATTATAGCATATCGGAAACCCCTACAATTTTTTGTGTTGTTTAATGAACCCAACCTTATGACTAGTAAATGGAAGTCTTAAACCATGAGTAAGAGGAAGTAATGCTCTAGTTGGCTCAAACAATATTATTTCTATGAATGTATGATATGATGTCAAGTTGGTAGAAAAAGATTCATCTTTATTTGTCTAAGTAACCTAATTATAGGTGAATAGTAAACCTTATGGGTTTGAAAGGACTTAATTTAGAGGCAACAACCTAGACCCTAGATGTTATAGGAATGTAATAGGGAGAAATCATTGACCATGAAATTAACTATCCAATTATTTTGACCACTTTAGTGGGTATGTTTTATGAATATAAACCTTATCATAGTAGCGCCAATTGTTCTAGAGTATGTCAAGCCACATGCCAGATAAAGCTCTCCAAATTGAGTACGGTGGGTGAAAAAATGAATTCGCTCCAAGTAAGTAGCGATTGTATTTATTACAAATAACTTTGGCCAAAGTGAGTGCATTGGTCTTTGCATGCACTTGTTAGTTCATTGTGTTCCAGATACTTAATGCAATCAAATTATTCATTCATAGTTGGAAGGTCTCCATAGTTGATTGACAGTATTGGTTAAGTAGGGCACAACACAAGAGCTTGAATGGCTATTACTAGGGGGTTCTCAACCATTTCCTTTGTTGGAGGGAAGGGCCACTTCCAGTTAGGAAAGTGTGTGGGGGATCGTTGGTCCGTGGTTGGAGGTAAAGAACTTTGGTGATGCTCTCCCTCTTGTAGATGACATGTCAAGTCTTGGGAAATAGAAAGAAAGAAAGTATCTAGATATGGATCTTTGACCTCATTCATTAATTATTTATGTTATATATTTGAAATTATTCATGTGGAAAGTGTTGAAAGAAAATAAATTTATACTTTCTAGTTTGAAAAAGTGAAATGAAATTATTATGCTATGCTTATGTTATCAATTATACAATTGTGACTTTCAATTATTGAAGAAAAAATTGTATGTCCTATTTTTATTGAATAACTACTTCTTATTTTTTGGTTAAAATTCCATGTAAATTCCTTGTTATAAGGTTGCGGTTGTTACATGTGGTATCAGAGCTATCGGGTTCCACACTTTGGGCATATGAGCTCATTGTGTAGCTAGAACTTCTAATATTGAATGACTAATGTTTCGATATATATGTGCCAGAATGGTGAGATTAAAAATGACTACCAGGAAATTTGTAGTTGGAAATGAGAAATATATTAAAGCCAAGGAGTATCAAGCTCTAATAAAAACTATAGAAGGGAAGGAGAGATATGGCTTAAGGACAAGGAAAATCTCAACAATGCCATGAAGCACAGTTATGAAAAGGAGTTGAAAGAATCAGGCAAGGTTGTAGCTAAATTTTACCCAATTGATTTAGACAAACCCTCTCCCTCTAGATATGTTCCAAGTGAGTTCAGTGTTAGCACTCCTCTGAATAAAATTAAAGGGTTGGGAGAGCACCTCTGAGTATGTCCCCCACCTGAAATTATAGTAATAAGCTCTAAAAGTGGATCTAAGGGATAAACCCCTCTTGACCTCAATAATTAGTCACACAATGCTAACCCTGTTGGAAGTGGATTCACTCTGAGAGGGGGGGGTGAATCAGAGTGGAGTGATTTTAACTTTTAACTTTGAAAGCATAATGAAACTTTTACTCATTTAACCCAGAGAGACAGATTTGATTAAGCAAGTGAACATTAACACTTTAGATCAGATTGACATGAGACTTGACTAAAATTTGCAACCCATATTAAAAGCATCATATGATATTGTTCAAATAAAACTTTATGAACAATCTTGATGTGCTTTATCAACAGTACTATAAAACTTCATAATATGCAACTTCGACTTGCTTATGACAGACTTTTGAGCATTCATATAATGAGCACAAAATGCAGAAGTTAATTCACCTTATGAAAGACATTTTGCATCAGATTTGCACAAACTAAATTTGCATGACAGACTTGAGCAAATTTGACTTTAAACTTTTAAACAACCTTAAAGTATCAGAGCATTGACCAACTAAATGAGAACACTAACATAAATGATTGAAGGAAATATTATGCAAGATAAACATAAATCACACAGATGAGAGACACATAAATTGCCAAGTGGAAAACCCTGTTGGGGTAGAAAAACCACTCCTAAACTGCCTTACTGGCTTAATTTCAAAACCACTGCTTATAATGCCTTATAGGCTAATTTCTAAGCACCAACTCAAGGAGAACCATCCCCTCATTTAAAGACACTAATCTCAAGGAGCACCAACCCCTCATTTAGAGACACCAATCTCAAGGAGCACCAACCCCTTTACTGTTTTAGTAAATCATATAATGATATAGAGGATCTCTCTGTTTCTCTTTTATCTATCAAGTGCCTCTTGATAGACAATATCTAAAATCCTCAAAGTTCCAAAATGAACTTTCAGAATTTCACCCATTGTCAAGCCTTAAATCAGCTTGATTATCAACTCATATTTCAGATTTTTAATCTCAGAGCTCAACATTTTTCAATACAATCACTGTGATGTACTCTCACAAGTTTTTCCCTTTTTGTTTCATACTTTTCTCATTGTTCTTCATCACCCTATCAATTAATTTTGTCTTTTTTGTTTTTCTCCTCTTTTCATAGATCTTCACTTAAAGACAGTTAACCCACATTTTCCTCTTTTTGTTTTTCCTTTATATTAGAGCCCTAATCTCTCCATTTTCTTCTGATTACAAATTTCATCATTACATTCAAGGAAGGTTACAACGGTTGCTTGTTTTTCTATTTCAGAGAATAAAAAAAAGATGATTATAAGGTTACCAAACTTCAATTGACCAACAATGCCATGTGTTGCAATGTCCATGTGTGAAAGATCAATATGAAGAAGTTCTTCTGACAGGAATATCCAAGCATTATGCAAATATAGAAGGCAGACTGAAACCTGTTCTCTCAAGCAGCCTGCACAAGCAGTGCTAAAAACAAAAGAGGCATAAGATCTATAATAAACCAAATCTTCAACTTCCATGTAGAAGCAAACACTTATCCCTTATTAGCCTTATCAGAGAAGGTAACGGTTCTATAAAGATAAAATAGATGAATACCTGTGAGGACCAAAAAATAATTTTCCATAAGCAATTTACTAGACCTGTAGAGTAGCTGAGCAACCCGAGCCACATTGCTATTTCGAGTATTCACCCGATGCCAAGAACCTGACAAGAGAAACGACCATGGTGATGGTCTTTCAATCTTCTCCATTCATTGTCCAAGAGTTGTAGAAAAAGACAGTCAAATTCACAGTGAAACGGCTGAGAGAGAGATTCCATGGAGGCGGCAAGATTAGGGTTCCAAACCCTCAAACAATGAAGCATAAAGATTTTCCCTACTTTCCACATGAAATCCTTTGCATAATATGATAGCATTTGGAGTCCGAGAGGACAAAAATTAATAAATCAAAACTGCATAATACACTTTGAAATCCGCAGAAAGATCAATGACTTGCATGCCAACAGGGATAAATTGACATCTGTTTCCTTATCGCACAACCATGGCCACCCTTCGGACTACCCGTGGTACAACGTTAGCTAACACTAACTGTTACCGCATCATTTACCGCCCAATCACGGTCTCGCTTCAGACTACTCGCGGTACAGTGGTAGCTCCAAGTTAACCGCTAACTGTTTCCACCGTGCTACCTCGGTTAAGCTTCTGGCAGTCCACGGTATAGCGGTAGCACCTTTCAAACCGCTAACATCTTCCACCACATTACCGCGGTTAACTTCCTGACAGCTCGCGGTGTAGTAGTAGCCATCTTGTATGTCGCTAGCCATTTCCACCGCACTACTGCAGTTACCTGTCTGACAGCCCGCGGTGCAGTGGTAGATGTCTACTTGTCGCTAACAGCTTTCACTGCACTATCGCGGTTGCTCTTCTAACAGTCTGCGGTACCATGGTAAGATGTCTTAAGCGTGATGCCTTGAGAAGTGATAAGGACTAAATTCATGCAGAGTTCACAAATCCATAAGCACAATAGTGATCAAGCCCTTAAATAATCAACCTAAAGTAAATATGCCAATGTCAAATGAATACCAAATATCAACTGTGCCAATCGAATGCCATAATAAGACCAGACTAAGAAATTCCTAGGCACCAACCCAGGGCAGTTTTGACATCAAGGACAAATGCCACAAAAGAAGTCAACAAAGCCCTACTATAAATAAGGATGATATGTAATCCATATTTTACATAATAAAGGATTGTTTGAAAAATCTTTGTGTCAAATCTCTTCTCTTTAATTTATGAACATGGGAATGTGTGAAAATTACTTGATTGTGTATTAACTAATGTGATAATGGGATCTAACAAAAACCTTTAAAATGGAACCTACAGGTCTAAGTAGGATGTCAAAATGATACATACTAGAAATAACCAAGATAAAAGCCAAGAAGTGGGTCAGCCATCTGGAACTTTAGAGGCTAAGCTGGACCAAATCCTCACTTTGTTACATGAAACTAGGGAAAGGATTCACACCCTTGAGGATGAAGTTAGAGGAAGACCTGAAAAGGAACCCTCCATGGAGGGCAAGAATGAAGAATTATCATAACCACAACGATGAAAGAAAACATAGTGAAATCCACTTTGATTCTAGGTCTGATGGACCAAAGAGAGATCAATTGACTAAAGAATTGTCGAGAGACATGAAGAAGGTTTTTCCCCCCAAAATTTGATGGAATAGTAAGTAGAGATGCCATTGAGGCATGGCTTACCAAAATAGAAAATCATTTTGAAATCCGCAATTAAACAAAGGTAACCAAAGCAGTTTGGGGAGCATACCAATTAGCCAGTGAAGCATCCATGTGGTGGATGAATAAGAAGACAGAGTTGGGTCTATGTTCCTTAAGCCTAACTTGGGATGAGTTTGTCACTATCTTCAGATAGAGGTGGTTACCCCAACTATACTTTGACCAAAAGCTAATGGATTTCCAAAATCTTAGGCAAGGAGAGTCTTTCGTAAATGAGTATTGGGGAAATTCACCCCACCTTTTAAAGTATGTCCCACAATATCAAAAGGATGAAAGGTTTAGGATCATAAAGTTTATAATGGGAATGAATGCCCAAATCGACAAAGAAGTGGATGTGCATGGTCCCACCACTATGGACCAAGTTTATGAAAAATCCATCAAACAAGAGCAAAGGTTAAATTCCATGGCCACTCATAAGGAGAAAAATAAGAAGTTTAATTGGTCCTAGTCCTCACATCCATTCAAAAGAAGGAATGATAGGAAAGACTACAACAAGAAGAGAGACATGAGTTCTCATGGGAATCAGAATGAGTCCAAAAGGGATATGAGGAACAACAATGATAACAACAATAAAAGAAATGGGGATTTGGAAAGTTTATAGAAGGGTAATGTCCTCAAGGAGGATGTTATCCATGTGGCAAAGACCATTACACAAGTAACTTTCTAAAAAAGCTCAAGGACCTCAATCATGAGGGAACCCTTTGTCATCCCAGCAAGTTGCTTTTCAACAAATGATTCACATAGCCTTGGATAATCATCAAGCATAATACTAGATCACGTATATTGAGACACCAGGTATTTTGTTCAGAGTACCCATTTTAGTTTTAATTGATACTAGTGCTACAAAAAAAATTGTTTCTCCCAATTTTATAAGCAAAATATCTAGAAAGGATGGACATATGGAAAACTCTTGCTCTATAGAATATGCCAACCAATCAAGAGCTATGGTAGAGCAATTCCTATTTGAGGCTAGGATTGATTTTCCAAGGTTTTCAATAAAGGTGAACCTTTATGTATCTCCCTTAGGGTCCTATGACATCATCTTAGGAATCAATTCATTATGGAAGCATAGGGCTAAGTGGTTTGCTTTGCCAAAACAGTAGAATTCCTAGATGACCTAGGAAATAAATTTTTCCTTCAAGGAACTTCCAGAGGGGTCAAGATCAGGTAGATATTTTCCATGCACTTGAAGAGAGCTAAGTAGAGAGGTTGCCAAATTTTTGCAGTTAGGATGGATGAAATATAGGAACCCGGGGGCAATAATGAGTTCATCTTTCAAGGTGACTTGATTTTTTACAAGTCTCAAAAGCTTCCATGAGAAGAAGGTGGAGATTCCATGGATCAGGATAGATCAGATTTGGAGAAGTATCCCTTTCTCCAAGATTTTGAGGATGTGTTTCCAGATGAATTACCCGGATTACCTCCCAAAAAATCCTTCAACTTTTCAATTGATATCATACTGAGATCAAAGTTGATATCCAAGGCTCCTTATTAGATGACTACAACATAATTGATGGAGCTAAAAGCTCAGTTGCAAGAATTGTTAGAGAAGGGTTTGATAAGACCTGGTGTATCACCTCGGGGGGTGTCGGTGATCTTATGCATAGATTATTGCATGCTCAACAAGGAAACAATATAAAACAAGTACCTGTTGCCACATATAGATGATCTTTTTGGTCAAATGCATGGAGAAATAGTCTTCTCAAAGATTGATTTACTGTCAAAATATCATCAATTGAGACTCAAGGATGAGGACATCCATAAAACAACATTCAGAACCATATATAGGAACTACTAGTTCACATTTCTACCATTTGGAGTGAGGAATGTGCCAACAACATTCCTGAACTTGATGAACAACATATTCAGAGACTGTTTGGATAAGTTTCTTCTTGTCTTCCTCGATGACATACTGATATATTCCAAGAGTGAGGAAGAGAACCATCAACATTTGCAATTTTTTTTGCAACGTAGATTAGAGAACACAAGTTGTATGGGAAGCTATCCAAGTGCACATTCTTCTAGAAAGAAGTGTAATATTTAGGCCATATAATCTTAGTGAAATGAATTGCAGTGGGCCCTACAAAGATTAAATTTGTCTCAAAATGGTCGGCACCAAAAAATATGCATGAAGTTTGTAGTTTCATGGGACTGGCTGGATACTATAGGAAATTTATAACCAATTTCTCAAGAATTGCATATCCCATCACTTCTCTACAAAGGAAAGGTAAAAATATTATATGGTCAAAAAAATATCATGAGGCATTTGACCTATTGAAAGAGAAGCTGACTACGAAACCAATTTTGAAAGTGCTAGACCCAAAGGAGCATTTTGTAGTCATCACTAATGCCTCAGGAGAGGGGTTGGGTGGAGTGCTTATGCATGATGGTCGTGTCATTTCTTATGAGTCTAGAAAGCTAAAAATATATGAGAAAAATTATGCACCCCATGATCTTGAGCTTGCAGTCATAGTTCATGTGTTATAGATGTGGCAACATTATCTATTGGGAAAACCTTTTGAACTAAGGTCTTACCATCAAGGTCTCAAGTATTTGTTTACCCAACCTCACCTAAATTCTCATCAAAGGAGGTGGTTGGAGTTAATATCAAATTATGACTTCAAGATCAGTTACATAAAGGGAAAGGAAAATTGAGTAGTAGATGCCCTAAGTCGAAGGAGACATGTCTCCTCAATGATCTTTGTGCAAATCGACTTCAAGAGTCAAGTATTACAAAAGTCCAAAGGGGACAAATATTATGAGCAAGTCAAACAATCTCTAATGGAAAATCCCTAGGACCCAAGGTATGATGGGTTTATTTTTTAGTCTGATGGACTACTAAGATTTAAGGGAAGAATGTACATTCCAAACTTAGGAGAGCTAAGGAACATGGTTTGGAAAGCCATGTTTGGGACATTTGAGAGTGACAAAGCTTTTGGCTGATGTTAAGCTGCTATATTTTTGGAAGGGAATGAAGAAGTATGTTTCAAGGTATGTAGCAGAGTGCCTAGAATTCCAGAGGGTGAAAGTGAAACATCACCACCCGATAGGACTATTATACCCTCACTATATCCTCGAATGAAAATGGGAGATCGTTAGTATGGATTTTGTGCAAGGTCTCCTTATGTCTAGAAATAGGCACAATGCAATTTTGGTAGTGGTGGATATGCTCATCAAGGTAGCCCATTTCATACTAGGGAATCTTACTAAAGGAGCACCTATCATAGCCGAAAAATTTGTGCAAGAAGTTTTCAAATTGCATGGTGTTCCTGAGAAGATTATCTCAGACAGGGATGCACATATGACTTTGAGGTTTTGGAAAACCTTATTTACCTCACTGGAAAACTTAGTTGAACATAAGTTTGTTGTATCATCTAGAGACAGATGCTCAAATGAAGAGAGTGAACTAGGTGTTAGAGGATCTATTGAGAGTGTATTGCATAGATCAGCAATACAAGTGGGAGGATTATCTTTCGCTTGTAGAATTTGCGTATAATAATTCATATTATTATGTAATTAAGATGCCTCCATTTGAAGCATTGTACAGTAGAAAGTTTCAAACTCCTATAAGTTGGGATAAGCTAGAAGATAGGATTAGCCTTGGACCAAAAATGCTTTCAAAAATTGAGGAATACGTCAATTTAATCAAGAAAAGTCTAGCAGAAGTCAATGATAGACAAAAGAGCTATGTTGATGCCAAACATGTACCTAGACACTTCTTAGTAGGAGAACTTTTTTTGTTGAGAGTTAAATCTCAAAAGAGTGCAATCAAGTTTGGGAAGTCTTCTAAGTTAGCCCCATGTCATGTAGGTCCTTTTGAAGTTCTTGAGGAAGTTAATCTAGTTGCCTACAAAATTTCTCTACCAACTGCTCTTGCTAGGATGTATAATGTGTTTCATGTTTCCTATCTTAAGAAATATATTCTAGGAAATAATCATATAATTGATTGGAATGCACTATAGGTTTAGAACCCAGGGGTGGTCATGATCGATCCACTCAAGGTGCTCGAAGTGTGCAAGATCCTCTTGTGTAATAGAGAGGTGTTATAATGCAAGGTCAAGTGGGACCAATATGTTGAGGATGGTGCCATGTGGGAAGACTATCGAGAGATTAAGCAGAAATTTCCACATCTCTTGTTTGAATTTGAAAATAGAGTTTGAAAACTTAAATAATTTGAAATATTTTATGATACTTTAAATCATCAGGGATGATGATTCTTAAGGGGGGGGATATATTACACCCCACCCATGAATTACCATTTACTTTTCACTTTATATTCAATGCAATATGGATCTATGTGACTATGAATCTTTGACAGTTGAATTTTATATTGATGAATTATTTGAAATGCAATGGTTTTATGTATTCGATGGAAATATTGATGAATATGCAATGAAATGGATGCAATATAAATGATATAGCTAACTACGTGATTTTCTTTCCAAGTGGATATATAGGAATGGATTTCACGTCTCCAGTGGATGAGGGGGAGTATCACCAGAGAGAAGGGTATGGATAAGAATTGAATAGAAAAGCTATATGAGTTTGTTCATTATGTGTTGGTTGGATTTTGGATATTGTTGTAATTGAGTAAGTTGATCTTAAGTTGTGTCTTTTGGCTACATAAACCTAAGTAGAGTCAAGTTGGTTTCCTTATAGAAGGCTATAAGATTATTGATGTCTATTATTAACGTATTGATTGTAAATAAACATATATATCATTATTGTCAAAGTGGATTTAGTATCGATGTTGTCATTATGATATTCATATATGGAAGTGATAATGTGTATACTATGGTATGTGAGAATTCTTTAAGATTATATATATATATATGATGTATTTATAAATATGTACACACATATATATTTCTACGTAAAAGTAAATGAGCATGTATATACATGACTCTATAATAATCAATAGTCAATGTATATATATACTCATTGTGTGTAAATATATATGTATGTAGATATTTACATACATACAAGAATATATATAGATATGAAATAATGTTTCAATTTTTATCAATCATTTAAATATTGCAAAGAGGTAATAAGAATTAATAATTTTGATAAATCATCAGGCTTGAAAAGCCAAAATAATAGGTCATTTTATAAGGTTGCATAATAGCTAAATAGTAGCTATTAAAAATGCAAAGTAATGGCAAGATTAATAGCAATGAGCTGCCTATAACTAAAGCTTAAATGGGGCACAAAATTGTCCATCATGTGGGCATAAAATAAGGCATGAGCCTTGAGGGAAAAAATACAATACAAACCATCCTTTTAATTTGGAATTTAAATAGAAACATGTGCTTATAGCTGAAGTCTCACACACCCATTTAAAGGGCAACTTAAATAGAAAATGATAAAGATTATGCGCAGCCATAAAGTGGTGCATAGGCTGCAGTTACAAAGTGTTTTAATCAACAATGAAATATGTTGGCAACAAGAGCATGTTGGTATATGGTGTTGTGATTGATGGCAACCCATTGTAGAAATATAGAAGTGTTGTTCTGGAGAAGACCAAGTGTACTGAAGAATTAGTTAAGTCCCAGTGTGCATATTCAGTGAATAGAGGAATATTTTTGTGGTTTGCATTGCTCCGCTATGCGAAATATTGTAATGTGGTTTTGAGGTGTTCATGGTATGTGCTGGACATGTCTAAATCCAAAGTTTTAGGGCTTGATGTCTTCTGTAGTTGATATTCTTGACAAAGTATCGGGCTTAGTAACATGGCAGTGTTACAGGTACAAAGTGCATGTTGGAATGCTCCACATTCCATCATGGATGAATATTATGTTGCACGGTTTTGAGGAAGTGTTGGAAGGTGTCATATGTGTGTGCACTCGAAGTGGCAAGTGATTTGGTGGTTTGCATACTGAGTTATGAATGAACAATTGGTTCATTTAGTTGTTGCTTCACCAGTGGTGCCGACCTAAAGGTTTTGGGGTCGTGCGGATTTGAATTGTGTAAAGAGAGAAATCATGGGAGTTATTATAGGTCATGTCGACCTATTTTGGTGTGGTACACATTATTTTTTTCTCTGCAAAGCGTGTGCGTTGGATTCTTGTTTCAACAGGTTATTATGTTGCATTTTTTATCTAATTAGGTTGACCTAATTGATGTTTTGGTTGGTTGCAGTATATATAGAAGGCTGAATCAATGTTGTGGTGATGATGTGAGATGTGAATGAGAGTGTTGGATGCAATTAAGAGTGTGTGAGTGATTTGATGTAGTGTGAAGTGTGAAAGGTGATAGTGATGAAGTATGAAGTGTGTAAAGTCAATTTTCTGAGCTTAATTAGAACTGTATATTCAACATGTTGCAAATGCATTGTTATCAGATCATCTTTGGTAGTGAGCTACCCCTTCTTCTATCTCTTTCTATTTTGGGTAGTGAGCCATTCTTTCTGGATAGTGATTCCACCATTTTGTAAATCCATTGTAACTGGTTATAATATATTGTGAGCTAATCCTCATTGTGGTTTTTCCCTTTCAAGGGTTTTCCATGTAAATTTGGTGTTCTTGTCTTTATTGAAGTGATGCATGCTTTAATTATTCCTTTTCATTTATGCAAGTTTGATGAGATGTTTTGAATGCATGTTTAAGTTGATACAGAATGAATTTCAATGAATACTGATTCACCCCCCTCTCAGTATTATGGGTATTCAACAATTGGTATCAGAGTTTGGTTCATTCAATTAGCTTAATAGTTGAGGCAGATCTTGGAGGTTGAACACATGGCTACAAGGAAGTATCCTATTCCTCCGGAAGAGATAATCCCTGAAGGGTTTACTGAAGAAGACTATGAAGTTGATATGGAAGGAGATCTAAAATCAGCCCTTGATGATTTGGATAAAGAAGAATGTGAGAATATAGACCTGAAAGAAACTATTAAGCAAGTAGATGAGGGGAATGAAAAAGAATAAAATAAATGTCACTACATAATGACACATGACACAAGAAAATGACAAGAAATAAAAATATAAAACAAGCTAAACAAAATAAAAGTCATCATTAATATACTAGGGAGAAACCCTACACATAAAATAATGAAGAAACCTAAATGAGAAGGTTGAAGGTAAGCTCCAAATGCATAAAAAAAAAACACAAACCAACACACCCTTGAGTAATGACTAGGTTTCACTAGGTCACAAGATAACAAAGAGGCAAAAACTAGGTTGCTAGAGATTAAGAAAATGCAAATACAAAAAACAAAGAAAAAGAACAAAAAGGAAACAACACATGTGAATAATTGCCACTAATGCATATCCAAGAGGTAGGTCAAGGTGACATCACATCTTAGGTGTTGGGGTTTTGAAGATGCTTTGATAATCATACTAGGATGGCCAACTCTAAAAGTACAAGAGTGACATAACAAACCCTTGACAAGTTGAGTATATAGAAAAGTCAAGGTTTCAAAGTTTCATTTCCAATCATGTCATGGTGACCAACTTTAAAAGTCTAACGAAGGCGAAATCCTAAAATAAACACAAGAAAAAACTCAAAATTAAAACAAAAATGAAATGAAATCAACCAAAAGTAAGGGTGATTCCATAATGTCATGTGCCACTTTTTAGCCAAAGTGGAACATTGAAATTTTAATTTTACATTTTCTCACCCATGGCAACTAAACCATTAAGAATTTGAAGATGATGTGAACTAGTAATTTTTGATATTTTGTGTGTAGATTCTAAATTTTTTATTATTATTTTAAAAAATGATTTGTGAAAATTTTCACACAATTTTTAATATTATTTTTATAATTATCAATATTTTTTAAAAGGAGCATTTATTCCATATCACATAACTTTGTTTTTATAAAAAGGATGAAATTAGAAATTATTAAACATATATTGGTAATACCAATAACTAGTGCACATATATTTTTCATAATTTTTTGTTGCATATTTTATTTTTATTAATATTTGAAGTGAGATTAATTATAATTTAGACGTAGGTTTATTCCATATCGCATAACTTTTTCTATATTGTTGAATCAAGGACATCAATACCTACTATATATATTTTTCAACAATTCTTTTCTATTTTTCCAAGTGTGGTATAGAGACCTTGATGTTAGATGAATAACCTATGTTCACTAAAAAATATAAAATAAATATAGTAATCAAATTAATTATATTCAAAATTATACTTATTGGAAAGCTTACTCTAAGGGCTACGATCTCGTAATGAACTCCTATCATGTTGATTCTTTTTGTTGGTCTAGTTCAAGATTTGAAACAAAAAAAAGGAAAATATGAGCACAAGGAAGAAAAGTTCATATAAGGGCCTTCATAGAAAGGACCTAATATCCCTTTCATATTTAATTTTTTAAATATTGATAATTTGTATGACCTTTGAATGAACTAATGCACACCTTTGTTTGAAGGTATTAATGCAAACACCTTCAATTTTATTTTCTCTTCAACCACACAATTTTCTAGTGTCCCACAAGTGGGACACACCATTGCGGGTCTATCCACAAGTATACAAACAAAGTAAAAGACATAATAAAGGAGGTCCATATTTCTCTTTGAGCAAAATGGTGTGCTTATGTGCAAGGCACAATACTAGTATTATGTGTCATTGTTGATTTATCTTTCTCCATGTTTTAATTGATGGTTTGATCACATGTACTAATTGGTTAATCGGATTTGAGCACTATTTGTTTGTACTTCCAGTGTATTTGTTTACCATGTTCTTAACAAACATTGAAGAGATTGTGTTGCTAAAACACTTCAAACTTCTTTTGATTTCTTCACCAAGATAGAAACATTCTAACAAATTTCAAACTAACCACCTAACAATTACCAAAGTGTCACTTCTTAATAGTTTTTACCCTTCATTTTCTAAAGCGACAACTTTTACATACAAACTCAAAGTAAACTATAATTTTTTTGAATATAAATTTTCAAAATAAACATGATTATATGAAAGTATTCAATTTTTAGAATCCTAAAAATATATATTATAACTTACTAAAATATTTTTCTTTTAAGAACAAATTCAAATCTATTATAGAAGATTGACAAAACCATAATAATACAAATCTTTCCATAATTTCACAGCATGATACAAAATTGGCTCAAAATCCTAGAAGATGCTCAACCCTAACCTAATTTGCCAATACTTTCACAGCACTCAATTAAATTCATTCTTCTTATTTTATAGTACACATGATTCTTGGGAATAATTTGTTAAGATTGAATACGGAGGATGACACTACATATTCCATCTTGTAAGTGAAAACTTTATCAGGATCCAACATATCAATTCTAGTGTATTTTTCAATGATGTTGGATCACATGATATAATCTCAAGCTTTATATAAAATCCTTTAAAAAAATCCTGAAACTTGTCTTATATTATTATGGACTATAGAAGCCAAAAATCTTAGTATAATCTATTAAGTGGAGGACAATATTTGGCATATGAGAACAGCCCTTGTATTAGGTGAGGTTTAAATTGCATGTCTTCTTGGATGCAGAAGTTAAGGGGTACAAGGATGCTTTTCTTGAAGCATAAGGAAGGTGTGACTAGCCCATTACAGAGGGCAGTAGAATGGTTAAAGAGCCAGAGTAGTGAACAGTCTGAGTACAAAGGGTACAGTATGGTGAGAACTTATTATCATGTACCCTTAGCAATGAGGAATTTTCCGCCAAAGAAAAAGGTCACTGACCATGGCAAGCCCACAACTTTCTACAAGGGATATTTGTCTATTTCACAATTTATTTTTAGCTACCAGGTTCTAAGGGATGGTCGATTTTAAAAAGGGAAGTAATGTCCAATGGGGACTGATAAAGACATGAAGAAGTCATTAGGTAGGGGATTTTATTGTTCTCTTCTTTTAGACTAGATATAGGGCGTTCAGTACCAAGTTTTCTTTGAGATTTGTCAAGATAAGGGAGAGCAGAAATATCTGGTCTGGAGAGGAAGGTCACCTTAGAAATGGATAACAATCACTTTGGTATCACAGCCAGGCCGATCATTTTGCTTGTTCAGCTCTTTGGAGTAACAGCTTGTATACTGGTGCTTTATTGGGTTCTCCACTATGGTGGAGGATTGGCCTTCCATACTGAAAAAAAACAGCGTATCTTTAATGTTAGCATCCTTTCTCTTCCCCACTTTTTCACCTGCTGTGTTATTCAGAATCTTTCAATATGAGATGGCTTTTACAAAGTGTTTCTAAGAGTATAGATCTAAAACTACTTTACAGCTTTGTCTGATGGGCTTAATCTAAGCTTTCATGATCTGGGTGATGACTGCTGTCTATTTTTCTTTTACTTCCTTTTTTCACAGCCAGGCTACCCTGTTTTTATGTTTGTTGTTAAGATTAGTTTGGTATATAATTGGATTTCTGTAGCTTATGGTCCTAACTATTTGAGACACTGTGCAGTTGCATCCAGTTTTCATGTTTGTTGGCTTCATTTTTGTGGCCAGCCAAGGTAAATCCAGCCACTCTGCTAATCTTTTCTTAATATGTGATATGATCTGAAATCAAGCTTAAGTCACATACTCTGTTTCTGTACAGGTATTTTATCTTACAAAATAGTTCCTGCCAAAAAGGATCGTCAGAAATTGGTCCATTTAATCATTCTAGGCCTTGCAATCATCCTGGGTGCCATTGGGATATATGCAGTCTTTAAATACCACAACGAAATCAATGCTAAGAATATGTATAGCTTGCATTCCTGGCTGGGGATTAGTTCCATCTCTTTGTTTGGCCTGCAGGTATTTTTGATTTCTCATTAATTTCTGGGTTGGATTAAATTTTCTGTAATTGGTAAAGTAATATTTCATTCTCTGAACTTTTTTTCTCTTTTTGTTGATTTGTTTCAAGTGGGTAGCGGGATTCATAGCATTCCTGTACCCTGGCGCATCAAAGAACAGAAGAGCTAGATTAGTTCCTTGGCACTTGCTTTTTGGGCTTTGCGTGTATGCAATGGCAATTGCAGCAGTAGAGACAGGAATTCTGGAGTATCTTACATTCAAAGAGCTTGCAGGAGGGTTGAATAGGTTCAGTTCAGAGCCTATGCTTGCCAACGCTACAGCTATTATTATACTCATATTTGCCATGTTGGTTGTTGTATCCACCATTCTACCACAAGGATAATACAAAGCAAGTTTGGAATTGAAGTAGGCTTCCCTGTTTCCTCAAGGTCTTTCTTTGCATTGTTAAAGAAATGTATCATGTATTAACCAGAGCCCCTCTGTACAGAGCTATATTCACCCAGGGCTGTGGTGGTACATACTCTATTCACCCAAGGATATCATTATCCTTTCCACTCCTATGATGCTTTCCTGTTAAAGAATATTGGAGACCTCTCTACCGGTCCTCGTGTATAAATTCATAACTTGGTTTTACTTTTACAGTTTTATTATCTATTTTAGTTATCTATGACTTATAAATTCTAGGCAAAGAACAAATGAAGTAGAATATTGGTACAATTTTTAGTAGTCCTTTCAAATTTTTTTCTTGTGATATGTTCTTTCTAAAATTTTAACTGTATTTTATGGTAATAATTGTTAAATACAGTTGTTCAACCATCAAACTTAGGTTCTTGACAAAAGGATTTTGATATCTTACTTTGTGAACAAGACAATTTTTAAAATACAAATTTTTAACACTAATCTTTTGTTAAATATAGCAGGGAGTGAAGTCATAATAATATGCTAAATTTCTTGTACATGATTACAAGTTTAAAAGACATGTTTAAGAGAGTCTATTATGTTATAGAAGTGACACTTGACAACTTGAGTGGTAAGTAAGGTATTTTCCTAGAACAATTTTGTAGTATATAATCTTCCAAACTACAAATTGAGCATTAGTCACTACTTTTAATTTCCAAATGACACTATTCAAGTTGAACCATCTAAATTTTGACCAATTCACTGTCATTTCATATTAAACCTCACTTTCAATTGAAGTGGAAGGGACCAATTAAGTAATTACCTTGAAGAGAAATATTTCAATATTACTCTAGGAAAACCATCTTTAATATTTTATAAATGCATGAAATAGAAGTTAAAAATTAAGCTATAAAGTTTTAAAAAAAAACAAATCCTGGCTCAAAATAATGAGCAGTAAGTACCCAATGTTGGTATTGTCTTATTTATCATGGTATAGATGGGGTTTCTCTCTTTGAAGTCTTTTTGTTTTGTGGCTACTCATTATTCTCTAATTAGCTTTGTTCAATACAAAAAAAGAATCAAAGATTAAACTTTGTAGATGTCATTAATAAGAATGTTGTAAAGTTTGTATTTTTTCAAGTGTAAAATTGTGAAGTCTCAAATGTTTCTAGATTCCACGAATTGTATTATAAATAAAATCTCTGTACATAACTAACTAAAAATATTAAACTTTAAATCTACAAATACTTATAAAACATATTCCTATCGAATAATTTTTAAAGAACTTATAAAATTATTGCTTATTTCAACAGTTTTATTATATACATTAAAAATTTAATTCTATGATAAAATTACAAATTTAAAATAGATAAAAAGAATAGAAAATTATAAATATTTTAAAGTTAAATAATCTTATATATTAATATAATTAAATAAACAGTTAAAAGTATACTATAAATCAAAATCTTATCAAAAGCATTGACATAACCAACACTCTAAAAAATGAGTGAAAATTTGGCTGTCTTCAAGTTTCTTTATAAATTTCTTCAATACCAAAGACAAAATCATTCTAACAAATTTCAAACTAACCACCTAACAATCACCAAAGTGTCACTTCTTAATAGTTTTTACCCTTCATTTTTTAAAACCACAACCTTTACATACACACTCAAAATAAGCTTTTTTTTTTAATTCATAAATTTTCAAAATAAACATGATTATATAAAAGTATTCAAATTTTAACACCCTAAAAATATATTTTATAACTTATTAAAATATTTTTTTTGTAAGAATAAATTCTTTGAAAACCACAATAGTACAAATCTTTCCATAATTTGATTAAAAAATGACTCAAAATCTTAGAAAATGCTTAACCCTAACCTAATTTGCCAATACTTTGTTCATTCTTCTTGTTTTATTAGTACACGTGATTCTTGGGAATAATTTGTTAAGATTTTATTCAAACCTCCAACACTACATATTCCACATCTTGAAAGTGGAAACTTTATGAGGATCCAACATATCAATTCTAATACATTTTTCAATATTGTTGGATCACATGATATAATCTCAAGCTTTATAAAAAATTTGTCTTATATTTGGCATATGAGTACAGCCCTTGCATTGGGTGAAGTTTAAATTGCATGTCCTCTTGGATGCAGAAGTTAAAGGGTACAAGGATGCTTTTCTTGAAGCATGAGTGTGACTAGCCCATTACAGAGGACAGTAGAATGGTTAAAGAGCCAGGGTAGTGAACAGTCTAAGTACAATATGGCGAGAGATTATTATCATGTACCCTTAGCAATGAGGAATTTGCCACCAAAGAAAAAGGTCACCTTCCATGGCAGGTCCACAACTTTCTACAAGGGACATTGGTATTTACAGGCCTCTCTCACTATGCTCCAAATATTAGGTGCAGCTAGCTCCTCTTGGATATTGTCTATTTCACAGTTTGTTTTTAGCTACCAAGTTCTAAGGGATGGTTGATTTTAAAAAGGGAAGTAATGTCCAATGGGGACTGATAAAGACATGAGCTCATTGCGTAGCGGATTTTATTTTTCTCTTCTTTTAGACTAGATATAGGGCGTTCAGTACCAAGTTTTCTTTGAGGTTTGTCAAGATAAGGGAGAGCAGAAATAACTGATCTGGAGAGGAAGGTCGCCTTAGAAATGGATAGCAATCACTTTGGTATCACAGCCAAGCCGGTCATTTTGCTTGTTCAACTCTTTGGAGTAACAGCTTGTATACTGGTGCTTTATTGGGTTCTCCACTATGGTGGAGGATTGGCCTTCCATACTGAGAAAAAGATGCGTATCTTCAATGTTAGCATTCTTTCTCTTCTCCCACTTTTTCACCTGCTGTGTTATTCAGAATATTTCAATATGAGATGGCTTTTACAAAGTGTTTCTAGGAGTATAGATCTAAAATTACTTTACAGCTTTGTCTGATGGGCTTAATCTAAGCTTTCATGATCTGGGTGATGACTGTTGTATATTTTTCTATTATTTCTTCATTTCACAGCCAGGCTACCCTGTTTTTATGTTTGTTGTTGAGATTAGTTTGGTATATAATTGGATTTCTCTAGCATATGGTCCTAACCATTTGAGACACTGTGCAGTTGCATCCAGTTTTCATGTTTGTTGGCTTCATTTTTGTGGCCAGCCAAGGTAAATCCAGCGACTCTGCTCCTTTCCTAATATGTGATATGATCTGAAATCGGGCTTAAGTCACATACTCTGTTTCTGTTCAGGTATTTTATCTTACAAAATAGTTCCTGCCAAAAGGGATCGTCAGAAATTGGTCCATTTAACAATTCTAGGCCTTGCAATCACCCTGGGTGCCATTGGGATATATGCAGTCTTCAAATTCCACAACGAAAGCAAAATTAAGAATATGTATAGTTTGCATTCCTGGCTGGGGATTAGTGCCATCTCTTTGTTTGGTCTGCAGGTATTTTTGAGTTCTCATTGATTTCTGGGTTGGATTAAGTTTTCTGTAATTGATAAATTAATATTCTTTCTCTGAACCTTTTTTCTCTTTTTGTTGATTTGTGTCAAGTGGATAGTGGGTTTCATAGCATTCATGTACCCTGGCGCATCAAAGAACAGAAGAGCTAGATTAGTTCCTTGGCACGTGTTTTTTGGGCTTTTCCTGTATGCAATGGCAATTGCAGCAGTAGAGACAGGAATTCTGGAGAAGCTTACATTTGAAGAGTCCAGAAAGTTGAATCCGTTGAATCGGTTCAGTTCAGAGGCTATGCTTGTCAACTCTACCGCTATTATTATACTCATATTCGCTATGTTGGTCGTTCTATCCACCATTCTACCACGAGGGTAATACAAAGCAAATTTGGAATTGAAGAAGTCTTTCTTTGCATTGTACTAACCAGAGCTCTTCTGTACATAGCTAGCTATATTCACCTGGGGCTGTGGATAACATTATCCTTTCCACTCCTCCTATGATGCTTTCCTTGAAAAATATTGTACGCCTATTTTCCCTACTATTTTAAATATTATTGGAGACCTCTCTACTGGTCCTCACGTTATAAATTCATAACTTGGTTTTACTTTTACAGTATTGTTCATCTATTTCAGTTATCTATGATATAAAAATTCTAGGCAAAGAACAAATGAAGTAGAATCCTTAAAGATACTAAAATTACGTCTCTGCACTAATTACGATTCCATTTTTTATTGAAGTACTATGGTTATAAACTCCCATAGCATACCAGGTCTGACAAAGTTTTTTGGCCTGTCCTGTATTTTCTTTTAATTGGAAAAAGCATATATGAGTAATAAAATCCAAATTCAGCAAGATCAAAATTCAGCAAGACCTAAAGTTGACAGGGGATTTTTTTTCAAACTGATTTTTTGGTGATGGTTATCTATTCAGTATTGTTTTCAAATGTGAAAATATATTTTATTTTTACAAAGTATATTATAGATTAGATATATAATTTTACTATCATCTTATACATTTTTTAATAGTCTGTTCAAAAATTTCTCTTTCATGGGATATGTTCTTTTTAAAATTTTAATTGCATATTATTATAATAATTGTTAAATACAGTCATTTGATCATCAAATATTTCTAGATTCTACCAATTCTTGATCTAATCTCAGAGTCATCCTTTGGTTTCAATTTGATGATTACACTATCATGAGTAGGGGGATCTAGTGTATATATCCGGTTCTTTGACTAAGCTAGGTGAGGTGAAATCTGAAGTGATCACACCTCTAGAGATTTGATTAGTAAAGTGTATATCTAACCTCGAAGTCATCCTTTGGCTACAAATTGATGACTACACTGTCGTGAATAGGGGGATCTAATCTGCCAAAATCACTTGAAGATCAAACCTAGCCCAACGACACCTCTGAAGATTTTGGTCGATGGCATCCTTGCCAATTGTACTCAATCAATTAGACTACAACCCTCAAACATCGTTTACTACTTTTACAGCCATAAATAATCATGAATTATTTGATCTTTTTTAAATGAAATATAGAATTTAAATAAACTGCTAACAATGATCTCCATCCATGTCTCTCTCTCTGTCCGTGTCTGTAGATAGTATGCATGTGACACGGTGGGCCCTAATTCGGCCTCACTCTGGAATAGTATGCAACTGAAAGCTTGACGCCATAAAGGCGTCAATGTCACGTATGGCGAAGCTTCTGGCATTCTATATTTAAGCTAGTCATTCCAAAAATAAAACTTGTGGTTGTGAATGCAGTATTGGATCCAACATTTCCACATTTCTGGAGTCTTCAGTCCTCAGTCAATTACTCTATTGACAATGGAAAGACAACCTGGCCAAACTATTTATTAGGAGGAAAGAAAAAAGAGTCCCAGTAGCTGTCATGGTTGAAAAAGAAAGACATCTAGATAGTGGACGCTACAGCTCTGTAAAACTAAAATCAGATTCTGTGATAAAGCTAAAATCTAATCAATGAAAATCCAACAAAGTAAATGCAGACAAGTCCCATGTCACATTTCCTTTTACTAACCGAAAGATAAAAATTACCTTACCTTACAGGTTAAGATAGTCCTTCCATGGTTACTCTTCTCTTTTTCTTTTTTGGCTTTGAAAAAAAAGACTTTTAAATATTTTTTTAATTTTATGGGTCAATTTTGATTTTAGTGGATATTATTAGGGGAGAGGGGCCAGTAATCGTGCGGGGTTCAATAGTCGTGCACTCAATTGTGATTATTCATATCAATACTAAAATGAATTAATATTATATCTTGTATATATTTATTTCATATATTAATCAAAATATTACCAAATATGTGACATTATGGGACCAATAGTTGTTCAAGTAAAAAAAACATAAATACATTCATGAACAAGTGAAATGAATATTTTTTTGTTCAAATAAAATATCTAAACTATCCATTATAAGTTTGTCATTTATAAAATTAAATGGTCATTTGATAAAATAAGACACTCATTTAAACAAGTATTGTTATCATAGTGAACAAATATTGTTCTTATGTGTACAACTATTGGGGTAGAAATGTACAAGCATTGGAGTATTTAATATTAATAGTTTGTGCTATCACAAATATAAAAGGTGAGCACAATAAATACCATGTATTTTTTCAATAAATGTGAAGGATTTTCAAAAAAATTTAGTGTTCAACTATTGGTCCATTTTTGTTTGATATAAGTTGTAATTTAAATAATTATGTGTAGTTTTTATGACAACAAATAGTTTTTATGTGTTCAACTATTGGTCCATTTGTGTTGAATATAAAAGCTAGAGATAACGAAGATTTATGGTTACCAATAGGTATTTGGTCCATTTAGGTTGCATATAAGTTTTATTTTAAATAAAAATATGATATTCTACAAACAACAAATGATATTTTTTGTTCAACTACTAGAGATACCATGATTAAGTTTTGGTTGAACCTTTAAAAAGTCAAATTTTGGACACTTCTCAGTAGATGTGTTGATGTGGCAAGTTGCATGATGAGTCACACCTCCAAACCTTAGTTATAGATAGATAAGAGGCTAGTCCATATTTAAAAAAAAAATGAAGGTTTAACGATATTCCAATCAATCGTTACAGGTTGACAAAGTTAGCCTGCACGACTACTGGCCCCTCTCCCCTATTTTATTTTACTCTAAAATTAAATATAGTCTATTTTTAGAGTGATTATAAGAGTTATATTATAGTTAATATTTTTATAATAAATAAATTTATAAAAAGTTTGAATATTAAAAATCACACCTACTTTACTTATTATGATATTTTTCATATTGATGAAAGATTGGAAACTTAACCTAAAAATTAATACCTTTACCCAATTCACTTGACCATTATAATAGTTTTATAATAATAAGGGTCACATTATGGTCATTATTTTTTATATTAATCAAAATTGCAAAAAAGTATAAGTATAATATAACTATAAGTCACATCTACATTGACCATTTAATACTATTCTTTAATATTATGATTGGAGCTATAATTTTAATTTAAATGCCACCTATTGGATAGTCCATGGAATATTAATAATTTACTAGAGGGTAGCTTACCTAATGCTTATTTTATTATGGTAAGACAATTATGGACATGTACTTGGAGTGATGGTCTTAATACAATTGGACAACCCTTTTTGGGTAGTTTTCATCTTGTTAATTTTGAATTTGTTGTATGTTTTCAATTGTTAATTTGTTTAGAGAGCACTCTACAAGAGTTTTGACAAGTTTGAAACTTGAAAGATAATGTTAGTGTAAATATTTTGAATGATAATTTCTAGCAAAGAACAAGATGTCAATTGAGTAGTATTTGGTTGAAAAGGTTTCAGTTGAAACCTTTTCGACTGATAACACATCACCACGTCGGCGCCATGTCACCACCACATGGTTTCGGTCAAAATTGTCTTGGTCAAATAATTTTTGGTCAAAAACGATTCGATAGGAACCATTTAGTTGGCCAAAAGTATGACACAACTTTGTGCTTTTACCCTATAGAGAAAGGGAGAGGGGAGAGAGATATAGAGAGGGAAAGAGCAAGAGAGGGAGATATATATACAAAAAGATAGATGGGGAGATAGAGAAAGAGAGGTAGAGGGAGAGGTGTAGAGAGATAGATATGGTATGTGAGAAAGATAAAGATGGGAAGATATATTGAGAGAGGATAAATAAATAGAGAGAGAGTGGGAGATAGAAACATAGAGATAAAGATATAGAGAGAGAGGGTAAGAAATAGTGAGAGAGAAATATAGAAAAAGATAGAGGGAGAGGGTGAGATAGAGAGATAAAGAAGAGGGGAAAGAGAAATATGTATAGAGATAGTGAGAGATAGAAATAGATATAGGGAGAGGGAGAGAGGGAGAGATAAATGTTAGTGTAAATAGAGTCTTTATATACCTAGTTAGCTAATCACCTATATAGGATTGACCTATTCACACCTAACTTAAGTTTACTTAGGCTTCTTTTACATTTTGTCTCACTTAATAGCATTGAGACATGTGTTCTCATGACTTGAGACGCCTATTGACACTTGCTCACACACTTGTCAAGTAAACTCACAAGTGTCCCACCTATAGAGGGGTAGTCAGTAGTTTAGTCCTACCTTCCTACCTCCTCATCTTTGACTGTATATGCAAGGCTTGATCAATGTATTATACACTCTTCGTTTCATATTTGATAGGCATACTATTTGATGGGGTTAATCTATGGCTAGTTTTTCTTTATTAGTTTATGTTTTAATCATTTCAATATGCCAAGTTTCACAGACATTTCTAAGACTTCATGTATCTTTTATATACTTTACATGCACTTTTGACAGACTTAAGTATGTGGAAATAAAAATATAATATGTTGACATCTATATGTGTGAATGTTCATGATATTTAGTATAATTCTATGCTTAAATTATCATTGTTAAGGGTGAACCCACAAAAGTGGTTTACAATTGGAGTGAGGAAGGAAAACTTCCAAAAATTGACCCCATTAAAAAAAAATCGTTTTGGGGGGTTTGAACAAACTCTAGGTTTGAGTGAACCCCTTAAATTTGGGAACCCACATTTTCCCATTGTGGAAAGGGGGTTCGCTCAAACCCTGATTTGAGCCTTAGGTTCACTTGAACCCCTTAGGTTCGCTCGAACCCCCCTTTTCCCACCTTCCCACCCTCCGACACAAAAAAACTCCAGATTTTTGCCCTTTGAAGCTCAGGTTGAGGATGAAAATAGAGGAGATTTCACAGACCCAACTGAAAGATGGTAGTCCTCGGAATGAGCTATCCAATGAATATAATTTTAATATGTTTTGGTTTTATTATGTATTTTTTATTTTAGTTTTATTAAACATAGGTTTTCATCGAAAATCAAGCTCTATGTTCTACATATGGAAAAATAGTAGATTATCAAAAAAAACAATTGAAAAATATGTTCAGGCTAGGTATTGATGTCCTTGATCCATTAAAAAAAAATTAAATTTCGATACATACAAAAAAAGTTATGTTGTATATGGTTTGCCTATGTCTAAATTGTAATTGGTTTGACTTCAAAACTTGATTAAGGAAAAAATATTCAATAAAACACTATAAAACCAAATGAAGGGGCTAGATATCGGAGTTACAAATCTAAATTCAAAAGAATTAGAGTTTTATCCTTCATGAAAAAAAGTTATGTTGTATACGGTGAGCGTTACTCCTTAAAAATGTTGTTTGCTAAAACAAACCAGTTTTCGAAGGAGATGGAAAAAAAAGTGCAATCTGATTCCAAATGTTTTGAAAAAAATATATTTAGAATTTATAGACAAAACTTCACAAATCACTAGTTTGCATCATCTTCAAATTCCTCACTGTTTAGCCACTATAGGAGTCCGAAAGTAAAGATTTAGTTAAAAAATATCAGTTCAGTGTCTAGTTTGCCCAAAAATTGTAAACCAGTATTGTGGGATCACCCTTAATGATGTGTATGCCTTAGGGATGAAACTAAGCTCTTCCAACTAGAAGAACTGTAACCCATGGCAACTAGATTTCCAACCCGTGGCATAAGGACCACAAACAGTTGCAGGGGAGAAGTCAGAATGGTTGAAACGCGACAACTCTAGAGGAGAACGAAGGTGACTATTGAATGATCAATTGTGAGTCACCAAAAACACATTATTATCCACCGAATAAGACGACTGGAGGAAGAAGAAGTCTAATGAGGAGTAACCTATGATGTGACATTCCCCAAGAAACATGACTCTGTCATGGAGGTTAACCGTTGGGGCAGAGTTCCAATTTAGTTTCTCTTCTTTTGTTTTTCAATTATGATTTTTTGTTTTAAGACTAAGTCCTCTCCCCATCTTTGAGGGGGAGTGGACATATACATTATGGTTCTATTTTCAGTCCTAGAATGAATAAGACTCCTCGCATCCCCTATTTAGTGAGATATGTTGCGAGGAGTAAATCTAGTTATCCAATTAGTTTTGGCTAGTTACCAATTGATAGTTGATCATTGTTAGTTTTGTTGTTATCAATTGCAACAGTAGATATGTCTTACTAAATGAGAAATTTTTAGTAGATTCTTGTTAGATTGTAAGAGTTCAAAGTTTTCATGCAATAAATGAGTTAGTTCAATATCATTATTTGTTGATTAAGTAGTAAGTGTTTGACATCTGTTGTGGAAGCAACAACTCAAGCAAGGGCCACTTGAAGTACTGCTATCCACTCTATTTCTTGTTATTAGATTAATTCATGCATTGTTGAATTTAGTTAAGATAGTTTTTAGTTACATGCATGTGGAATTCATGAATGTGATTCTGTAATTGAATTGGATTTTGTAGCTTAATGTTTGTTCACTCTGGAAGTAATTAGTTACAGTTCAGATTTAGTAGTTAGCAGTTACAAACTTAAGTGATAAGTACCTATAGTATAAGTAGCAACTTAGGTTTATTTCCCCTATTTTGCAAATTAGTGTTTTATTTCCTTTCCCAATTTTTACAATTTTATGTATATGTATAAACACGTATACTCCATTGATATAGAGCATGTTTAGAATCCATGAATGCATATATAGTGTCAGGACTTTCAAAAGTGTATGATCCTCTAGTTGATAATTAAATGAAGCCTCTTGTGTGAATGATGAACTATTTAGTTAGGAGTCCCTCCTCTGAGTTGTGTGTCCACCTAGTGTCACCAAGTTAATCAAACATTAGAGAGACCCTAGGCTATTGTGCATATTTTGTTCACTTATATAATTTGTTTCCTACTCTCTTTGATCTTAGCATTCTTCAACATGGTATCTGAGCCATGAGAGCATACTCCTTCTCGCATTAAGGTGACTCCTGCATATAACCCTATCAATGGAACATCATAGATCCAAGCGAAGAGTGACATCGCATCTACAACATACATATGCCTCTACGACCAGCATTATTTTTCATTACATATTTATTATCAATACGAAAAGTGAATGTATTTTTTATTTTCAATTAATTAATAAATACGATCAAAGATACAATCTATCACCTCCATAGACAATTCCCATTTCACATAGCTCCATCCACAATCTCATGCAACTTCATTTGGTTTGGTGGGGCGTGAAGATTCTTTTTTGAATCAGTAACAAAGACTTCAACATTTAATTTACATTATCCTCCTGAAATCTTGCTAACATATCATTTGAATGCTTGTGGTGCACTAGTAGAGTCCAACCCGCTGAAGTGAAAGGACTTAATCATGATGTTGAAAGAGCCAGTCACATGCTTTAAGCTCCCACACGTGGCCTTATTTGCTGATTTCAAGCAGAAAAATCTCCCTGTCACCGCTCAAGAGGCATCTAAGCAAGGGACTCTAATAATTTGTAAAACTCTTTACTCCTCTTCCCTCACACGTGGCCGATAAAGACTCAGCCATCCACTGAGGAATTTCCTTTGGCTTGTATATCTCCACGTGGCCCCACAAACCCCACATTGGTTTTTAGTAAATGTTAAATAATCATTGTTAGCAATTAATTTTAACATTTAATACTAACTGCTAAAAAGACTTGGCTAAATTGACAAATTGATTGCCAATTAATCACTTTATGCGAGTAGTTAGAATTGACTATATGTGACCCTTTAGAGTTTTAAAGTGGGATTTTTTAAATCCTTGGAAAGCTTGTTGTGATGTTGATATTTTCAGCTGAGATGTTTTGGAAGTTGTATCGTTTACTTGCAAATTTTAATCTCTGAATTTAACTTTGTAAGTAAATTCTCATTTCATTTCATTTATCAAAATTTTGCAAACTTTTTTTTCATTTCTATTACAAATTCACAAAGAATCTAATTTTGCATATAAAAATAAGATATGAGTAGCTATTTTTTCACAAATTTTTTAAAAAAATTGTGAGTTAGAAATAAAAGATTTTGACATCCGATCTTCACAAAACTTGTAAAATTTTCTTCTAGATTATTATGGGGGCCTAAAATTAGCACTAATCACTTTGGGTGGGGGGGCTCTCTAAATCAAGGGGAAAATCTAGGTGTTTCTTATTTTGAGTTTGTTGGTTCATGTGATCATGTCTCACACTAAATCCTTCCCATTTGAGTATTCTTCATAATCCTCTTAATAAATAGAAAATCAAATATGTCATAATCCTCTTAATAAATAGAAAATCAAATATGGATATGTGGAAAGAAAAGACATACAACAGAAGAACGTTAGTTTCATCAAACTAGGGAACTTGAACAAATTTTCCTTATTTATGGTATTGCCTTACCTAATCCTCCGGTTCCAACACTTGTAGAAACATCATTCAGTCTCACTCAAACATCTTATGAGACATCATCATTTGGGGATGAACAATGTAGTGCGATGACTTGCATTAATTTATCATCACTCATCTCATATGTTGCTATATCTAAATCTAGTGTTGACTCATTCACAAGTTTTCACGATTCTTTGCATCAAGATATTGTTATCATTACAAATCCACCACATAGGGATGTATATCTACCAAACATCACATTTTTGTTTGTAAAATCTTAGATTGTAGATTTGGATGAAACCATTGAGTATATTTGTCTTCCTTTTTATGACAAATTTGATGAAGTTTTATCATCATTGTCATCTTTGGATATTACTCTTGTCTTGCCTACATTGGCTTGTATCATGACAAATTGTGCAAATATTCACGAGTTATCATCATATACAGTAGTATCAGATTCACATCGGTCCAAACATAACCATACATTCATCATGGTCCCTATTCCAAAATCACCTATGGTACCTAATCCATCTTATCAGCATTTGTCACATAGTAGCATTGGCTTGGAGATCTTTGAACATCATTCAAAGGCATCATTGGCATCATTTTTATCTTTGAATCATGTGCATAATTTAGGGACATTCGTCTTACTTCATGTATATTCTTATTTAGAATGGGAGTTGATTTTGCACATATTTGTGGTGTTGTTTCTTTCCAATGGGAGAAATTTTGTTCAACATTCATGGATCATCTTTGCCATCTAGTGTCGGGGTTCATCATGAGTTCTCCATCTATCACTTATCTTTTTCTCTTGTACATTTCATTTCATTGCATTTATCTTTTGGATAGGGTTTTTATTTCCCACTGGTTTTTTCTCCTTTACTCCCCTTTATGAGATATTTGTACATGAGTACCTAATATGGACTCGTAGTTGAGACTCATCATTAGGACATACATTACTCCCTAAGTTGCACTTAAGGGAGGTGTTAATGTAAATAGTCTTTATCTACCTCGTTAGATAATCACCTATATAGGATTGACCTATTAACACCTATTGATACTTCCTCACCCACTTGTCAAGTGAGCTCACAAGCACCCCATCTATATAGGGGCATTCAGTAGTTCAACCCTACCTTCCTACCTCCTCATCCTTATCGATATATTCAAAGCTTGATCATTGTATCATACAATTTTCATTTCATATTTGATAGGAATACTAAATTGTGTATATTTTATTCACTTATGAAAGTTATTTCATGCTCTTTTTTATCTTGGCATTCTCTAACAATAAAAGGGAGAGAGAAACAAATATGAGAGATAGATTCAAATAGGGAGAAAGAGAGATAAAGAGGGAGAGATAGAGATAGAGATAGAGATAGATAAAAGGAGATAAATGGAGGGAGGGAGGGAGAGAGAGAGAGAGAGAGAGAGAGAGAGAGAGAGAGAGAGAGAGATGGGGTGGAGAGAGTGTGTGTGAAAGGGAGAGGAATAAAAAATAAAAAATGGTGAGAGAGAAAAATATATAGGGATAGGGAGAGGGAGGATAGAGAAATATAAAGAAAGGGATATATAGAGGAAAAGTGAGAGAAAGAGGGAGATGGAGCAAGATAGATAGATAAAGAGTGAGAGAGAGAAAGATAAATAAATTTTGAGATAGAGATAGAAAGATATATAAGAGAGGGAGAGGGGGAGGATGATGTAGAGAGGATAGAGAGATAGAGAAGGAGAGGGAGCATACAGATATAGTGGTATGTGTATGTATGTATAATAATATATATTGACAAACTGCTACCAAGGGTGTAGCTCCCATTATATTAATAATAATAAAAAATTACATTCCTTGTGTATTACTACTAGTTTCAATTCAGATGATCCTATTGGGGTTTGTATTGAAATAGTTTTTTTAACCTTTTTGCTAGTTTATACATTCTCTAAGCTTGTACATTTGATAGTTGGTCCTTTTTTGAGCCTATGAAGCTGGTGAATTGGTCTATATTCTTCTTGATGATGCATTCACTATATAAATCAATTTATTTTATAAGATATTTGTTGTGGCAGGTCAATTTGTAGTTAGTGGCATTGTAGAACAATCCTCTTTTTAGTGACTTGTTGAAGTAGGAGATGGCGAGGAGTGTTTTTTGATCATACTCACTCTTGAGGAAGATGTTAGCCACAATATTCCCCATCTTCCTACCCATTATAATAAAAATCATGGAAAGGAATAGGTCTATGATTTATATATTACAGACATGCCCAAAATTGAGTTTGTGTGCTCTGATCACCTTTGTGATTTTTGTTTCCATAATGGGATCCTCAATTTTGAAGACTCGATGTAGTTGATAAGGCAAGTCATCTTGTGCGCAATAGCATAATTTGCAACTGGGGATGACTATGTGCTCTATCATTTTTGGTTTTGATTGTGATCTCCCCATTGAATAGAAGTTTACCTTTAGCTTTTTTCTCGACAACATCATGTGATTCTTGTGAGTATTCAATGTAAATTCCATGTTCTATCATGATCTTTATTTCCCCTGAGGTAATTTTTTTGCAGCATCTTTTTCCATCCTTGAGTTTTATTCAACCACTATGAAAGTTATTTTCCTACATAAAATATGTACTTATGATATTTTTTAGATCCTCCCAATCCTCAATTTTGTTAGATAAATTAGAATATTGTATTTGATCAATCACCAAGTTAGATAGGTAATCAATGACCCTATTGGATTCTCTATATATGTGATTAATTGTGTATTCTCCTATCCTATTTATGAGCATATGGATTTGATCAATCCACATGAAATTTTCCATCTTAGTACCTTTTTTGTTACTATAGCATGAATGATGATAATTGAGTATCCATCAATATCAATTGAGACAATTCCTTACACACAGTTTGAGTCCTTCATAAAGTGCAACAAATTTGGCAAGTCATTATTGGATCTATCCAATAATTTTACAGTGTTATCTCAATACAAATTCCCCCAATTGTTGTGAATTATGAAGCTAGTGCTTGAAGCCCCAATATTCCCTCTCACAGTGGCATCAAAGTTAAGTTTTAAGTGTCTTGAGGGGAAGATACCACTTAGCTAATTTGTGTTTGGCCTACACAAAATCCATGCCATTGTTGTGAGGGGGGGATTTTTAGAAGTTTTCGTGTGGAAAGGATGTTGTTATCCTAAAGAGAAAAAGTTAATTTTTGGTGTTCACAAATTGTAATTTCAATTTTATTTGTTAATGTTTCCATGGAAGTGGTCATTTCCTTGAAAATATGTGCATTTCATTCCTTCAATATATTTCAAATGAAGATCATTGATAGTTGTAGACATGTAAAAATGACCTAACACATATCGCACAACCTAAATGACATTTTCTCATCATTGACATCATTATCACCTAATATCAATGCATTTCACATCAATTACATCAAAAACCCTAATTTCCTCTATTAATTGAATAATATTACATTATTTAATTATTTCACTTTTTCATCATTTTTGACTAATTAAATAGATTTCATGTATTTAATAAAGTCATAATCTAGCTTTATTCCTCCCGATTAATTAAATAACATAAATTATTTAATTATGTTGCTAATTTACCCTATTCCCCTAAATCAATTAAATTATTAAAACATAATAGTTTAATTAAATCACTTTCCCCTAAACTTGAATAATTAAATAAATTATTCAAACATCATTCAAAAAGGTCAAAACAAGGGGTTGGGGCCCTAGCTCGGTTGGCTAAATCTTTCTTATTGCAGGAGGTTGGTCACGAGGTCTAGTCTCCCCCACCCCCGTGGTACTGGAGGGCGTGTCGCGCCAGCACCGCTGGTCACGTTAAAATTTTTACCAGGTGCACTGCAGTTTATAGGGGGTTGTGCTACCCAATTCCTGTAGTCTAATAAAAAAAAAAAAAAGGTCAAAACAAACAAACACAATTTTTTTTGTAAAATTCAAACATGACTTGCACGTTCAACTCGAAAGGCTTAATTAATTAAATCAATTAATTAATTACCTTCACCCACTTTCATGATTGAGCAAACTATGTTCCTCCGATTTCTCACTCTGATTGGCTGACTGATCCATCTATTTCCTAATTGATTCATCTATTATTCAATCCCACTGAAGGCTCAACATGATTTCTTCAATTACACTGAAGGCTCAATCTATTTCCTCAATTCCATTGAACACTCAAATTGATTTCATCAATTACACCAATTACGTAATCAAAATCCATTGATTCTTCCCGTCTAATTCCTCTTAACATCTTTCAACTGTTGATTAGGATATTCTACTATGCAATCTTAAGCTCATTCATTTCGAAACAAAAATTCTATATAACAACTTCATTTCTTTTTAAAAACGATCGGAGAATCGACATCTTTTGCACAACGAAGTAATGCCAAATTAATCATTGATTTCTTGGAATATTTTACATACATATTTGATCAACATCATACAACTTTGAAGATTTTTCTATGCACAAGTGGAGGCTTCACAATGATACAACAATGATCCAATATCATTGTGAATACACTTCGACACGGGATGGGTAACTTTATGTTTTACTGAATTCATTGTTCTTGTTTTTTAATTGCTTTCTTGAATTCAATATTTTGTATTTTTCATTTCATGAGTAATGGGTATGAATCTAAATCCTTGTTTTTAATTAGATTAGTTTCTAATTTGTTTAACATTGATTATCACATGCTTACCGATTTCCTCCTCACACATTCTAGCACACCTAGTGGGACCATGGTCCTTAACACTAATGTTTGTATGAGTTTTAATTGAGAAACTGCAGGTTTTGGAACGTAGATGCACTTTCTAGAAATGCATTTGAAAAAATTTCATGCAAAAGCTACAAAAAAACTCATGTGGTCATCTTGTCACTTTTTCCACAGTCGCCCTTTTCCTGACCGCTTCTGCTTTTTCTAACCATTTTTTTTTCACCAACAAGGCCACTTCTAAAAATTTTGACTTCTTTTGTACCTAACAAGTTCACACTTGATTTTTTGGACTGCTTTTGCTTCCAAAATAGGTTCGCAGGCACACAAAGGGAGGTCGCTTTTGACTTAAAATTTCACTTTTGTTCTGTTATTTTTTAATCCGAAATCTAATTTAAGTAGTTTATCGATTTCTAACGCTAACGGTTGCTTGGTTTGAATGTTTGAAAGGTGTTAACATTGTTTATGTGAGATTTACAAGAGCATGGCATGTGTTTATCCAAGAACAAACTAATGATTTTAGTGCAAAGAAGGCAAATGGTCCAAGTCAAGATTTTTGAAATATTTCATAGTTTAGGAAACAAATAAATTTGGCACTTAACAAATGAACCCCACAAATCACACATTTTCGATTTGGTGTTCTAAAAAAGAATCTTTCAAAAGCTTTCTAGCTTAGGAAATTTTTTCAATTGGTGCTAAAAAGGGATCTTTCAAAAGATTTCTAGCTTAGGAAAAAATTTCAATTGGTGCTTAAAAAGAATCTTTCAAAAGCTTTCTAGCTTAGAGAAAATTTTCAATAGGTGCTATAAAAATGAACCCCACAAACTTACACGCTTTCATTTTGGTGTTCTAAAAAAGAATTTTTCAAAGGCTTTCGTAGATTAGAACAACACTTCACTTTTGGTGCTCTAAATAGAATGCTCTATTTTGACCAACGCTTTGATTATGTTGAAGAAACAAATGATTTAATTTTGTTGACCACTTTAAGACAAGGATTGTTAGAAAAATTCAATTTTGGGCTTAAAATTGGAAAAATACATTTTGACTTGCATATTGCTATCTATTTGTTTGAAATCCAAAATACTTCACTTTGGTGCAGATAAAAAAAAATTGCTATCTTGTACACATTTCATTTCCTTTGTTTTGGATAGCGCCGCTCGAGGGTCTTAGAAAGAAAATTGCAATGAAGTGTATACCGTGTCTTCCATGTGTCGAAAACTAAAGTGTATATCCTCTCCCCTCGCATCTTTTGGTGATCTTGGATGGCGAAAAGCATTTTTGAGTTTTGTAGTTTGTTTATTTCAATTTTACCTTAAAGAGGGGGCTTTTTATGAGACACATCTCATGATGGGGAACTCATAAGCAAGGTCTCAAAGCATGTTTACTGGTGAGTTATATCAAAGGTTGCAAAATCATAAGAAATTAGCTTAAATCTCGAGCGATAACATGCTACACCTAATCCTACACCTTATGTGGAATGGTAATGGTTAAAAAGTCTTAAGTGACCAATAGATGGTAGTGTACGTATGGTGTTCACAATTTTTCATTAAAAACCTTTTTTTAGAAGCCATCCATGTTTTTTGAAACATTCTTTGAAATTAATGCATTGGAACTTTGCTTCCGAGAAGTTACAGTTTACGAAGTCTGATTTTTGGTTGAGGTGTAGAGCTTAAACTCGTTCATTCTTAACATACCTTTACACTCTTCCATAAAATGCATGTAAAATCACCCCTTCAAGGCATGAGGTAAGCCTACCTAAAAGAGTGTACCTACCTAGGGTGACTTGATTGATGCATGCCAAGGTTATTTTTTTGACATCAAACATTTGCTTGAATTAAAATGAACACATCAAAAAAACCATTAAACATGGTTATAAAACTTCAAACCCTTTAGACTTAGTGGAAATACTTTGAAAAGAGCCCTATATTTTCACTCCTAAAAATATATTTTAAACATGTTGAGAAAAGATGTCCCAAACTTACTAGCGTAAAAGTTTTTAGGTTCGGGCATCGGCTGAAAGTTCATCGAGTTGATAGGCACATGTCAGTAGGACTTAGTGGCGAGTCTCCTAGACATCTTGATAAGCACTCCAAGCTTTAGATTCATTGGTTTGATATTATAATGTCGGAGGGAGTTGTTTGGCAGTCCCTTCGATATTTCGATGAACTACAGGTTGGAGGTAAAGCTTCATCGGGAAGATAGACACATATTGGTGGGACATAATAAGTAGTTCCTTAAATATTTCGATGGAGTTGTATCGATGAGACTTCACCATATCAGAGGGATTCATCATAGAGTCTCTTCAATATCCCAATGGAAGGTGCTGGTAGAGGTGAACGGTTGTGAAGGAATCTTATCAGAGGGAGATGCATATATCATTGGGACATATAATAATGAGTTCCTTCGACATGCTGATAAAGTGGAGCCCACAAAGTGTCAATAAAGGTGAACATTGGTGACATTAGTTGTACGGTGATGACAAGGGTGACATGTAGGCAGTAGGGACTACCCGGTCAAAGGTGCAAGGTTCATCGGTGACACTTCACAATATCAGAAGGAGTCTCTTGGGAGTCTCTTCGACACTCCGATAGAATGATAGGCATATCAAAGTGACAGTGAGAAACTGAAAATTCCCTTTGACATTCTCATGGGATTTTGACAACAGGTGACGGTTAAGTTTGTTTGTGACCATTTTTCTGATATGGAAGTTGGAACGTTAGTTTTTTGGAAACGCTTGAGAAGTTTGTATTGAATGGCATAGTGCATTGGATTGAAGATAAGGAATAGTAAATGGAGATCAAAGTGAATTTGTAACAAGGGCTATCAAATTTATTCTATAAATTAACACCTAAAAGATCATAGCTTTGTTACTTGTATGTAATATTTGTTTTACGATAATACAAGAGATCTTTGTTTTGGTGTGTGGGTTTTTTCTCGAGAGGGTTTTCCCACGTAAATCTTGTGTTCATTCTTTATTGTCTATTTGTTATTCATGTATGTGCATCTTTATGTTCTATAATTTCAAGTTTTAAAAGATTTAATGTATCTCTCTCCTAAAGATTAGTATTAGGAAGGTGTTTCCACACTTTTCTTTCTTTTTAGTTAGTATCAAAGCTTGGCCAAATTTGTTGTTCTTGTGGGTAAGACAGGTTTTTTGTGTTGATCTTGTTTAGTGGGATTTTTGCAGAGAAATCTAGTTTATAACTTATTGCAGATTTAAGATGGCGAGCACATCCAAAAGAATAGAAATTGAGAAATTCAACGGTGGCAATTTTGAGTTGTGGAAACTCAAAATGGAATCTTTACTCATGGATTGAGATTTATGGGATGTAGTTCCTCTAACAAACCATCAAAAACCTCGCAAGATGACTAGGATGCAATGGACTAGAAATCCAAGGATTTGATTAGACCGTGCTTGGTCGATTCAGTTTTCTTGAACGTCCATGAAGAGAAGGCAACGAAACTTTTGTGGAATGATCTTGGTGAAACTTATCAGTGGAAATCTCTGGTGAATAATTTATTTCTGAGGAAAAGAGTTGTATTATTTGAATATGGAGGAATGAGCATTTTTTGTAGATCATTTGAATGTGTTTAACATGATCGTTATTCAGTTGGGGTCTACTGGTGTGAAGATAGATGATGAGGATCATTCATGATCTTGTTGTGTTTGTTTCCTGACACATGGGATCACCTAGTAATGGATATTGGGAGTACAAAAACCACCTTCAAGATGGAAGATGTGGTTGCTTCGTTGCTATCTGAGGAAATGTGAAGGAAGTCTTCTGAGATGGCCAAGGAGGCCCTTGTTGTTCGAGGTAGATCAAAGGAGAAAGGAAAAAAGAAAGACAAGAATTATAAAACCAAGTCAGAGCGGAGATCAATGTCTCCTGGTAAAAATTCCAAGATGAAATGCTGGAATTGTGGGTAGACTAGACACATCCAAAAAGATTGTAAAGAGGAGAAGAAGAAGAAAAAGAAAAACAACTCTTTTGAAAATGAATCTTCTCAAAGCAATGCAAATGCCTTCATAGCAGCCTTGGTGATTCAAGTATCAGAAGATGTTTGGTTGATTGACTCAGGTATGTCCTTTCACATGACCTCTCATAGAAGTTGTTTCTCAAATTACAAAAAGTATGTTGGTGGAATGGTGTATCTAGGTGATGATTCTTACCTGGAAATTGTTGGTCATGGAAGAGTCAAAATCCAGTTTCCTAATGGAAGAGTGGAGGGAATTGATGATGTGGTGCATATACCAGGTCTAGGTCAAAATTTAATTTATGTAAGTAAGCTTAATGATGCTAGTGTGCAAGTCTCTTTCTTGAATGGTGTTTTTAAAATGACTAGAGGCTTTATGGTGTTGGCTAAGGGTGTACGAATTGGCACTTTGTATAAGCTGGATGCATGTGTAGTAAATTGTAATAGTGCTTCTACAAAGTCAAGTAAATTTGATCATGTAGAGAAAGGAGGTGTTGTTTCTGAGGGTGCAAAATCTTTATAGATGAATCTACCAACAAAGAAAACAATGTTTTGGTATCAAAGGCTTGGACACATTGGTGAAAAAAGCTTAAAATCCTTGAAAAATAAAATCCTGGTTGAAGAGCTTGATGATTGTAATCTTGAGTTCGATTTTTGTGAACATTGCATATATGGAAAGCAACACCATGTTTTATTTTATTCTAGTCCTCATAAATCTTTTGGAATTCTGGATTATATTCATGTTGATGTGTTTGGTCCAATTAATGTTCCTTCATTATTGAAATATGTGTATTTTTTTCATTCATAGATGATTATTCGAGGAATTTTTTTTATTTTCTCATAAGTAAAATTGAAGTTTTTAGTCAATTTAAGGAATTTAAAACCTTGGTTGAAAATCAAACTAGTAGAAAGATTAAGTGTTTGAGGATGGATAATGGTGGTGAGTTTTTTTTAGCAAATTTTGATAAGTTTTGCAAGGACCACAAAATTAAAAAGGCATAAAAAAGCTCCTTACACTCCATAGAAAAATGGAGTTGCAGAAAGGATGAATAGAACACTGATGGAAAGGGTGAGAAGTATGTTGAGTAGTGCTAGTCTAGAAAAAAATTATAGGTCGAGGTTGTAGCTACAACATTTTATTTGATTAACAGATCTACCACTTCAGTGCTCATGGATGAAACACCTATGAAAGCATGGTCTAGTAAGAAGCCCTTGTTGATACATGTCAGATTCTTTGGTTGTGAGGTGTATGCATATGTGCCCAATGAAAAAATATCTAAACTAGAAAACAAGGCTATAAATTGTATCTTCATCGGTTATGGAATTGGTGTGAAAGGGTACAAGCTTTGGAACCCAGTTACTAAGAAGGTGCTGTATAGCAGAAGTGTGATCTTTCATGAGTTGAAACCTTCCACAATTGATCTACAACTAGAGGTGAAAGAAGTAGAAACAAAGGAGGGAGTTGAAATTCCTCTTACTCCAGATAAGGATAAACTGCGTACTCCTGGTGGACCTTTAAGTGAGGAGAGCTCAAGAAGCTCTGAAAAATTCTAATCAAGAAGAAGAACCTCAGCCTTAGTTTTTGAGGAGGTCTACACATGCTAAGAAGAAACTTGGAAGGTTTGGATATACTATGTTAGATTCTAGTTATGCCTATGCTTTGATTGCTAACACTGATGAGCCTAGGACTGTTAGAGAGGCTATGAGTATGTCTGATTCAGATTCCTGGTTGGAAGCCACGAATGGGGAAATGGAATCATTGAACAAGAATAAAACGTGGGATCTAATACCTTTTCCTAAAGGACGAAATCCTATTGGATGTAAATGGGTGTTCAAGAAGAAGATTGGTCTAGATGGAAGTGTTGAGAAGCATAAAGCAAGGTTGGTCATGAAAGGATATTCCTAGGTGGAGGGGATTAGTTATGGAGAAATATTTTCTCCTATTGCTAAGTTGACATCTATCAAATTTATATTATCACTTGCAGTTGCATATGAATTAAAAATCAAGGAGATGGATTTGAAGACAATGTTTCTTCATGGTGATTTGAATGAAGAGATTTACATGTCCTAGCCAGAGCACTTCATTGAAAAAGGTAAGGAAAACTTGGTTTTCAAATTAAAGAAATCTTTGTATGGTTTGAAACAATCACCTAGAATGTGTGGTACTAGAAGTTTGATACCTATGTTTTGTCTTTGGGGTTTGTGAGATCAAAGTCTAATCATTGTGTTTATTTTAAGACTGAAAATGGCCATCTTCTTATTATTACCATGTATGTGGATGACATGTTGTTCATTGGGAATAGTAAGGGTATGATTTCTGAATTAAAATCTCAATTGTTGACACATTTTGAGATGAAAGATCTAGGTTGAACTAGGTATATTCTGGGGATGGAAATTAGAAGGGATAGGGGAAATAGAAAACGTTGTCTCAGCCAGAGAAAGTATATAAATTCTATCCTAGAGAGGTTTAATATGATAAATTACAAGTGGTTAGTTGTTCTAGTGTTGCAGGAAATGAAACTTTCTATTGAAGGTTGTCCAAAATCTCCTACTGAGATGGAGGACATGACTAGGGTGCCTTATGCAAGTGTAGTTGGAAGTTTAATGTATGAAATGGTATGTACTAGACCAAACATTTCCCAAGCAGTGGGAGTGCTTAGTCAGTTTATGGCTAATTCAAGAAGGCTGCATTGGGAGGCTGTGCAGAGAGTTTTCAGGTATTTGAAGGGTACTTTTGAGTACGCCTTATGTTATCATGGTTACTCTACTAGATCTCAGAGTTTAATTAGCATTCACAGATATGTGGATTATGATTGGGGAGGGGAAATTGACAACAGAATATCCACTAGTGGATATGTATTCATGTTGTTTTGTGGTGCAATTAGTTGGATGAGCAAGCGACATGCTGTAGTCACTTTATCCACTATTAAGGTTTTGTACAAGGCATCAAATCATGCCTACAAGGAATCCATTTGGCTTAGAAGATTGTGTTTTGATGGTTTTGATGCAAGGCATATTTTTATTTGTTGTGACAGACAGAGTGCCATTTGTTCGGAAAAAATCCAACCTTCCATGCCAGGATGAAACATATTGACATGTGGTACCACTTTGTTTGTGATATGGTGTATGATGGAAAGGTTAGTTTGGAAAAATTTGATACTCTGGTGAATTTATTTGATGGATTGACAAAGGCTGTGAGCACAAATAAGTTCAGTTGGTGCACCAGTTTGATGGGTCTTTGGGCCTAGAATATTTAATGACTTGCAAGAATTGGAAGGAGCCAGTAAGTTCTTGTCAAGTGGGAGAATTTTGAGAAAATATGTCTCAAACTTACTAGTATAAAAGGTTTTAGGTTGAGACATCAGCCAAAAGTTCATCGGGTTGACAGGCACATGTCGGCAGGACTTAGTGGTGAGTCTCCTTGACATCCCGATAAGCACTTCGGGCTTCAGAATTTAGATTCATCTGGTTGACATTAAAATGTCAGAGGGAGCTATTTGGTAGTCCCTTCGACATTCTGATGAACAACAAGTTGGCAGTAAAGCTTCATTGAGGAGACAAACACATATCGGTGGGACATAATAAGCAATCCCTTTGATATTTCGATGGAGCTATATTGACGAAACCTTGCCATATCAGAGAGAATCATCACAGAGTCTCTTTGATATCCTGATTGAAGGTGTTGGAAGCGGTGAACAGTTGTGAAGGACTCTTGTTGGAGGGAGATGCATATATCGACAAGACATAATAATGAGTCCCTTGGACATATTGATAAAGTGGAACCCATAGAGTGTCGATAAAGGTGAACACTAGTGACATTAGTTGTATGATGATGATAGGGGTGACACGTAGGTAGTAGGGACCACCCAATCAAAGTCGCAAGGTTCATCAACGAGAGTTCACCATATCGAAAGGAGTCTCTTGGGAGTCTCTTTGACACTCTGATGGAATGATAGGCATATCAGAGTGATTGAGAAATCGGAGAGACAAGGTTTCAAGTCCCTTCGACATTCCAATGGGATTTTGATGATGATAGAAGGTGACGGTTAAGTTTGTTTGTGATAGTTTTTCTGGTATGGAAGCTGGAACATCGGTTTTTTGGAAATTCTTGAGAAGTTTGTATTGAATGTCGTAGTGCATTAGATTGAAGATAAGGAATGGTGAATGGAGATCAGAGTGAATGTAACAAGGGCTTCTGGATTCATTTTGTGAATTAACACCTGAAAGAGTATAGCTCTGTAACTTATATGTGATATTTGTTTTACTATAATACAAGAGATCTTTGCTTTGGTGTGTGGGTTTTTTTCCTGAGAAGGATTTCCCACATAAATCCTGTGCTCATTATTTAATGTATTATGTTATTCATGTATGTGCATCTTTATGTTTTATAATTGCATGTTTTGAAAGATTTTTTGTATCTCTCTCCCAAATATTTGTATTAGGAAGGTGTTCCACACTTTTATTTCCTTTCAAAACAATATCTTTAAGGTTTCTGAATATTTCGACTCACATTTCAAGTCACACTAAGAATAAAGTCAACATTGAAAACTATGGCTTTAGCATTTCACTTTCTACAAAATTTGAGCTTTTGTGGAAAGAAATGTGCTTAAAGTTATAGACATTTAGGGTCAAATAGTTTTGATTGCTATGTTGCATTGTATCACTTGCCAAAAAACTCCCAAAAGACAAATCAAATAAAAATGAGACATCAAATCAGAAAATTTATACAAGCCGCTGCCAAAACAAAAATTGGAAAATAAATCTGCATAGAATACCACTATTGCTTCTATTTCTTTTGCTATTGACATAAACTTGCTGCAATTGACCAAAAACTTGCTTATTTTTCTCTCTGGATTTTGACATTCAATGATAAAAACACGTCAATTTTACAAATCAGAACGTAATCGACCTCAAAAATACTTAGTTGATCTTAATCCTACCACATTTGACATATTTTTTTAACCATAGTTGACTCAAAATTGGCTGCTTTTTCTCAAAAATACCACTTCTGACTATATTGTTCATTGGATTGAAAATCTACAAACAAAATCCAGTTTTAAAACTTCCAGCCATAGTTGCTTTCTAGACTTGGCCGCAGTCAACTTGAAATTGGTTGCTTGTGACATAGATTACTACTATTTCCTTAAGATTGTTGCTTTTTCTTGGTTGATTGGTGAAAAATTAGAATCTGAACATAAACTGGTTAAATCTTGTGAGAATAAAAATAGTTAGAATCCCAAAACACATCATAATTTACATCAGTCCACCATCCATTTATAAAAGACAAACATTCCAACCTACTCTTAGGATTCAAAATCAAAAAAACAACTTGGATTATTCCTTCACTCAAACTTCTAAGATATCAACATTTGCTTGAATGTCGAGGCTAGTTCAAGTAGATTTCCTACAACATATCCTCTAGAAAAACAAAGTGAAATATCGATCCAAGTCTTTTAACATTTTCAATCCCAAAAATAGCATTATCCAAAACATCACTCAAACTTTAGAGTCTTGAGTATCACGAAAACCATATCAAAACACCAGTCACCTTATGACCATTTGGCATCCAATTTCTCTAGTACAACAACTAAATCTTATAGAACCTATCATACAACCAAGTCTGATGCAAATTGAGGGTGAACAAATATATATCATTAGCAGTTTAAGAAGGTTTGCATTCGAGAAAAAGGAAACACCAACCCAGTGGAGAAACAAAGCCAAAATATTAGACAAAGAGGAACGAAAATCAGATCTTGCAGTCGGAAGGCCCGTATTACCACCTCCTGCATGGAAATAGATACCATCCTTTTAAAACAAAAATCCCAAAACACTCAAAAAACATTAAAATCCCAAAAACAAAGCATTCTTTTATTCCATAGTTAGAAATCACCAACTTCCACAAAATCTTGGCACTTGTTTATGACAATCACAAGATCTTAGCATAGAAAAATGATGGAATCAAACAAATTTATCTCTAGTATGCCCCCAACAAACACCAAAAATGACAGAAGTGACCCATGGGGATATAGACCAAGTGACCTTGAAACTCCTCGAAAGGAACCCATGTTTAAGGCAATAACAAACCAACCACCAAGTGAGGAGTAAGTAATATGTAGACAACAAGAAATGATGGATAGATCAAACCAAAACCCAAAGGACATGGTCATAGAAGAAGTGGATAGTGAGGAAGAAATAGATGAGGAAGAATTCTTTCAACACTCCAACAATCCCAAGGTGCTTAAACTAATGGACAAGTTGTTTAGAAAGGATCCAAATACTTCATCAAATAAGCTCAAAGTGGTGCTAAGTTACCTATAGACTTTAATGTGGAAGTTCTAAAAGATCCTAGCCTCATTCCCTTAGGGGATAAATTAGTTTTGCAAAAAATACCCAAACCAGTGGAGATTTCAAACATGCCACCAATATTTTGACAAAGCACTGATCAACCTAAACAACAACCAATGGACAATACTTTATTTAGGAACCGACCCAAATCGATCAAGCAGCAGTGGCCCAACAATATCAAGGTGGTCCATCTCAATACATGCCACAAGGTAACAATCCACCATAAGGACAATATGTACCATAGAATGCATCATATATTGATCCTTCAACCTAGTGAAACCCCTAAAAATCTTTGCATTTCACTGATAAATTCTACAAAATTTGGTTTTTTTCATGATCTGTACATATCCTAGGGTTTAGGGTTTCACTCATTGTCATGGTTTAGGTTTTTTGTGTCTCTAAAACCCTTTCTAAAAAATCCTAAGTTTGAATCCCTTTGCTAATGTTCTAATTTGTTGTTGACTTCTTGTCGCAAGTTCCTAATCACTCAAGTCATGATTTTTTCCATTTAACTCGTCATTCTTATGGGACCCTTGAACCTAGTGTCCCCAATGTTTACCCATTGAGTTATTAAAAATATTGCCTTTATGCTATACAGGTTTATAATATTTTGTTTATTTTCCTAGGTCCTAGGTCTAAGTCTTAATATTTCATTCAACGATCTAAAGTCTCAGCCTAAAGTTTTATGTCCCTATATGTCGTATCCCTAGTCAGCCCCCTTTTTAAGAACTAACTTGATGCACATGTAGATATACAGTTTTATAAGAGCTATTGGATCTGTGCGATCAAATCTTAATTGTTCCCTGTGCCCCCGTTGGGTTGTATTTCCCATTAAAATAATCTCACAAGCTGGCGAGTGAGCACCATGTGTCTTGTGTAGTGGTGGGGCCCAACATCTTTCAAAGCCAGTAGGCAGCAAGTTGTAATAGATCAGTGATGGTTAGGAGGTGATGTGGTTGTTTCTAGACCATTCCCCACCAGCCCGCTTGATTTTAGTATTCAATAAATAAGCTCATGGGCTAGTAGGTAGATGACATGTGTCCCTTTGTTAGTGGGTCCCATCGAGCTATGAAGGTAGTGAGAAGTTTGTTTAATGAGATCGACGGTCGAGATAAGGTGACGTGGTCAAATCTTGACCGTTCCCCACCAGCCTACATGGACCCACCTCCATCTCTCGTCTCTTAATGGGGAAGCGGGGCGACACCATGTGGAATGATTAGAGCTATCAAATGAACTATATAAAAGGGAAAATATTATGGATATTTTGGCATATGGATGCAATTTTTAAGACCTGCACTACTGAAGGAACATTTTTAAGCACGTGATTAAAGGTGAGACAAATCTTTTAATTTGGACCATTCGTCATGCTCAAATGTTATGCACTAAGGAAGAGGCTTAGAATTGTAAGGTCCACACATATTGAAATCTTTTGATTAAATATCAGCCCTTCCTAGCCTCCCCATTGCTGAGTTTTGCACATGGGTTAAAACCAACGGGGGAGTAGGGAAGCCGACATGTGGACTTTTCCTTAGTGCTTAAGTAGTGGTGGAGCTCATAGGTGACTTGGAGACTTTGCCACAAAGCTTATGTCTGATTGGTCAATGATGATAGAGGCCCACCGTCAAATTTTTTAAACATCTTTGAATTAGTTTGGGTCATTTTTCAATCCATCTCATTGTGCAATCAACGGTCGACATTCAAAGTTGGTATTGAGGGCGAATGACCCATTCTGGTTCACGTGAGTGAACCATAATGGCGAACAAGACACAGAGCTACCAAATTGGGAAATTTTAAAGCCATAATAACTTTCCTTAAAGAACAATTGAAATTTTTTAAAAGCATTCTACACATTCAAGGAGTTCATGCTACGATTTTCAAGCTTGTTCAACAATAACATTAGGGTTTTTAATCATTTGCAGAACCTGTAAGTAAAATCACTTCCTTGCTTCTAAAATTTCTTTAAAATTTCTTAGGTCATGTTTGTTAAATCATTATGTCTGTAGGGTTTCTTGTTTTAAATTTTATTTTTCAGGTTTGATGTTATTTCCAAGCAATTAGCTTGTCTGGGCTTGCCATTATTTTGTGTCAAACCCTTGCCTAAGCCATAAGCTTCAATTTTTTTGAAAAGAAACCCTAGCCTATATAAACCCTAGAGTCATGTTACCAAAAGTTAAAACATCCTCATCTAAGGGGGAAGCCTCTGGTTCAAAACTTCCTTTCATACCCCTAGTCTAGGACCTAACTAAACAATTGAAGCCTTCTACCTTAGAAAAACCTAAGGGCCAACTATTATTCCATGGTACAGAAGTTGTAGAGGGCCTTGTGGATAAGCAATGTACAATTAAGGATGCCACATTTCCCTACACTGGATGGATAATTTTTAAGTACTGGTTTGGTAATGGAAATTGTGGCATTCCTATTGGTAACCAATGGAACTTGGATTTGGGAAAATTGATAGTCCCAAATGTTTATATGGATGTAGATTTACTGAAAGCAATGGTTGTAAACTATGATCCAATCACAAGGACTATGAGGAAATTTGATGGAATTAACATGGTCAAAGTCATAAGGGATGAGATTGTCAAAAAAATTAGACTCACAGAATGGAGTGAAGATATGGTGCCCATTGATGAGAAGACACTTCGGGAAGAGTGTGAAAAGGTCAGGCATACATTCAAAATCTCAATATTATAGAACTATTTGGCATCTATTGATGGTTGGAGGGTTATCTTGGGATCGCCTGATAGGGAGCCCTTTCCAATCAGCTATTTTGTGTCATACTTCCAGATGACTTTCTACTCTATATGCCAAATTATTGGTTATGAACCAGCTATAGGCATGCCCATGGATTGGATGTATATGGCAGCACACATCTAGCATCCCATATATTGCACACTCTATGATTATGGAGGGTACCTAGCAAAACCAATTGACGAGGGCCTGATCAAGTTGAAATAGGGTAAAGATGGGGTTAGATTCTTTTGGTATTCATTATTCATGCACATGATTTTGTACAAAAGTGCCCCATATTTTGGTCAGGACATGACACTGGAACAAAAGGAGGGTAATTTGGATTTTCCTATTCAATGTTAGACTACAGTGCTTGATAAAGATGATAGGAAATTTGATTATGTCTTATTTCAAAATTTGTGTGCATCCAAGTTAAAGAGGGTATTGATTGTAAACATGCCAAGGATTCTTATAGCCTTTCATGATTTTCTCAAGGACCAGAGGTCAGATTTAGGGGTTGATCATAACTGGGGGAATGTTATCCCTTACCCTAGCTATAATGTTTTGAGAGTTTATGGCACAAATTTCTAACCCCACATGTTTCCCAAGGATGTGCCTGGAAGGATTGGTTTTCTATAGGTGATGTGACAACTTGGGAATGTGTAAAATAATCACTTAAAAGACCAAGGAAAGGGAACTATCTTCCCTTTATACACTTGTTTTTTTTTTTTGTAATGATCAAAGGAGGATGGGACAATATTAATGACATACTCAATCCTCTAGGAATGAGAAGAGAAGCAACAAGAAACCATGATACTGAGGGATTCATGGCATGGTTTAAGATAACGATTAGAAGCTCAAAGTTTACTCATAATTTCTCTTTCCTAGAGGATGTGATCAGAAACATTTTTATTTTCTTTTAAATGATAGAAAGATGAAGTGGCTTGCCTACAATAAATTGGAGAAAGAAATAAGGGCAAAGGACCCTCAATTCTTGGCTCTTTCCAAAATTCCTAATGAGATGCAAAGAATAGAATATGTATTCTAGAATTTTGAGACAATTTTTGGGCACCTCAAAGGTGAAAGACTAATTAAAGAAAAGGGGAAGTTTATTGCAGTAGAAGGGATATCCAATCAGCCCCCTAAGGAGAAGAAATTAATTATTTTTAAGAGGAGGAAGAACAAGGTGAAGGAAAAGGATATATCTATTGCCTCTTCTCAATAGGAGGAGCAAAGAGTCCCCTCACCAACACATCAAATTCCAACACCATCTCCTCCTAGGCCAATTGGACCATAATTTATTGATATTTATTCGCCACCAAGGCAAGCATCAACACCAAGGGAGCCACTTCTGAAGAAGAAAAAGGTTCAATCAGCTGGCTTGGTGGATTATGAAGAATATTCTGAGGAAGATATCTTGGTAACAAAGGAAGAAATGCAACAAGGAATGCCTTCTCCACCTAGGGAGATTGTGTCAAAACACCTTATTCTAAGATTGAGCAAGGCTAACCTCACTGGATTAAATAGCCACAATGATGTTAGAGAGGAGGCATCCACAAAATTTATGGACGATGATTCTTTTGTGAAGTCAAAATCCTTCATGGAATTTTTTTGGAGGGATAAGAAGGATGAATTTGTGAATAAATTTGCAGAGAAGAGGAGCCTCCATCCCAAGCTAGCTGATGTAGTCATCCAAGCCCAGGTAATAAAAGAAATGAAAGAGAAATATCAAGAAATAACCATTGAGGAAGGCAGATCATTGGTAAGGAATAATGGAATTCTTTTATTGCCTGAATGGGACTTATCTTTTTCCATTGTATTTGATATAGCAAAGAGATATGATAGACCTCTCTATAATTTTGAAGAAGAAGCTACCATATCATTGCAAGGATATGCATTTGTTGCAATTATGAATGAGTATGGTGGTGTTGTCATTAATATTATCATTAATGTCAACACATTACAGGTTGTTGTAGTGAAAGGAATAAAGTGGTTGTAGGTGGTACATGTATAGTTGATATAATGTAGAGATGTTGTGATTACATGGAGCTATCTTTATGGTGTTGCAAGTGTGCCGATATGAAGTGCTTTCGAGAAAATTAATAAGTAGTGAAGACAAATTTGTGTGTGTGTTTTCAATGTGCTCGGGTAATGTGCTCTTTATTTATTCTATGTTAATCATATGTTTGTTTGGATTTTTAGTGTTTTCTATGGGCATCCTTGGATGATATATCTCGAGTTATAGCTTCTGGGTTGATGAAGAGTGAAAGTTGTGTTCATCGGTTTGTGAACTAGTTTGGAAAAGTTGTTTATCTATGGACTGGGATAAATGTTTCTACTCTGCAATCCTTTGTTGGTTTGTTTTAGATCTTTTAGATCTAGAAGAAGGCTTGTAATGATGTTATCTATTTTTTGACAAAACTATTCGTGGTTTGGTGCTCTGAAAGACTAGTTCTAGAGTTACTATGTGTGTCTATATAGTCCGGTTGGACTAATGGAAAGTGTTATTTGTATGGAAGTTGTTGCAGTTATTATGGATGAATCTGAAGGCTTCTATGAGGTGTTCTAGTTTATGATGAAGTGTGTTATGTGGTCCACATGTGATCATCTTGTTGCAAATGTGTGTACTTCAAAGTGCATTAGTGTTTTCATTAGGTTTGGCCGACTTGGTGTCTACACATTACAAGAAGGATAAGTATCAATTAAGGAAGTGTGTGATTGATCCAAGATGTTGTTTTAGGTCATGGTTAAGCATTAATTTGGTCCACTCTTATTCTTATCCACCACGGGAATGTTGAGTTTCTAACCTAATTTAAATTTGTAAAATGAAGAATGTGTAGCCAACCTTGGAGAAATATTCTAAGATCGAAGATGGTATAAATATATGTCAAGATGTTGTGAATTGCAAGCCACAAGTTTGACAAGTGACAAGTGTGAGAATCAAGAGTGTACAAAAGTGAATTAAGGCAACACCTGAAAGCAGTGATCTAATGGTGTTTTGCAATTGTTTGATTAAGGTTGTGAATGTGTGGAAGCTATTGTGGTGTATTTTATGTTATGTTTCTTTATCTGAAGGCAACGAGCCTTGTATCCGAATAGTGAGTCCTATCTTGGGTAGTGATCCCTTTAGAAGTGAGCCTTTGTATTTAGTTTTGCAATTACTATTATATTGTGAGTTAATCCTCATCATGGTTTTTCTCTTATTGGGTTTTCCATGTAAATCTAGTGTTTCTTGTGTTGATATTACTTTATGTTATTTGTACTTCAAGCTGATACTTAATAACAGATTAAAGTGGACATGGAATTAATAATTGTTAGAGATTTGTGAATGTGGTTAGTGAAAATTGATTCACCCCCCCTCTCAGTTGTCTTGTGCATTTCAATAACATTCAATGAGCAGTGGGATACATTGGCCATATGGGCCTTAGCCCCCAACACCAAGAAGCCATACATTGCAAAACCTGTTGTAGATTATAGGGGGATTAATAATAAAGTGTTTGAAATATCAGCTTCTAAGGTTACCATAATGTCAATTAATGTTGATCGATTCACAAAAACAATAGTGGAATCAATGACTGTTGAGAAGGAAAGTTTCAGAAAAAGTATAATGATTTATTGGTTGATTATGGGAAGAATTAGTAGCAAACAATGCAATTGGAAACTGAATTGGCATTATTGAAGGAACAAATACAAAATTTGCAATCAAGAGAGCCAATGCAAATAGATAATGCTCCCCCCTTTGCCTCTTAGGAGACAACAATTGATGTTGCTACACCTTTTACAAGCTCTTCATGGGAAATTGTGTCCTACAATATGGGAAATGTGCCCATTTTTGTGGAGGGGCCAAGTACACCAAGTACACAGTAGGAAAACGAGGTCAATAAAGAAGAACTACTTCAAAGGCTAAAAGAATATGAAGAAAATATCAGTCAACATGATAAGGATATTCTTGATAGAAATTTGAAAATTGTAATTGTCATCATGGAACATCTGAATAGAGGGGTTGATAAAAGATTAATTAACATTCATGCTAATTATTCTCCTGTGAGGGATGCAAGGAATAATTTTGATATTGATAAGGAGTTGGCCATCCCACTCATGGAAAGGTGGATTCTAAGACTACAAGACTTGAGGTTAATGGTTGTAGGGTCTAAGCATGATGTGAATAAACCTGAGAAGATCCAACTAACCCTTAAAAATATGAGTGGAATCAAAGAATTCTAGGGAAATATTGAGCCATTAGAGGCTAAAATAAGGGAATTGGTGAAGAATTTCATGAAATACATCATGGCCTTTTTCTTGATATATTGAACGACAGTGGTAATATTAAATCCCTATAGGAATGGAAGAAAGAGGACAATGAGATGATATTAGACCAAGCAGCCAAGATTTGTAAATAAAATAATATGAGCATGTTGAAGAATAATATGGATATGATTGCTCAAACTGAGATTGCTCTAGAGGAGTTTGATAAGGAGGCTAACCAGATTGTCACTAGATATGCTCCTTATAGGCAGAAGGTTGACTACATCATGACATTTAAATGGCCCACAAAAGAATAATTTCAAGCTTGGAAGGATAAATACTTGGATGTATTGGAGGATTGAGTTGAAGTTATCAAATGGTGAGCATAATTTTGGTTTTAAGTCTACAAACATGGTGTATAATGGATGGGAGAAACAAAATCCATAGCCTAGAACCAATACAAATTAGGTTTTCTCTAAAGTATGGATTAAATATTATTTTCTCCCCAATTTGAATTTAATGACAAGGATGCAAACGTGGAGGGTTTGTCATCTCTTCTTCTTTTCTACATTTTATACTTTCTTTCATTTATACTTTGGAATACATGGACACAGTTTTGGAGCACATGGATATTTCTACATCGGCTTAAGGGTGCCTTTTGGAAGGCGGGACATGATCTTCATCGACAAATGAGAATAGATTTTGTCTCATGTAATATTTCCCTCCATCTAAAATGCAAATATAACTATGATAGGGAATATTTTATATCGGTCCAATAAAAATAAGACATGTATACTTTCTGGCCCAAAGCTTGTTTTATCCTTTATTTCTATAAGAAGGATTTCAAGTCTAGAAGTACAGGTTGGTTGCTTGTTAACTGATCATAGAGAATTTTGTAAATGGAATACAAAGAGAATTTTGAATTTTTGTCTTAGGTTTTGAGTCTGTCAATAAGCATATGAAATTTTTGATAATAGTACTAGAAATAGAATGGAAAATGGTTCAAATTCAAGGCCATTTCTCTCCTACTGTACTTATTTCATGTATTATGAATAAAATGATCAAGGTTTATTTTATTTGTCTTCACTAATTTCCAGTGGGTGTGTAGTTTTGTCTTTGATTTTAATTCAAGTAATTAATGAAAATGCTTGAATGAAGCTATAGGTTCATGTAAATTGAGTACTAGGATCTTCTTAAGAAGTTGTGGTTGAGGATATAATGGAGGTGATATTGTAATGCAATATTATCAATGCTTAAATAATTATATGTTTTCATCTATTGTAAAATTGTGTATGTATTGATATAGACTGTGTTCCTAGGTTAAGGCATTGATTTGAGTTGTGTGTTCATCATACATTTTGTTGACCATTCAGCAAAAAATCAATTTTAAAAAAATAAATCAAATGGAATATAATTGTTGTTATTTTGTGTTAAGTTTCTCCATTCTCATGCTCTAAATGTTGAGTTTTGTCAAGGAGTAGCCAACTTCTTCTTACATTCCATTTATTGAGTTGTTTTATGAGAATTTATCTGTTATTTGCAATGTACTTGGTCATTTGGTGTAGAGGTCTTTAAGTACATTGAAGGATCACCCTCTTGGGTCTTACAGAGCCCAAAGTGCAAGAGTAAAGCATTGCTACCTTCACTCGTTCGTTGGTCAATCCCTTTAGGTTGCTAATAATTGGAAATGGAAAAATCCATAGGCTTCCTTGAAGATCAACTTGGTTCTTGAAAAATAACCAACAGATTGGAAACTTTGCTAGGGACCAAATTGGTGAAAATATCTATGTCCTAGTGTGGTTTGTCTAAAGCATTACAATTAGGGTCATATATTTTTATAATGGGGTTTAAATTTTACAAATGTTTGTCAAATATTGCTAAATCTTGTTGAATTCTCTTGCCATTTACAATTTTAAAGGTCATTTGCATAAATCATGTCAAGTCTTTATGTGTCTATGCATAACCTCCACCTAGGGTGTTGAGGATTGGCTTATGATTTCTTTGTGTTTGGAAATCCTTGTAATACTTTAAATATTTGCATAATTGTCATCGCTATTTTACAATTTTGAATCGTTTTAGGTGGCGACTCTGAAGTCTCTACACCAGTGTGCATTATTTGAATATATCAAGAACATATTGAAAAGGAAGAATTGCAGAAGAAAGATGAGGAAAACCAAAAATTATATGATGAAGCATCCAGAAGAGAAGTTGGAAGGTGAGCTTCAAAATAATCCCAAGAAAAAGGGCCAATGGGTATAGAAATATGCAAACTCAAATCAATGAATTCCATCGTCATTGAGAGCTAATGATGCAAATATAAGTAAGTCTATTCCACATCCTATCCCTGAAACTCAAATTCCTTTAAGAAATTCTTGTAGTCATGAAATTCAAGAGAATTTGTTAGGACTAACCTATGAGGATGAAGAGGATTGTGAGAATAAGACTGTTACTAGTATCCATAGATCTAGCCCCAGACAATCAAGAAGAAAAAGTAGGAGCCATCACCGTAATGTTGCTACTACTAATGTTGTTGTTGGTGGTGGCATTCTCCCTCCCACATTTAAAGGATATTCGCCTTTACCACCTGATTTGTTAACTGGAAAAAATGATGATACTAAAAAATTAATAGATTTGGAAGCATCTTCTAGTTCAAAAATCATTCTCCCAGATCCTGAAGAGGTTTTTGGAGATGCTAGTGCTCTTAGAAGAGATATTAAAATCCAATATGAGATAAGGAGAAATAAGGAAAAGGAAAGGGAGGAGAAAATTAGAAATTCCATGATTGAAAGAGATACATTGATAAAACAATTGGATCAAATGAGATTCTTGAACCAACAAGAACCTGAACCAATCACCACAGGTCCTATTATATGTGAAATCCTTGATAAGAAAAACCAATCTGAACCTATGAAAAATGTCATTACTAATACTTGGATTGAGTCCGAAGTTACTAGTACTTTTGATCCACACCCTAATACAAACATTTCCAATCCACCACCTGAGAAAGGCAAGCAACCTATGAAGAACTTAGTTGTTAATGAAAAATCCACATTTGAAAATTCTCCCTTACCTCTTAAAGAAAACTCTGAGGTTGATCAGTTAAGAAAAGAGAATGAGGATCTTAAAAAGAAATTGGAAAGGATGGAGATCATGGCTACCAACATTGAGATGAAGAGAAAGCTTGATTTCTTAAAAACTTCATGTTCAACAGATGGTGTCATTGCCTCTAGTTCATAAGATCCCTCTTAGTCTACAAAAAATCCTACACCCTTATTTAATGAGAAGACTTTTGGTCACATAGATAAATCCATCCATAATTCCAAATCTATGAACACAAGTGGTAAATATTGCACCCACAATCAATTCACTAACAAAAATATGGATCATAAGAAAGGAGGTGGAGAAGAAAATAGGGGTAATGAGGACAAAGATAATCAGTTTCATAGGTAGCCTTTTTCATTAGAAAGATATAGGAAATCGTGCTTTGATGGGATCCCTGGATGCCCAACCCCATTGACAATTATATCAGGGTTGTGTTGAGCAAGTTTACTAGAAATAATGCAATTTTTGGTGAAGATCACTTAAGATTTTTTTCTAAATATGTTGGATGATTGTGAGGTAGAACATGAGTATGTGGTTATGAATTTTTTATGCAGTCTTTGACAGAGGATGCTAGAGATTAGTATACAGGTCTACCTGATGGTAGCATTGGCTCTTGGGAGGAATTCAAGAGAGTCTTTAGAGAGCAATATGGAGATAAAAATAACCCTAGTTTTATGCTTAATGAGTTTAATAAAATCACTAAAGGATAAAATGAGATGGTGTCTAATTTCAATATCCAATTTCAAAAAGCTATGAATAGATTACCACAAAATTTAAGGTTGAATGATCCAATATGCCTTGTCACTTATTGTAATCCATTTGATGCTAAGATGGCCTACAACCTGAGAGATAAAGACCCTCACACTTTTAGGGATGCTTTCAAGATTTCTTTTTACATTGAAAGTAATAGAAGAGCTTCAAGTAAAGTGGGAAGAAGAGATGACATTAAAATTTTACAAGAATCCCAGAGATAAGAAATAAAAGTCCTCTGGCTCAAATCCAACTTATGATGAGATATGGGAAAATTTGATGAATACCCTCAAAGATATCAAATATACTATGGCTAAGAATGAAAAGGGGCTTGGAAGTAAAAATCAACATTTCCAAAAGAATGACAAGCCCCTAAGGCTTCAAGACTTCCCTTACAAAACCAACTAGCAGAATGGAAATCCAGTTCCAAATAATCAGAAAGGTAAACAAGATCAGGTCACACCTTATCCTTTGAAAAAAAATTGTATAGACTTCATTGATGAAACTTCGTGGTGCATGGTTTGTCAGTTGCCATATTCTCCTCACCAATGTGGAGTTGCATAGTTGGTTGAAGTTGAAGAAGGTATGCCAGAAGATTATGATCAGTATCATGATGATGATGTCAAAGTAAATATGATCATGAGAAGGTATAATTTTGTTGATAATGAATTCTCATCTTATATGGAGTCTCATGAACTTGATGTGAATGGCCAAAGGCAAAGAGAAAATGCATATCACCAACAAGTTATTTTTTATGAAGATAATAATAATTATAATGAGGTATATACATTAGAAACAAATGAAGATGATTTTTCTCTAAGGATACCTTTAGATGAAGAGATTTCAAGGTATACAATGGCCTTGGTTGCACAGGCCAGAGGTTCTTATCATTTGAGAAACAAAATAGTGGGTGGTGACCAAAGCAAGGCTTCTAGCCTCTTTATCAAAGAATAGAATTTTAAGGGAAAAGAACCAAAATCTGATGGTAAATTAGATGGGCATAAGGCCAAGGAGAGTAAGGGAGATAAAATTTGGGCTAAGAAAGATAAGAAACCAAAAGCTGATGGAGAAGTCAAATCTCCTACTACAAAGGTGAAAACACAAAATAAATTTTTTGAACCTGAGAAGAGGGATGCTAAGTCTAGAATTAAAAAAAAAGGTGAGAAATAGAAGGAGAGTAGTCCAAAATAAGGTATGATTCTAATTGATCTACCTAAATATACTCCTATTGATATGTTTCAATTACTTAGCCAAGAAAAAGTTTCTATTCCTTTGCTTTAGATAATGAGAATTGATGAGCATAAACAAAAGGTAGTAGCCCTTATCAATGGTGCTACTATAGCCTATAATGAACCAGTGGTGTCTACTCCACCCAGAGTGAGCGGAAAAGAGAAGAAAGAAAAGGAGGTTGAGGTAACAATCATTGAGATCCCTCATATTTACCTAGGAAATTTAGTGAATTCTTGTCTTGGAAATATAAATCCATTTTTTCTAACACTGGTTATTGATGGAAACATCTTGAAAAATTGTATGATTGGTTAAGGAGGATCTAACAATATTATGCCAACTAAGATCATGGAATAAATGGGATTGAAATTTGGAAATACCCATGGAAAATTTTATGTTATGGATGCTAGGGAAGTCCCTGTAATTGGTATAATCAATGAACTTCCATATAGACTGGCTGCATTTCCAAAGAAGGAATTTAAAATGAGTTTGGTAGTGGTTGACATTTCACCAAACTATGGAATTTTTCTATCAAGAAAATGGAGTGTCTCCATGGGGGTAGTATGCAATGCGATGTTTTTAGTTGCCTTCCCAATTGATGGAAAAAAGGTCAAAGTGGTTAGAGAATCAAAGGTACCACACATGATTGAGCATGCTCCTGAGGATAATATAGTTCATTTTGTAGATATTGACATAAATGATTTCAAGGTAGAAGAGTTACCAAGAGAACATGATAAGTGGCCTACACCTATTAAAAATGAGATGACCTTTGGAAGATTTATTTTGATGGTGCAAGTTCCAAAGAAGGATCAGGTGCAGGTATATTGTTAGTTTCAACTAGTGGCAATACATTTAAGTTTTCTTTCACTTTGTCTTTTGTTTGCACAAAGAATGTGGTAGAGTATGAGGCCTTGTTACTAGGATTGAGGCTAGTAGAGAAACATGGGATAAAGAAACTGATGGTGTAGGTGATTATGAGTTGGTAATATCCCACGTTAGATCCAAATATGCATGTGAAAATATGAGGTTAAAGCAATATAGGAATGTTGTATGGGATTCTATTAAGAAATTTGACGCATTCAAAATTGACTGGATGGAAAGAGGTCAAAATAGAGTGGAATGCTTATTGGAAAACATTGCATTTAGGCCTAATGACATAATTTTTTTTGGTATCTCCAAGGTTGAGGTACAAACAAGGCCATCAATCCTTGACAATGTGCACAATTGGCAAGTCTTCAATGATGATGAAGACATATTGAGGTTTTTGAAATGTGTTGATGAGTATGAGAATCTTGAGATTGATTTTGGAGCTTTTGTTGAGAATATGGATGGAAAGGACACAATATTTGTTAATGAAGTTATTCAATTGAAGACAAATAAGATTCCTAAAGGCCTTGTGGCCTTAGAGAGAGTTTTTGACAATCAAGACAAAAGCAACACCAAGACAACTTCCACCCATCCAGAGGATCTAGAAGAAGTAAACCTAGAGACTGAAAATGCCCCTAAAAAGGTTTATGTGGGCAAGAAAATGAAGCCCAAGATCAAGGCAATGCTGATTTATTTTCTAAGAAAATACAAATATGTATTTTCTTGGTGATATGATGACTTGAAAGCATATAGGGAGGAATTTTTTCTACATGAGATTCCTCTAAAGGAAGATGCAAAGCCTTTTAGGCTGAAGCAAAGATCTATCAATCCGACCTTAGCTCCTAAGATGCAAGAGGAACTAGTAAAGCTAAGGGATGTTGGCATTATAAAGCCTATCAAGCACTCATCTTGGGTGTCTAACTTAGTGACATTCAGGAAGAAGAATGGTGATATAAGATTATGTGTTAACTTTAGAAATTTGAATATATCATCATTAAAATACAACTATCCATTGCCTAATATGGAAGCCATGTTGTAAAAGGTGACTATTTATGAATTATTGTCTATGATGAATGGTTTTTTGGCTATAACCAAGCTAAAGTGAAGGATTCTAAGCAATACAAGACTACATTTACCATTGCATGGGAAACCTATGTCTATGTTAGAATGCCATTTGGATTGAATAATGCAGTTGTTTCCTTTCAAAGGGCTATGGATGTAGCCTTTTCTGATTTCATTGATTTGTTTCTGGCAATCAATGAGGATGATTTGACTGCTTACTCCAAGAAAGAGGAAGATCACTATATGCACTTGGAGAAGATTTTCATCAGGTCCCTTGAGTATGGTATTTCACTCAACCCAAAGAAATGTGCCTTTGGGGTTATTGAAGGCAAATTGTTGGGACACATTGTATCCAAGGAGGGGGTGAGAATTGACCCTGAGAGGGTAGTTTCCATTGACAAGATTCCACAACCAAAGAATGTGAAAGGTATTCAATCCTTCTTTGGTCAGATTAACTTATTGAGAAGATTTGTTACAATTTTTTTGGAAATCACTTGTCCTATATCCAAAATGTTGAAGAAGGGTGAGAAAGTGAGGTGGACTGAAGAGCCACGTAAGGATTTTCAAGAAATTAAGCAAGTGATTAAGGAATCCCCAGTTTTAAGGACTCCTAATTTTCCCAAGCCCTTGCAAATATTTTCATTTGCACCATTTCATACTATTGTTGTTGTTCTACTACAAAAGAATCAAGAAGGCTTTGAGCAGCATATTGCTTTCTTTAGAAAATCTCTTCAAGCTATAGAATTAAAATATGATTTAATGGAGAAACAAGCATATGTGATTTTTAAAGTTGTGAAGAACTTTAGGACTTATCTTGTATGAGAAAAAATCATAGCTTATGTCCCACGTGCAGATGTAAAAGATATCTTCACCCAACAAGAAGTCAATGGTAGGAGATGTAGATGGATAAACATAATACAAGAGTTTAATATTGACATCCAAATCACCAAATTGGTGAGAGGTCAAGGATTGGCTAAACTAATGGCTGAATTAAATGTAGATGATAATCAAATAAACCTTGAGGATGACTTTGACAGGTCAAACATTTGTGACATGGAAGGTTGTGATTGGTATAAAAATGTTATCTATTATTTGTAAAAGATGCAATGCCCTGAAGGATTAACTAATAATGTAAAGAGGACTCTCGCATTGCAAGCTGTCAAGTATGTTATTGTTAATAGTAAGCTATGGTGGAGGAATTTAGATGGTGTTATGTTGAAATGTGTAGAAAAGGCCAAGGGTTTTGTTGATGGTGTTTTCATGCACTTCTCAACACAGGTAATGCATAGGTGCATCACCTCTCTTGAAAGACAATCTTCCACAATCAAATTGCAGAACACTATCCCAAGGTCTCTCGAATGTCAGGTCTTGACAATGCTTGGAATGTTTCAATTGTTTATGTGATTTGCTGGAATCACAAGGTGGACTTACGGATGAGTTACAAAGTGGGAAAGTTGGATCAACAAATGGAGTTTTTAAGATGGGAGAGTTGTTGTGCATTTGTTGCAGGTTCAAACAACAGTCTTGAACTCCATTTCAACATCAGATTTAGCTTTAAAATGTGCAATGAACCTTGCCTAAGGTTACTTAAAAAAAGGAAAAAGGGCAGGGAAGAGAGAAGGTTCTTGGATCTGAAAATACGAATGAACAGTGATCATGGAGGCTGCTACAGTAGACAAACTCCCTAAACTGGGTTTTGCTTGGCCAAGAGGATCCTACAGTTACACAAAACTAGTGCAATCTTCTAAGGACTACAGATTTTCAGTTTGCATACACACATCATGAACATACAAGTGAAGTAGGTTGCAACAATCAAATAAAGAAGCCTAGGCTAACTTTGCACATCGGCTTGTCATCAACAAGTGCCAAAAGTATGGGCTGGAAATTCATCAAATACTGAAACAACAATCACCATTAGCACTTCCATTCAAAATAATACAACTAAAACTAACTTGGAAGGTAGAACCATGCACACATAATAAAAAAACTCAAAAGTAACACCCATAGATCATGCAATGCTTCTTTCTATTGCTGCAGAATGTTTTTACAACAGCTCTCCAACAACTACAAATGAGGGGAAGACCCCTATTTATAGTTTACCAAATCGCAAATGAATGGCTATGATTGAGTTACATTGTGTGGCTCAGATTCAATTACATTAGGGCTTCACCTACCCCACAATATTCAGTAATTTAAAATACATCTTTGTCTTTTCCCTATTCTGTCTTGTAGTGGCCAGTCACTGTAGCAGTTTTGCCTTCTAGCTAATTTCCCTTTTACTGTAGCTAAAATTGAATGAAAGCTACTTTCTCCCAATGGAATTTCAGCATTCCTCATTGGATCAAATGGTTCTGTCGACGGACGCATGGTAGGCTTCTTAAAACCGGAAATGAGAGGCCAAAATGCTGTTTTAGGAATGTTGTTTTGAAACGACCGACGAAGCACAGAACTCTGGATGGTATTTCTCGGCCGCAATTTTGGAATTTGAAAGGTCAAAGGAGGATAAGACCCCATTTTGGCATCTGGGTCAAAGCCCATTTTTGATTTGGAGTTGCGCTTGTACGTTCTGGAAACATGAGCCCAAAATGCTGTTTTGGAAATGTTGTTTTGAAACGGTCGACGGAGCACAGAACTCCGGATGGTATTTCTCGGTTACAATTTTGGAATTTGAAAAGTTAGGGGAGGATAAGACCCCATTTTAGCATCTGGGTCGAAGTCCATTTTGATTTGGAGGTGCGCTTGTACATTCCAAAAACATGAGGCCGAAATGCCGCTGTAGGAATGATGTTTTGAAACGACCGACAGAGCATGAAACTCCGGATGGTACTTCCCAGCTACAAATTTGGAATTTGAAAGGACAAGGAAGGATAAGACCCCATTTTAGCATCTGGGTTGAAATCCATTTCTGATTAGGAGGTACGCTTGTACGTTCTTGAAACATGAGGCCGGAATGCCGCTGTAGGAATGTTGTTTTGAAATGGTCGATAGAGCACGGAACTCTGGATGGTACTTCCTGGCTGCAAATTTGGAATTTGAAATGTTAGGGAAGGATAAGACCCCATTTTAGTATTCGGGTCAAATTCCGTTTCGAATTTGGAGGTGTGCTTATACATTCTGGAAACATGAGGCCGGAATGCTGCTATAGGAATGCTGTTTCAAAACGGCCGACAGAGCACAAAACTTTAAATGGTACTTCCCGGCTGCAATTTTGGAATTTGAAAGGTTAGGGGAGGATAAGACCCCATTTTAGCATCTGGGTCTAAGTTCGTTTCTGATTTGGAGGTGCGCTTGTACGTTCTGGAAACATGAGGCCGGAATGCCGCTGTAGGAATGTTGTTTCAAAACGGTCGATAGAGCACGGAACTTCGGATGGTACTTCCTGGCTGCAAATTTGGAATTTGAAAGGATAGGGGAGGATAATACCCCATTTTAGCATCTAGTTCAAAGACCATTTCTGATTTGGAGGTGCGCTTGTACATTCCGGAAACATGAGGCCAGAATGCCGCTATAGGAATGCTGTTTTGAAACGATCGACAAAGCACGAAACTCTGGATGGTACTTCCCGGCTGCAAATTTGGAATTTGAAATAACAAGGGAGGATAAGACCCCATTTTAGCATCTGGGTCGAAGTCCGTTTTTGATTTGGAGGTGCGCTTGTACATTCCAGAAATGTGAGGCCGGAATGTCGTTGTAGGAATGTTGTTTCAAAACGGTCGACAGAGCATGGAACTCCGTATGGTACTTCCCAATTGCAAATTTGGAATTTGAAAGATCAGGGGAGGATAAGACCCCATTTTAGCATCTGGGTCAAAGTCTGTTTCTAATTTGGAGGTGCCCTTGTATGTTCTGGAAACATGAGGCCGGAATGTCGCTATAGGAATGCTGTTTTGAAACGGCCGACAGAGCACGAAACTCCGGATGGTATTTCCCGACTGCAAATTTGGAATTTGAAAGGTTAGGGTAGGATAAGACCCCATTTTAGCATCTGAGTTGAAGTCTGTTTCTGATTTGGAGGTGTGCTTGTATGTTCCGAAAACATGAGGCTGAAATGCCGCTGTAGGAACGTTGTTGCAGGAATGCTACTACAGAAACATAGTTTTGGAATTTTCAAAACTTCTTGAAACTTAATGAAACCTTGTCAGTTCACTTAGGCACCACAAAAACATCCAAAATCCATAGGAAATCTATCCCCAAAGTCAAAGAATGAAGGAAAAAGCGAATCGAGCGAGCGGGGGGGGAGCGAAGCTCGAAAAACCCAAGACTTAGCCATTTTTTATTTTAAGGGAAAAATATGGTCAGCCAAAAATGAGACTTTGAAAGGCACGTTGACCAACTAGGACATCAAAATGAGAGGCACGCAAAATGAGACAGGAGCAAAGAAGCCCGCCGAGAGCGAAAAAAGAGGGTCCCTGCCTACGGCGGGGCGTGTGTGCAAATTATGCACAACAAATGGCGACTCATTGGAGAAAATGCTCTAGAGAATTTTGATGAAAAATTGGAATCATGAACCCAGAATCTTTGGTTCCAACCTTCATGCTAGGGAAAACAAGCCAGACACTCAACCAAAGGATCAAAACCACTAGTTAACCCAACCTTCAGTATGCTGAAAATCTAAGTGTGTGCCATTGCGTTAATTCCCATCCTTCAGTTGCTGCAAGAACCCAAGCTCCATCAAGTTAAGCTACGTAGTTTATTCTAACTCCAAAAGCATCTAGGACATTGCTTCGCTGTCAGTCAGGCGTCCATAGCTCCGATGAGGTTGTCGCTATGATTCTCCTAAACATTGCTCTACTACCGACCGAGCGTCCATAGCCCCGGTAGAGTTGCTCGTATACCCCTGAAAAGCTAAATTTCTCTTTTTTTGATTTTCAATATTTTGCTTTCTTTTTTTTTGTTTCTTTTCTCTTTTAAGTTCTTTTATTTCAACCCATAAGAAATGAAGCTCACGCTCAGGGCTGAGAATCACAGTGGCATTGGAGCAGAATTTTAGATTTTTCACTTAACTAGACTTCACAAAGGACCTACAGTGACCGTCAAATCCTTAAAATTTGTGAGAGATATAAGATTCTAGAATACTTCAGAATCAGACCGACCAATGACTTATCCACTTTGAATCAAAAATCTAGATCACTTGATACTAACAAAAGATCCTCACCATCCACTCTAAAAACTTGATTAGAGTTTGACAAAGAAATACATAGAACAACCCCAGGTGAGAAGAAAGGTTGTTGTGCGCACAGATGCACCCAGCCAAAAATAGAGGGACCCCAAGCAAAGCAGCAACAAAGCGAGAGAAAACAAAATAAAACACCAAAACAAGACAGCAAAAGAAAACAACGAAAGAAAACACCCCAAAGCAAGCAACCTACAACAAACCAACTAACCTAAGGAAAGCAGGAAAGCAGAGTATTTACAAGAAACCTACACTACTCAAAATGAGTTATGTACAAATATATTTACAAAGAACTATGTTCAAGCAAAGCCAACCGATACTCATGCCCATTGGATTTTGCAATGCGTGCACAAGCAGATGGGCAATCGTTATAGTTTTATACCATGCAGATTTATCCTTATATTTAGAGAGAATAAATTCAATATGGCAGATTTCAAATCTACCCCAACATCACAAAGAGTCAACAATTGAGGAGGCTCATTAAACCCGTGATTAATTCATAAGCACATCCGTTTTTCCTCATTCCCATAATCAAAATGATAAGTGTAGCTATGAAAATTAATAGGAGGAAGGAAGGATAAAACCTGGATTTCGTCACATGGAGGTGGTAGCATTTAACAATCAAGAGCAAGCACTACATCATCAGTCTTTGCATCAACAACCTCGGGCGGGCATGGTGGAGGGTGCAGCACTTCAGGAATAAATTTTGCATAAGGCAGGGATGGCGAGGCAGCAAACACTTCTTCCATGTCTTGCATGGGATCAACAATCCCCCTTGGCAGTTCTTCAAAAAGAAGTACTTCATCATATTGATCATTTGCAAACTTGGAATCCACTTGATTGTTGTTTCGAAAAGGCAGCACGCTGTCCCATCTCCTTTCCCAAGTGTCGAACCTATCTTCAAGATGCTCAATATCATGGGATGATGACATGTACGAATTTGTCCTATTGCAGCCATCTGAAAATGAAGGAGGATCAATAATGATCATGGCGGAAGGACTCCAAGTTACATCTTGTAGTCTACCGTGTGCTTTATCTCTGTTGGTAGCTATCTCAGAACCCCCGCCTTTGTCTTCTCTTTCTTGTTCATGCATCTCATCATGATGTTCACTCATTTCCCCTTGCTCACTATCGCTATAAACAGAGAAGGAACCCCTCTCCCAATCCGGAAACTCTTGTGCATCACCATTTAGAGGCTCAAGGAGTATGCCCTCATCGCTACCATCTTCTGGGATGTGTTCTTCCTTGACATGAGCATACCTCCACAACACAACTCCCAATGGAAAGAAGTCATCAATTGATGGCACCTCATCAAGGGGGCCAAAATTTACTGTGTGATTTTCCCCCAAAGACTCACCATAAAGCCCATCATCCATGGTGCACAAATGTTCTTCAAGAGGAAAAAAATCTTGATGACTGGTGGACAGCATTCCAATTTGATCTACTACATCGCTTGAAAGCTCAAGATTGTATTGTTGTACTCCTTCTATTGTTGTCCCAACATTGTCTTGAGGATTGCCTTCAACTGAGTTGTCACTTGGCTCCGGCTCTTGATCCTCATGTTCCATCCTTGAGGAAATTGCAGGAAGTGGTGTGCTCGACTGCCTTGCTTGTTCTCTGACTTGCTTCATGGCTTCTTGGCACAGACTGCATGTGAACTCAGAGTGTGATGAATCATGGAGCCTACACCAATTTGGTAGTAGAAATACCTCCAAATCCACTTGACATTTTAACTTTGACCAATCCTTTGCTAATCTGGAGACGAGTTGTTCATATCTTTCTACTATTAGGTCCTCATCATCACTTTCTACTATCCTAAGGCTATCAACCTCTTCCTTTTGTTGATTTTCAGCGTCTTCATTGGTTGCCCCAACATACACTGCTACAAAATTGATTGACTCATCCTCAACTGCCAATGGCTCCTCTTCCTGAGTGGAGGACTACCCCTTATTGGCAAAGGAGAGGCTTTCCAACTCCATTCTTAGTGAACCTTCACGAAAGCTTTTTGTTGTCCCCAGAAAATCAACTTCTTCCTTTTCATTTTTTACTTCAACGTTTGTTGTCCCAACATCTATTTCTATGGAGCTTCTTGGTCTATCTGCAATGTGTTATCCTCCAGATGCTGATAGCTTTTCTGCCTCATGGGATGACTCATTCTCCTTGCCAGTTGGCTGCTCCAACCTGCTCAAATTGCCTTTGACTTGGGTGATGATGCTTGCTCACGACGAACAAGTAAATTCTGAATGTGGTGCATTGTGAAATCTGCACCAACTTAACATTAGTGCTTCCTCCAATCTTGGTCCATCTCTTCTACCCATACATTCTTGGATCAGCTCTTAAAATTCCTTGGCTGCCATGGTTGTCAATTCTTCCTCCGGGTCTGCAAGGGCTAAAGGCTGATATATTTCCCAAAAGGGAATCTCTCCTTGCAAGACTCTTTCAATTCTGCTCAAGAAGGTTAGACACTCTAGTTCATTGTGCCTCTAGGTGCCATGAATTCGACATCTATCTACCAATGCAAATTGCTACAATGGTCTCTTCAATCTCCTATTTAAATCTGCATGTAGCCGAGCGATGCTGATTTGCACATGCTACTCCATTTCAACTCAGCTGCCTTTTGCCTTCAAATTTTTTGATTTTATGCTTCAGCATTAAAAGAGATCTCCTTATCTCAGATTTATTCTTGAAAGTGCTCTTTTCAACATCCAACATTCAGCTTTGTAGCCTCAACATGTGTTCCCTCCTTCTAGCGCCAGTTCTGTTGATGGTGTTTTCGTGCACTTCTCAACACAGGTAATGCATAGGTACATCACCTCTCTTGAAAGACAATCTTCCACAATCAAATTGCAAAACACTATCCCAAGGTCTCTCGGATGTCAGGTCTTGACAATGCTTGGAATATTTCAGTTGTTTATGTGATTTGTTGGAATCACAAGGTGGACTTATAGATGAGTTACAAAGTGGGAAAGTTGGATCAACAAATCGAGTTTTTAAGATGGGAGAGTTGTTGTGCATTTGCTGCAGGTTCAAACAGCAGTCTTGAACTCCATTTCAACATCAGATTTAGCTTTAAAATGTGCAATGAACCTTTCCTAAGGTTACTTAAAAAAAGGAAAAAGGGCAGGGAAGAGAGAAGGTTCTTGGATTTGAAACTACGAATGAACAATGATCATGGAGGCTGCTATAGTAGACAAACTCGCTAAACTGGGTTTTGCTTGGCCAAGAGGATCCTATAGTTACACAAAATTAGTGCAATATTCTAAGGACTGCAGATTTTCAGCTTGAATACACACATTATGAACATGCAAGTGAACTAGGTTGCAACAATCAAATAAAGAAACCTAGGCTAACTTTGCACATCAAATTTTCATCAACAAGTGCCAAAAGTATGGGGTGGAAATTCATCAAATATGAAACAACAATCACCATTACCACTTCCATTCAAAATACTACAACTAAAACTAACTTGGAAGGTAGAACCATGCACACATAATAAAAAAACTCAAAAGTAACACCCATAGATCATGCAATGCTTCTTTCTATTGCTACAAAATGTTTTTACAACAACTCTCCAACAACTACAAATGAGGGGAAGACCCCTATTTATAGTTTACCAAATCCCAAATGAATGGATATGATTGAATTACATTGTGTGGCTCAGATTCAATTACATTAGGGCTTCACCTACCCCACAATATTCAGTAATTTAAAATACATCTTTGTCTTTTCCCTATTCTGTCTTGTAGTGGCCAGTCACTGTAGCAGTTTTTCCTTCTAGCTAATTTCCCTTTTACCGTAGCTAAAATTGACTGAAAGCTACCTTCTCCCAATGGAATTTCAGCATTCCTCATTGGATCAAATGGTTCTGTCGACGGACCCATGGTAGACTTTTTGAAACCGGAAATGAGAGGCCGAAATGTTGTTTTAGGAATGTTGTTTTGAAATGGCCGACGGAGCACGAAACTCCGGATGGTATTTCTCGGCTGCAATTTTGGAATTTGAAATGCCAAAGGAGGATAAGACCCCATTTTAGCATCTGGTTCGAAGTTCATTTTTGATTTGGAGTTGCGCTTGCATGTTCCGGAAACATGAGCCCGAAATGTTGTTCTGGAAATGTTGTTTTGAAACGGCCGACAGAGCACGGAACTCTAGATAGTACTTTTCGGCTACAAATTTAGAATTTGAAAGGTCAGGGGAGGATAAGACCCCATTTTAGCATTTGGGTCAAAGTCCATTTTTGATTTGGAGGTGCGCTTGTACATTCTGAAAACGTGAGGCCGGAATGCCGCTGTAGGAATGTTGTTTCAGAACGGCCGACAGAACATGAAACTCTGGATGGTACTTCCTAGTTGCAAATTTGGAATTTGAAAGGACAAGGGAGGATAAGACCCCATTTTAGCATCTGGGTCAAAGTCTGTTTCTGATTTGGAGGTGCGCTTGTACGTTCCGAAAACATGAGGTCGGAATGCCGCCGTAAGAATGTTGTTTTGAAACGACCGACAAAGCACGGAACTCCGGATGGTACTTCCCAGCTATAAATTTGGAATTTGAAAGTTCAGGGGAGGATAAGACCCCATTTTAGCATTTGGGTCAAAGTTTGTTTCTGATTTGGAGGTGCGCTTGTACATTCAGGAAACATGAGGCCGAAATGTCGCTGTAGGAACGTTGTTGTAGGAATGCTGCTGCAGAAACACAGTTTTGGAATTTTCAAAACTTCCTAAAACTTAATGAAACCTTGTCAGTTCACTTAGGCACCACAAAAACATCCAAAATCCATAGGAAATCTATCCCCAAAGTCAAAGAATGAAGGAAAAAGTGAATCAAGCGGGGGGAGGGGGGGCCGAGGGCGAAGCCCGATAAACCCAAGACTTAGCCATTTTTTATTTTAGGGGCAAAATATGGTCAGCCAAAAATGAGAATTTGAAGGGCACATTGACCAACTAGGACATCAAAATGAGAGACACACAAAATGAGACAAGAGCAAAGATGCCCGTCGAGAGCGAAAAAAGAGGGTCCCTGCCTACGATGGGGCGTGTGTGCAAATTATGCACAACAGGTTCTAAAGTGTTAAATGAGATGCATAGTGGAGTGTGTGGTAGACACTACATGGCTAAGACCACTACTCATAAGGTCTTAAGAGCTAGATTCTGGTGGCCTAAAGTTTTTAAAGATGCTCACAAATTGGTAAGAACATGTGATACATGCCAAAGGTTTTCTGGGAAGTTGAAATTCTCTGGTAATTTACCACTTAGACTAGTTGTACCTCAGGAACTCTTTCAACGGTGGGGTATTGATTTCTTTGGAGAGATATCTAATAAATCTAGTGGAGGCCATTCATGAATTCTTGTGAACACAGACTACTTTACAAAGTGGGTGGAAGCCATTCCAACAAAAAGAGAAACAAGTAAAGTAGTTATCAATTTCTTGATGGATAATGTACTGACTAGGTTTGGAGTACCTAAAAAAATTGTTTCAGAAAATGCTATGTGTTTTAGGTTTGAAGAATTTACTAATTTCTTCTCAAAGCATGGAATTTAGGTTTTTTATTCCCCACCATATCACCCAAAAGTTATTGGACAAGAAAAATAAAGAAACAAAAGCTTGATGAAGATCATAAAAAGGATAATTGAAAAAGAAAAAAAAAAGAGCTTGAGACTCCAAGCTGAAGTTGGCTCTGTGGGCAGATAGAGTGACTGTCAAAAAGGCCATTGGTTATGCTCCATTTGATCTAGTTTATGGAATTGCAGCTACGTTACCTCAAAAAAACCTCATGAAGATGTATAAGTTTATCCAAGAATATGATGAAGATACATGTGATGAGATGCAACATAGGATTGATGTATTGATGGAAGTGGATGAGAAAGGAAGAGATGCTCATAAAAGGAATGTTAAGTTGTAGATGCAAGTCAAGAATCTATATGACAAGAAAGCATCTCCAAGAAAATTTTAGGTAGGAGACATGGTGTTAATGTGGAATGCTAGATTAGTGGATAAGGGAAAACATGGAAAGTTCAACACATTGTGGCTAGGCCCTTATCTGATTAGCAACACTCATGGTGAAGATTCATATTTCCTACAAGATCTAATAGGTGAACTTCTTCAACTGCCAATACATGGACCTTTCTTAAAGCCATATTTCTCTTGAAATATGCTCTCTTCCATGTACACTGTAAGTTTTGTATATCTCTGTATATAGGTGTGTTTTCTTTGGTTGGGCCTGGTCTTGTTACCTTGTCCAGGTAGTTCTTGGTTTTGGTTCTTTGTGATTGGTCTGCTTCAACCTAAGATTCTTTGATCTCGCTCTATTATGGAGGAACAAACGTCTCCAATAGGAGCTACTGGTGGAACCCCTAAAAATATTTGTATTCCATTGATAAATTATGCAAAAATTTGGTTGTTTTCATGATCTGTCTATGTCCTATGGTTTAGGGTTTCGCTCATTATCATGGTTTAGGGTTTTAATGTCTCTAAAACACTTTCTAAAAAATCCTAAGTTTGAATCCCTTTGCTAATGCTCTAATTTTTTGTCGACTTCCTATCGTCGGTTCTCGGTCACTCAAGTCATGATTTGTGCCATTTAACTTATCATTCTTACTGGCCCCTTGAACCTAGTGTCCCTAATGGTTACCCATTGAGTAATTGAAAATATTGCCTTTATATTATATGGGTTTACAATCTTTTGTTTATTTGCCTGGGTCCTAGGTCTAAGTCTTAATATTTCATTCATCAATCTAAAGTCTTAGCCAAAAAATTTATGTCCCCATTTGTCGTATACCTAGTTGGGCTCCTTTTTAAGAACTAACTCAATGCACATGCAAATATCCAATTTGATAAGAGTTGTCAGATATGTGCGATCAAATATTGACCACTCCTCGTGCCCCCATTGGGTTCTATTTCCCATTAAAATAATCTCATGGGTTGGTAGGTGAGTGTCACATGTCTTGTGTAGTGGTGGAGACCAACATCTTTCAAAGCTAGCAGGCGATGGGTTGTAATAGATCAATGGTGTTTAGGAGGTGATGTGGTTGCATCTAGACCATTCCTCGCCAACCCGCTTGATTTTAATATTCATAAAATAAGCTCATGGGCTAGTGGGTAGATAACGTGTGTCCCTTTTTTAATGGGACCCATCAAGCTATAAAGGAATTGAGCACTCCATTTAATGAGCTCAAAAATCAAGATAAGGTGATGTGGACAAATCTTGGCCATTCCCCACCAGCCTGCGGGGAACCACCTTCATCTCTCGTCTCTCAATGAGGAAGCAGGGAGGCACCATGTGGACTGTCAAAGGAACTATATAAAAGGGAAAATATTATGGAAATATTTTGGCATATGGATGTAAGTGTTAAGGCCCACACTACTAAAGGACATCTTTAAGCACATGGTTAAAGGTGAGCCAAATATTTTAATCTAGATTGTTCGTCATGCTCAGATATTATGCACTAAGGTAGAGGCTTAGAATGGTAAGGTTTGCACATATTGAAATATTTTGATTAAATCTTAGCCTTTCCACACCTCCCTATTGCTTAAAATTTCACACAGGTTAAGACCAACGGGGGAGTGGGGAAGCTAACACATGGAATTTTCCTCAGTGCTTAAGAAGTGGTGGAGCTCGTGGGTGACTTGGAGACTTTTCCACACAACTTATGTCTAATTGGTCGATGATGATAGAGTCCCATAATCATCATTTTCAAAAATATTTGATTTAATTTGAATCGTTTTTCGATCCATCTCACTGTGCAATCAACATACAACATTCAAAGTTGGTATTGAGGGTGAATGAGTTGTTCTGGTTCATGCGAGCAAACCATAATGGCAGACAAGATGTAGAGCTTCCAAATTGGGAATTTTTAAAGCCATAGAAAATTTCCTTAAAGTACAATTGAAAAATGTTAAAAGCATTCTACGCATTCAAGGAGTTTGTGCTACGATTTCCATGCTTGTTTGATGATAAAATTAGGGTTTTTAAGAATTTGAAGAACCAGTAAGTAAAATCACTTCCTTGCTTCTAAAATTACTTAAAAATTGCCTAGGTCATGTTTGTTAAATCATTCTATCAGTAGGGTTTCTTGTTTATATCGTTTCTTTTAAGGTTTGATGTTATTTCCAAGCAATTAGCTTGTCTAATCTTTCCACTATTTTGTGTCAAACCCTTGCCTAATCTATAAGCTTCAATTTTGCTAAAAAGAAACCCTAGCCTATATAAATCCTAGAGTCATGGTATTGAAAGTTAAAATTTCCTCATCTAAGGGGGAAGCCTTTGGTTCAAAACATCCTATCAGAACCATAGTCTAGGACCTAATTGAACAATTGAACCCTTCTACCTCATAAAAAACCTGAGGGAAAACTATTATTCTACGGTACACAAGTTGTAGAGGGCCTTGTGGATAAGCAATGTACAATTAAGGATGCCACATTTCCCTACACTAGATTAACAATTTTTAACTACTCGTTTGGTAATAGAAACCGTGGAATTCATGTGGGTAACCCATGGAACTTGCATTTGGGAAAATTGATAGTTGAAAATGTTTACATAGATGTGGATTTACTGAAGGTAGTGGCTGTAAACTACGATCCAGTCACAAGGACTGTGAGGACATTTGATGAGATTTCTGAAATTTCCAAACTAATAAAATGGAGTGAGGATATGGTCCCCATTGATGAGAAGACACTTAGGATAGAGTATGAAAATGTCAGACATACATTCAAAATATCAATATTACACTTGTTAGAGTAATAAGTCATTTCACTTAATTAAATTAATCATATTGGTTAATTAATTAAGTCACTTATCACTTTAGGTTTACTTAAGCTAAACTTAGGCAAATTAATCATTAATTATTAATTATTAAGTGTGCACACTAGGGTTTCCTTTTAGGGTTTCAATCTCCTTTCTTAAGGATTGATCTCATTGTAATTGAAAATCATTCTCTACGACAACATATTCAATGCGATAGTTGTTCACATAATGAAAATTGGTGTTTTCATCATATCTAAGTTGTCTAGCAACAATATCTTGCTCGTTTCTTCATAGTGTGATAGGTTTATCGTTGCAGGTGATTCATGGAGCTGTGGGAGTACATACATCTACTCTAACATGGTATTAGAGCACTAGATCTATAGTTGCCTTGTTCAATTTTTTTGAAGAAATCAACTCATGTATTAATATCTGTGATTCGTGGTCAAATTTTGAGCGTTCCATTAAATCTAGAGCTGCCGAAACAGTCAAGTTTTCCTTTTGTTTCATTGAAAAAGGCCTTTGTTTGTTAGATCTACGAAGGTTAGAAGTTTATGAGGGTTTCTAGATTCAGAGCATACCTAAAATTTTGGAGCGTTTTGAGCCCAAACAGACCTCGCCATCGATTTTAGTCGCCATCAAAAACCCCAAAATCGACTGTCAAATCATCAAAATTGGACACAGTGACTCTGAGAGGCATTTTTTTTTTCATTTTTGGGTTGTACGGCTTGGTACGACACGCAATCTAAGATTTATTTATTTTTAAAATAGTGGTAATGGTTGTTTCCATTAGTCAATTGCTAGTGGTTAATGCTAGCGACTAGCCAAACCGCCAAGCTTAACCCCCAAACCCTTTTGGAGCAGTTTTGGTATTTTTGCCATAACTTTTGCATACGAATGCGGTTTTTCACAAACGCAATATTGTTGGAAATCTGGTTCCAAGCCCAATCTATTGGTGTAGGTGTTATATTCTTTTTTTTTTGTTTTTCTACATTTTTTATCAATCAAAATTAGATCATCATTTTCACGCTTATGGGGGCATATCTTTTGCATACGAACTCCGTTTTTCAAAAACAAATAGGCATTGGAAAGGTGGTTTTGTGCTCTTTCTAGATCTATAGCTAGTTTGATCTGATAATTTACTGGGTACATTTTATTCATCTTTGTGTGGTTTTACACTTTGCTTAATTACTTGGATGTTCTGGCACCTACATGGCATTTGTTTGCATTGGATGGGTTATGTTGATCTGATTTATCATTGCTGAGAGTTTCAGTATCTGATTTTTTTTATTTGAGTGAGTATCATGGGTTATTCTACTCACCCTTATCTGATCAAGCTAGATAAGGACAACTATGAGTCTTCGCATCATGGCATCCTGACACATGTCAGGTGGCTTGGTATTTTGCCTCATTTGTATGGACTCATACCTACACCAAACACATCAAGGAGTTTATCAACATGGGTTATTATTCCAGATCATATTGTAGGGGTTATTGGTTGTAGTGTTGATTTTGACACTTTGTGTGCTTTATCTGATATTTTTTGTCCTCGCACACTTTGGAAATGCCTTTGGGAGATTTTTGGAGGCTCTAATATCCCTCCATTCATAGAGGATCCCACTGCAAATTGTCTCACCCCTCTTGCAGATATAGATTTCATACCCTATGATAAACGTACTCTAGAGGAGCTTGAGTATATCACAGGTCGTGCATGTGTTGATGGTTCAGAGACTTGTATTCATGTTCCCACTCTTCATATTGAGACTTCATTAGCATCTCCTATTGTTCTTGATTTAGTGCAGTAGGGCATCATTCATTTTCCAGACATAGCTACTTTGGGCTCTTATGTTGCAGACATATCTTTCTTATTTGTGGAGTTCTATATTGCAGATTTGGAGGATTATTTGGAGGGCATTCATCTCCTCTTTGTTGGCAGCCACATCACCACTATTGGCCCATCATTTTAATCATCTTTGGAGCATGTTCTTGATCATTCTCCACAAGTTTCAGGATTTCCATTTTCTCTTTCCAACTCGAGGACACTTGAGCAATTTTCAGAGACACCTACCATTTGGATTTGGATTCCAGATTCACCCATTTTTTTGGATTGGCTTCACATTTCATCAGTTGGCCAATTTCTTCCTAAGGGGAGAAATTTTGTTTGCAAGCAATGGATCATGTTTTGTCTTCAAATGTTTGTCAGTGATACGAGAGCTATTTCTTCTTCTATTTCTTCTATTAGGGGGAACATATTATGTAATTATATGATAGAAGTTGTCTATGGGGGGTATCATGTAATCCACCTTCTATCCTTCTTCTATTAGTGCATTACATTCTTTTCTTTGCATCCTAGTTTGGGGAGGATTTTTGTTCCCACTGGATTTTCTCCTTTACCCCGTTTGGTTTAGTTTGCATTGCATTTGTACATGGGTACCTGATCAGGCCTTGTTTTCAGGACCCATCTTTTCTTTCATGCATCTTTCCCTTAGTGTTTTAGCTACTCCCTAAGTTCATCTTAAGGGTGGGTGTTAGAGTAATAAGTCATTTCACTTAATTAATTTAATCATATTGGTTAATTAATTAAGTCACTTATCACTTTAGGTTTACTTAAGCTAAACCTAGGCACATTAATAGTTAATTAATTATTAATTATTAAGTGTGCACACTAGGGTTTCCTTTTAGGGTTTCGATCCCCTTTCTTAAGGATTGATCTCATTGTAATCGAAAAATTATTCTCTATGGAAGCATATTCAATGAGGCAATTGTTCACATAATGCAAATTGGCGTTTTCATCAGATCTGAGTCGTATAGCAACAATATCTTTGTGTTTCTTCAGTGTGATAGGTTTATTGTTACAGGTGATTCATGGAGCTTTGGGAGTACATACACCTACTCTAACAGCCCTTTCCCATCAACTATTTTGTGTCCTACTTCCAAAGGGATTTCTACTCTATATGCCAAATTATTGGTTATGACCCAACTATAGGCATGCCCATGGTTTGGATGTATATGTCAGCACACATCCAACATCCCACATATTGTACACTCTATGATTATGGAGGGTACCTAGCAGAAAAGATTCATGAGAGCCTGGTGAAGTTGAAATAGGGTAAAGATGGGGTTAGAGTCTTTTGGTATTCATTGTTCATGCACATGCTTTTGTACAAAGGAGCCCTATATTTTGGTCAATACATGATACTGGAACAAAAGGAGGGTAATTTGGATTTTCCTATCCAATGTTGGACTACAGTGCTTGATAAAGATGACAAGAAATTTGATTATGTCTTGTTTCAAAATTTGTTTACGTCCAAGCTAAGGAGGGTATTGATTGTAAACATCCCAAGGATTCCTATAGCATTGCATTATTTTTTAGGCCTAAGGACAAGAGGTTAGATTTAGCTGTTTATCATAATTGGGGGGATGTTATCCCTTACCCTAGCTATATAGTTTTGAGAGTTTATGGCACAACTATCTCACCCCACATGTTGCCCAAGGATGTGCTGAAAGGATTGATTTTATACAGGTGATGTGGCAACTTGGGAATGTGGAAAATAATCACTTAAAAGATCAAGGAAATAGAACATTCTTCCCTTCATACACTTAATTTTTTTATTTTGTAATGATCAAAGGAGGATGGGACAAGATTAATGACATACTCAAGAGTCTAGGAATGAGAAGAGAAACAACAAGAAACCATGATCCTAGTGGATTCATGGCATGGTTGAAGATAAGTATTAGAATCTAAAATTTTACTCACAATTTCTCTTTCCTAGAGGATGTGATCAGAAATATTTTTTATTTTTAAAAAAATGATAGAATGATGAAGAGGCTTGCCTACAATAAATTGGAGAAAGAAATAAGGGCACCCTTAATTGTTGGCTCTTGCCAAAATGCCTAATGAGATGCAAACAATAGAATATGTATTCCATAACTTTGAGATAGTTGTTGGGCACCTCAAAGGTGAAAGACTAATTCAAGAAAAGGGGAAGGCCATTGTAGTAGAAGAAGGTGAGGGGGAAACCCCTATGATGGAAGAAGGGCTAGCCATACAACCCCCTAAGGAGAATAAATTAAGTGTTTTTTAAGAGGAGAAAGAAGAAGGTGAAGGAAAAGGATATATTTGTTGCCTCTTCTCAACGAGAGGAGAAAAGAGTCCCCTGACCAACACATAAAATTCTAACACCATCTCCTCCTAGACCAACTAGATCGGAATTTATTGATATTGATTCTCCACCAAGGGAGCCACTTCTAAAGAAGCAAAAGGTTCAATCAGCTGGCTTGGTGGATTATGAAGAAGATTCTGAGGAAGAGATCTTGGTAACAAAGGAAGAAATGCAACAAGGAGTGCCTTCTACACCCAGGGAGATTGTTCCACAATAACTTAGTCTAAGATTATCAAGGCTGACCTCACTGGCTTAAATAGCCAAAATGATGTTAGAGAGGAAACATGCACAAAATTTATGGATGATGTTTCTTTTGTGAAGTCAAAAGCCTTCATGGAATTTATTTGGAGGACTGAGAAGGATGAATTTGTGAATAAAATTGCAGAGAAGAGGAGCCTCCATCCTAAGCTACCTAATGTAGTCATCCAAGCCTAGGTAATAAAATAAATGAAAGAGAAATATCAAGAAATAACTACTAAGGAAGTCAAAGCATTGGTAAGGAAAAGTGGAATTTTTTTATTTCCCAAATGGGACTTATCTTCTATGATTGAATTTGATACAGTAAAGAGGCATGATAGACCTCTCTATAATTTAGAAGAAGGTACCATAGCAAGGATTTGCATTCAGTGAACAATGGAATACATTGGTCATCTGGGCCCTAGCCTGCAATACCAAGAAGCTAGACATTGAAGAACCCGTTGTAGAATATAGGGGCATTGATAATAAAGAGAGTGTCTGACACATCAGCTATTGAGGTTTCCACAATGTTAGTTAATGTTTCTTGATTCACAAAAGCAATAGTGGAATTAGCAACTGCTAATATGGAAAGTTTCAAGAAAAAGTATAATGATTTATTGGTTGAGTATGGGAAGAATCAACAACAAACAATGCAATTGCAAATTAAATTGGCCTTATTGAAGGAACAGATGCAGAATTTGCAATCAGGAGAGCCAATGCAAATAGATAATACTTCCCCCTCTACCTCTCAAGAGCCAAAAATTGCTACTACTACACCTCTTACAATCTCTTCATGGTAAATTGTGTCCTACAATATGGGAAATGTGCCCATTTCTATGGAGGGACCAAGTACATTAGGTACACAGCAGGTAGAAGAAGTCAATAAAGAAGAACTACTTCAGAGGCTGAAATAATATGAAGAAAATATCAGTCAACATGATAAGGATATTCTTGATAGAAATTTGCAAATTGTAACTATAGTACTGGAACATCTAAACAAAGGGGTTGATAAAAGATTAATTAGAATTCATGCTAATTATTCTTCCATGAGGGATGCAATGAATTTTTTTGATATTGACAAGGAGTTGACCATTCCACTCATGGAAAGGTGGATTCCTTATCTGCAGGACTTGAGGTTAATGGTTGTAGGGTCTAACCATGATGTGAATAAACCTGAGAAGATCCAACCAACCCTTAAAATTGTGACTTGAATCCAAGAACTCCAAGGAAATATTGAGCCATTAGAGGCTAAAATAAGGGAATTGGTGAAGAAATTTCATGAAATACATCATGGCCTTTTTGCTTGATATATTGAACAACAATGGTAATATTAAGTCCCTATAGGAATTGAAGAAAGAGGCCAATGAGGTGATATTAGACCAAGCAGCCAAGATTTGTAAACAAAATGATATGAGGATGTTGAAGAAGAATATGGATATGCTTGCTCAAGTCGAGGTGTCTCTAGAGGATTTTGATAAGGAGGCTAACCAGGTTGTCACTAGATATGCTCCTTATAGGCAGAAGGCTGACTACATCATCACATTTAACTAGCCCATAGAAGAATAATTTCAAGCTTGGAAGGATAAATACCTGGATGTATTGGAGGATTGATTTGCAGTTGTGGAATGGTGAGCACAATTTTGGTTTTAAATCTGCAAACATGGTGAATAAAGGATGGGAGAAACATTGTGCATAGCTTGGAAATAGTACAAATTAGTCTTTTGCTAAAGTACGGATAAAATAATTTTTTCTCCCCAATTTGAATTTGATGACAAGGATGCAGATGTGGAGGGTCTTTCATATTTTCTACTTTTCTACATTTTATGCTTTCTTTCATTCATTCCTTGGAATGCATGGAAACAATTTTGGAGCACATGGATATTGCTACATCGGCTTAAGGGTGACTTTTGGATTGAAACTGTGTGAGTTTTTGTATCAACGCTTCAGATCACACTCCATGATCCATCATTAGGATGATATGCAAGTAAGAAGAGAAAATAATGTAAGAAGGTAGCAGACTTGGTAGTCTAAATAGGTAATGAGATTGAGAAGGCAAGAGGAGGACAAGATGAAAAGTGACAAGACAAGATAAAGAATAAGAAATTGAAAACAATAAAAGAAGGAAAACCTAATCCTCAAAGAAATAGAAACTAGGTGAACATTCTCAATCACTACAAAAACCAAAAAGATGAAAAAGGAAAGCAAGTTAAAAAGGTTAACCAACATAATGAGATAACTAAGTAAAAGAGGAAAATAAATACAACAAGAAAAGGGGAGAATAATAATAAGAAACAAAGTTAGAACCAAGAGAAAAAATGAGAACAAAAGAACAAAATGAAATCAAGAAAAAATATATAATACCATAATGTCAAATGATAATATTATGATATTCAATATTAAAAAGAAGAAAATAAATAAAATGGAAATGTAAAAAAAAATACCTAATCAACAAAAAGGAAAAATGACTAAAAAAACAATTACAAGGTAAGAGAAAACACAAAAAAGGAGCCAAGAACAAAAAATTAAAAATTAAAGAATAAGAACAAAATAATGAAAAATGAAAGGAAGAAAGAAAGGAATAGGATAGTAAATCTTGACCTACCATATAACCTTCTTCTAGGATTCTCATGGATTCATCCACTACAAGCTATTCCTTCAACATTTCACCAGTGTCTAAAATTTCCTCACGAAGGAAAGGAGATTACATTATAAATCGATTCTGAGAGTACCTAGTAATGATATATCATTTCAATCCTTCTCATATGTCATCCCATCAACACTACCATCAACCTCAACTAAATCCCCATCAAGTGAGAAACCAAAATCTAATTCCAAGATTCAAGTACTTGACAAAGGTAACAAGAACTATCATTTCAATCAAGCCTTTTTCATTGTAATGCTTCCCCAAGCACCAAAGGTTTATGGAGGGCCTAAGGAGATCAAACATGTTCAAGCAGTAACGATGGTAGCCAAACCCATGATTTTTACCAAGTGGGGAGATATGAAGGATGAGGAAATATTCAAAGAGGACCTTTCATCAATGATCTACAAAGAAGACTAAGAAGAACCACAATAGTTGCAACCCCTTTTAATTGATCCTAACAATAAAGGGTATTGGCTAGATAAGAAAATGGGATACACTAGAAAAGGTGGCCTTGGGCGACATAAACAAGGCATATGGGAGCCTATTATAGTGGAACAAAGAAATAAGAACATGGGATCAGGCTATGGTTCGATTGATGTGGTCACTCCAAACACTAGACAAACCTCTTTTAAGAAAGGAGCTCCTTCTACTGATATTAAGACATCAGATATCTACCATCTTATAGACATTGATTTACCCATTAAGAACTTATTTGAAAGCTCTAGCATAAGTATATTCCCTACCCTACCTAGAAAACCTATATTCAAAGACTATACTTATAAAATAGACTCTAACGAGTATGAATGGGATTCTCTTTTGTTTGTCACCTCTAGTGACATGACCTAGATACCCAAAGGGAGAATGATGCTAGAGCCATATTGACCATTTCAACAAATTTTGTAAGCTTTATAGATAACAATGACAACCTACCCCTTTGCTACCCATAATTAATAGATTGGGACCAACAACACCATGCACCTATTTTGGATCAATTCTAAAACGATGAAGCTATTGCAGAGTTTATGGGACTTCGAACTGATATACCATCAGGAGATCATAAAGTAGGGTTTGTCATGGAACTCAAATAAGGAGCATACTTTGGAGGGGATATTGTATCCTCTAGTTGCAAAGTTGAAAAACATAATGTAAAAATCAAAAGGAGATTACCTAGGGAAAACCACGATGTGACTCTATTGGATCTTGAAAAGAGAAAAATAAAGGTTGAATCTAAGGGTGAAAACCTCTCTAAGGTGCTCAAAGATGGAGGATTCAATCTCCCTATTTTTGAGTATCAAGAGAACTCAATGCTGCTAGTTGAAAAAGTTGTCCCCATCAATGTGGGCATAAAAGAGAACCCAAAAATCACATACCATGCAGTGTCCCTTGATCTTGAAGAGAAAGTGAACTTTCGAATATTCATCAATGAAAGGAAGATAAAATTCATGTGGACATGTGTAGACATGCCAAGGATAAATCTGACATTGGTTATACACCACCTAGCCGTATTTTCTAGAGCTAAATCCATCAAGAAAAAGCTACAAAAGATGTATCCCTAGATATCACTTTGGTAAAAGTAGAACTGGAGAAATTACTAGATGTAGACTTCATCAAACCAATTTATTATCTGGAATGGATATCAAATCTTGTACCTGTATCAAATCCCACTAGGAGCATAAGAATTTGCATAGACTTCCGAGATCTCAACAAAGCTTTCCTAAAATATGACTTCCCTCTTCCAAGCATTGATATGATTGTTGATCTAATGGTAGGGCATGAAATTTTGTCACTAATGGATGACTTTTCAAGATATAATCAGATTAAGATACCCCCTAATGATCAACATAAAACAAAATTTACTTGTGCATGGGGGACCTTTTGTTGGAACATCAGGCCCTTCGGTCTAAAGAATGTAGGAGCGACCTATCAACAGGCAATGACTACAATATTTCATAATATGTTGCATACAATTATGGAAGATTATTTGGATGATATACTAGAAAATTCCATCAAAAGTGAAGACCATTTGAAAAACCTTGCAAAATTGTTTAAAAAGCTCAAACAGTATAACTTGAGGCTCAATCCAAAAAATGTGTATTTGGGGTAACATCTAGAAAATTGTTAGGGTACATAGTGTCAAGAAGAGGCATCAAAGTAGATCTTGCAAAGGTGAAAGCCATATTAGAAATGCCTCCTCAAAAGATGTTGAAGCTAGTGATAAGTCTACATGGGAAACTACAATCCATCAGGTGATTCATCATGCAATTAGCAGACAAGTGTCATCCATTCACCCATCTCCTACACAAAGACATCACATTCAAGTGGGATGGGAAATGTGATTAAGCATTTGAATAAGTCAAAGAATATCTACTTACTCATCCAACACTAATGCCACCTATTCTAGATAAAGAAATGATACTTTATGTATCTACAACACAAGCTGAATTAGGAGCTCTCTTAGCATAGCTAGATGATAATAACAAGGAAAGAGTGGTCTACTACATTAGCCAAATATTGATGGGCTACGAATTGAAATATTTTCCCATAGAAAGAGTGTGTCTCTCTATATTCTTCGCAACATAGAAGTTGAGACACTATATATTGAACAAACAAGTAAAGCTGATCTAAAAAGTAGATCCACCAAAGTACCTACTAGCAAAAGTAGATTTGATAGGAAGGATTGCTAAATGGGTGATGATATTGAGTGAGTTTGACATAGAGTACGTAGACAAGAAAGCCATCAAAGGAAATATAATAGCAGATCAACTAGTAGAAGCACCAATGGATGATCACAAGCCTCTCACAATAGACTTCCCAAAAGAAATCATTCTGCTAACATAATAGATAAGCCGATGGACCTTGTATTTTGATGGGTCCCATACTCAACATAGCTCAGGCATAGGTATCTTATTTCTCACACCACAGGGAGATAGTATACCTAAGGCTTACCAAATTGCTCTCCCATGCATAAATAACATCTCAGAGTATGAAGCACTAATCACAAGACTCAAAATTTCCATCGAATGGAGAATTAAAGAATTGCGGGTGTATGGAGACTCCCAACTAGTGATCAGAAAATTCAATGATGAGTATCAAACAAACGATAACAAGATGATACCATATAAAAGGATGGTGGATAGTTTCAAACAATATTTTATCACTATCACCTTTGAACAAATTCCCTGGATCAACAAAAAAGTAGTCAACGCTATGGAAATGATAGGTTCACTCCTTGACATCCCACAAAACATTTCTAAGTATGAATTCCTTGTGGAGCAGCTACTCGTATCGACATTCGATATCCCAAAATTAAAACTAATGTGTTATTGTTGGTCCTAACTCACTATGGTACCATGATACATTTGACTATATCCGACATGGTATCATACCCCCTCACTTGACAACCACCAAAAGAAAACCTTTACCCATAAGACTATCTGATTCACAATCCTAGGAGACACCCTATATCATCAAATTTTAGAGGGTACTTTACTCTGATGTCTTGACGCAAAAGAAGCACAAACTACCATACAAGAGGTACACAAAGGTGTTTGTGGGTCATACTTTCAGCTTCCTACAATGATCTTAACAACTAAGCCTTTACAACTGTGATTCAGTGATTAGACATCTAACCTAAATAGCCATTTTAACCATCATGAAGGTACATTTAAATTTTCAACCTAGGGACATGAACTTGAAATGGGTCAGCATAGTATGTGCACTAGGAATTTCAAATAGTCATCTTCATTTTATAGATAAGAAAGATTCAATGTTGAAAGTAAATTTCATGGAAAAGAACAAATTAAATGTTGAATATTACTCATCAATTAAACTAAGCTAGACATACATGACAGGAATGAAAATCTAAACAACAAACAAGGAACTACTCTATCTATTTTGACTGCAGGAACAGTCAGTGCCAAATTTTGAACTACGTACTAAACAAAAACTAATAACTAATTTGACTAAACTAAGGAGAGGATTACTCACCAAGTGGGCCCCCTTGGATGAGTATCCTCTAAAACTAATGTAAACTCAAATTCTCAACTCAAAACTTCATCTTATTCATTCGGAAATGCAATTACAAAAGAGTAGCATGTTTGGAAATGCTTAGTAAACTATCAGATACAACATTAGCAACTTGGTAACCTTCAGACTCTCGAACTCCCAAAGAAGGAGAATCTAAACTTTATTTATCCTACCCACTAAACAGGGCAGCCAACTCCCACTAACTAAGAGGATGCCATTTAGGGAAAGTAGAGAAAAGAATGGAGGGCAGATACACATTCAGGGAATTTGATCAAAGATGCAAGTCCAAATGCAAACTCAATCACTGCAATAATGCGCGTGGTTGCTCAACATCGTTTGAGATCAATATAGGGTGGTTACATGTGGTTGTTAGGGGGAATCTTCGTCGTCATTCTCTAGTTGACCTTCGAACGCCTCCTTAGTAATAACCAGTTGGCGTCTGCATTCCTCAAATTAGTATTCTCAAGTGCATCTACATGGCAATGTTAGTACGCATAATAATTGCACATCTAAAACCACCTTAAAGAACATTCATCAACCGCATGCAAAATTAATATAGATAGTCCACATAATAGCTAATGTCATTAAAATTGGCAGAAATGGAATTAAACCCAATGTCTATGGTTTGAGGGAGACATTATAAAAATACCAACATCTAATTATCAAAGTCCATGTCAAATTCAGCAAATAACTATGGATTCTACCCAAATTAAGACCAAAAAATAGGCTCATCACTCCCCCCAACTTAACATTTTGTTGGTCCTCCAAGAGAGGAAGAGCCATTTTTCTACCTGGTCAAAGCTCTGAAATTTTCCACTGATAGTTGTCCAATATCAGTGTGTTTTAAGTGTGATTCAGGGTCCCAGTAGAATCCTCCCATTTTGTCAAGTCTTTTCCATCTTTTCCTTTCTTCAACAATGTCATAATGGTAGAATCTAAAATTTGGAAGAGGCCACAAGAGGATAGGTGGCTGAAAAGTCAAGGGAAGCCATTCTCGACACTTTGCTCTCCCAAGTTGGATGTACCTTTCAATCCTCTTTATTGTTGCATGATAGTTCTGGATGGAATGAGGTTCAACCTATTTTAGCTCATCAGTCAAATCATTCCATCTTTGTGATAGATATCCCTTCATGGTGTCCTCTTTTGTTGTTGTCTTTACCTCATATTCACTATAAATTTCCTCAATCTAAGGCATAATCATGTTACCATAACTAAGCTTGAAAAGAATTATGTTCCAATCTCTGTAAATATCCTTGGGGTTTCTTTTTTTTTCTCTAATGGCCAAAGGGATATTGGATTCCATCTTCCTATAAGCATTGTATTGCTCTCTCTAGCTAATCTCATTTTGCACCCAAGACATGAATTCTCTTAGTTGGATATCTCCAACATATAGCAATGGGTTCCAGTCTTGGTCTCGAGTTACAACAAAAATATGTAAATAAAACTCACATAGCAAATTCTTCATTTCAGGGGAGGCAATCCTATAAGCATTGAAAAATTCAGCAGGGGTCTCAATTGATGGATTCAAACTTGAGATGTGCTTTGATAGCTGAAAAGAGAGATATTTTTCCTTCAAGTGCAGAGCATAAAACCTTGGAGGTGTTCTACATTCTAAAATCTATGGCACCACGGTTGCAATTTTTCCCACCCTCTCTTTCATAGAGGCAATCTCTTCATTCTTTTCTTTAATAATTTCATCCCTTTCTTCAATTTCCTTTTTCAATCTTCGTTTCTCCTTTTTCCATTCTTCCTCTCGCCTTTGTTTTTCTTTCCGTAAATTTAAAATTGTTGTATGCAGTGAAAAATTAGGAGGATTATAAATTCCTACTAGGGTTTTTATTGATGGTTGTGCCCCATATAACACAATTTGCATAGATTCAGGTTGTTTTACTAGCTCAGGCTAGGGAGGTATAATTTATTTTCCCACTTCTTATTGCATGGCCTCTTCCTCTTGTTCATGTAGTTGTTGCAGGAACTCCTGATCTAACTCTCGATCTTGCTATAGGAACTCCGAATTTTCCTCATGTTCTTGAATTTCAACTTCCTCGGCAATGGCCACAAGATCTGCCAGGGTCATTTTTGTTGCCTCTTTCAATACATCTTTTTCTTTGACATTTTCCTGCCCCATTGGGGCCTCTGTGCTCTCGTGTGATGTCCTTCCACACTTAGGGTTTTTCCGTGAAGGCATATCAACCGCTAGTTTTGATTTCTTGAGAGGGCTTTCAGATTTTCCTTTGGCTATAGGATGAATAGTTTCATCCTTTCTCTTCTTAGGGCTCGACACCTCTCTTTCCATAGGTTGTGTTTTGGCTTTTCCTTTTTTTGCCTCTACCTTCTTCTTTTGTGCCCTAGTTGTTGATAGGGTTTCTAGTGGAACATCATCATTAGAGTCGGATGAAAAAAATTATTTTCTAGAGTGCCTTTTTTTAGAGGAACTAATGTCTATGGCCCCTTTTGTTGTAGGAGAATTTGTACCAAATCCAACACTGGAGGTTGAAGCACCAGGGGTGGCTTCAGTCGTGTTTATTCTCCTACTAGATCTGTGTGTCTAAGGTAAAGCCCTAGGTTATGGCTGCTCAGGTCTAAATTGATTAACATTTATAAAGTCCTCCTAGGTCATGTCGGGTACTACATCATGCAAAGATTTTTCAACCAACAATTTAATAAGGCAATGGTGTGAGACAGAGTTTTTCCTACCTTTCTGTGTTTCAGCCACCATGATGGAGAGAAGGTTGTATAAGACATTAGGCACATTCATCCTTCTTCCATGCCTCATGTGACTCAAAAGTTTGAAATGTACTGAATGTAAATTTGACAATCGACCTTCACAAGTGAGGTACCAAATAATGTAGATGGTTTCCTGCTTCCATGGTTCGGGCAGAGAGGTTCTTTTGGCACCTTTCTTGTCTATACTGATTGGAGGGTCACTATGTATTGTGAATATGGCCCTTGCTGACCTGGCATCTCTAGAAATAGGGTAATGCTCGTCATCAACAGGTAACCCTATAACTTCTGCAATTCTCTCCTCAGTTGCCACAACGTCCAGTCCTTTTACTGTAGCTTTTCCTTCTGAAAATTTATGGGTGAACTCAAGTGTAATGCCTTCATCGAAACCGTCCAGTTTTAGGAAGTAGTCCAAAAGCCATAGTTTCAAAATTCAGTCAAGCATTGTGCATCCTACAATAAGGTATCATGAGCTGAAGGCTCATTTCAAATTATTTCACCTCCCATTTTTTGTAATCACTGTCACTCTGCAAAAAATAATTCCTGTAATTCCTGTTTGAGAACAAATTCCTTTTTGCAACACTTGCTAGGTAAAATTGTCCTGCACCAATGTTGACTGAATTTTCCTTTTTTGATTTCTTTCTTTGCAATTCAAGATTATGACAAGGTCAATAATGGCAAAGACGAGGTAATAAAAGGAGTTATGATGAAAAGGAATGGTGGCGGCAATTTAGTGTCACATCACAGACACGATTCATTCCTCATTTCAAATTTTAAATTGGCTCAACTAGATTTATTGGCGTAGACAAATCATGGACTTACATGTGGACAATGTAGCTGCATCTTTCCTTTTCCCCCCCAACCTAAATTTGGACATGTGTCCACACATGCGGGATGGTAGTAGTGATTTGATTGGGGGGTGTAAAAATTATGTGAACGTCTATACTAATCATACAACGATTAAATGAATGCACTAAAAAGGTAATTAAGAGAGTAATTAATGTGCACATACCTGAATTTTTGGAGGATACACTACAAAGATCATGGAGAAAGTACCATTCACCTTTTGAGGAAATAAATTTGAGCAATCAATAATGATGAAGTGGAATGAAGTGATGGAAGAGAGAGAAAGGTAGTATGGATGGGTGGATGGGAAGAAATGGAATTCTACAAAAATATGACGAGTACGTACCTTAATTAGCCAGGAGGGACACTAGGTCCGCTACCTTTGGTTGTAGGAAGCTCGGGTGCTATAGTTTGGTTGAATTGTTGTAGGAACTCTTCTTCAGAAGTTGGCTTGTGATACAATCTAATATGATGACCATTGACTATTAATTTGAATCTGACGTGATCAATGGTGGTGATTTAAACAACTCCATTGGGAAAGACCTCAACAACTTCATATGGTCCTAGCCACCTTATCTGTAATTTTCCTGCATTATCCTAATATCGTGAGTCATAAAGCAGTGCCCAATCTCCTAGCTGAAATTTCTTCTCTTTGATAAAATTTTCATGCCATTTGATTCTTTGATTTTGTACAACTTCAGTGTGGTGCAAAGCTATCTTCCTCATCTCATCTAAAGCACTCAGTTGCATGATTCTTTCTTTTTGTGTCTCAGAAATATTCATCCCTAAGTTTAGTGCAGTCCTAAGAGTTTTGTGTTTGAATTCAATAGGCATCATAGTTGTCATCCCATACAATAGCTCAAATGGAGTGAAGCTTGTAGTAGTTTTCCAGTTGGTTTTGTAGGCCCAAATTGCTTCTAATAATCTGTTTGCCCAATCCTTTATGTGAATGGCCACTATTTTGGTTAGGATGGCTTCAATCTCTCTATTGGTCACCTCAACTTGTCCATTGTCTTGAGGGTGATAAGGAGAGTATTTACTATGCCTTATGTTATATTCATTTACTAGTGTTTTAATAAGTGTTGAGGTAAACTAAACTCCTTGGTTAGTTACTATTTCTCTTGGCACTCCAACCATGTGAAAATTTCTTCATAAATAAATTTTGCAACTTTGGTTTCTCTAGCACGTTTCATGGCCTTGACTTCTACCCATTTAGTTACATAATCAGTGCATACAAGGATATAAGACTTGTCATTTGATGGGGGATCAATGGGTCCCAAAAAATCCAATCCCCACTTGTCAAAGGGGGTGACTACAACTTGGGGATAGATTGGCATCTCATCTGATTTGGTTGGCCTACCCATTCTTTAGCACCTATCAGATTTCCTTATATATCTTCCTGCATCCTTGTAGAGTGTAGGCCAATAGTAATCTGCGTTCAAAATATTCATTGTTGTCCTTTTGCCTCCAAAATTCCCTCCATAGGGTTCATCATGGCATGCATGCAGGATGTCATATGTCTCATCTTCCCTCATGCATCTTCTCATAACATGATCTGGTCCAGTATAAAATAACCATCCAACAATCCATGTAAAAGGGAAAGACTTTTCAATGAGTACTCTTCTTTCTTTTGGAGAGAAGTGAGGAGGAACTCTCCCTATCACAAGGTAATTAGCTATGTCAGCATAGCAGGGCGTGTGCACAGTAATATAAAATAGATGCTCATTAGGAAAGGAATCATCTATGCCCTAATTGTCTTTTGATGTGGTCAATTTGGAAAGAAAATCTGCAACAACATTGGCCTTTCCTGGTTTGTCCATAATGGTTATGTCAAACTCTTGCATCAGCAATAACCATCTGGCTAACCTACTTGAGATCAGAGGTTTGTTCATGAGATATTTGAATGTTGCATGATTAGTGTGCACAAAGATTTGGTAGCCTATTATGTAGTGCTTGAATTTTTTCCGGGAGTAGATTACTTCCATCATTTATTTTTTTGTGACTATATAATTGAATTCATCTCCTTTTAAATTTGTGCTTAAAAAGTAAATGGCATTTTCAATGGCTCCTTCTTTTTGTCCTAAGATTATTCTTATAGCATAATATGATCCATCAGTGTGGATGTGAAAAGGAATTTCCCAATTAGGTCCCTTAAGTACAAGAGCATGAGTCAAGGCTACCTTCAAGTCATAAAATGTTGTGGCACAATCTTTTGTCCACTGAAATTCAACATCTTTGGTCAAGAGAGTATACAAGGGTGTTGATATCTTACTGAAGCCTTTGATGAAATTCCTGTAATATCCTACATGTCCCAAGAAAATCCTAACATATTTTTGTTTTGCAGGTGTAGGTAAATAGTAATTACCTTAATTTTTGCAGGATCTGCCCGAATTCCTTTGTGGGAAATATGGTGGCCAAGAACTACACCTTCCTGCATTATCATGAAGCACTTCTCACTGTTTAAAGAGAGATTTTGGTCTTCACATCTCTGTAAGAATTTCCTGAGATTCTCTAATTTACTTCATCAAAATCAGCACCATAGGTGGTCAAGTCATCCATATAGATTTCCATGCAGTCAAGAGAGAAATCTGAAAATATGTTGATGACTACTCTCTGAAAGGTTGCATGTGCGCTGCATAAACCAAAGGGAAGCACTAAATAATAATATGTCCCCCATGGACATGTGAAGGTTGTTTTATCCTAGTCCTCAAGTGTGATTTGAATCTGATAGTAGCCATAGAATTCGTCAAGGTAAGAGAAGTATTGCTTTCCTGCAAGTGAGTCCAACACTTGATCAACAAAAGGCAAGGGAAAATGGTCTTTCTTAGTAGCAGCATTGAGTTCTCTATAATCAATATAGACTCACCATTTTCTTCCCTTCTTGGGCACAATCACCAATGGGGATACCCACTAGTTGTCCGAGATAGGATAGATAAAGCCCGCATCTAGCAACTTTTGCAGCTTTGTTTTGACAATCTCCCTTAATTCAGGGTTGATTCTTCTTTGTGGTTTCTTGACCAATTGACAATCATCCTTGATATATATCCTATGGATGCAAAGCTTGGGGTCTAGGCCTTTCATATCATGGTAATCCCATGCAAATTTATTTTTGTGGGCCTTCAACAAATTTATCAATGACAAATGTTGTTTTTCTCCCAATTTGTTGTTAATATTCAAACATTTTCCCTTAAACACCTGAACTTGTGTAGTTAACTCTATCATAGTTGTTTCATTAATACATGGTACTTTAAGTTCATATGGCAGAATTATTTGGAACATACCTGTTGCTGCAAGAATTTTTTCTATAGGAAGAGTGGTTGCAGGAAGTCTGTCTGCAGAAATAGTGGATGCAGGAAGATCAGGTAGAGAAAGCAAAAGTGTCTTCACTAGATCAAAAGAACTAGATGCATGAGAGGGTGGCACCTCCTCTATCTCGCAATGGTTCTGAATTATATTATATAACACTTCATCTTCATCTTGAAGCTACAAGAATGGCCTTCTACCTAACATCATAAGTTGTGTCACAGAGTTAGCTTCCTTGGCCTCTTCACCTACATGCGGCCATACAGGATTATCCTTCGTATGGGATGGCTGAGCAAGAGGATAGAGAGCAAGCTTTTTGGTGCTCCTACCATCAGAAATGGTCATTTCACCTGACCGACATCCAATATAAGAATCTTTTGTTGCTAACCATGGTCTTCCAAGGATGATAGGATACCCACCGAGTGTAGCTTTTGGAGAAAGAATCATGAAGTCGACTGGATACTCTCAAGAATCTAGAATCACCACAAGGTTGTCTACTATGTCATTAGGCTTAATAGTGGAGCTATCAACAAGCTGCAAGATAGTAGTAGTATTTTGCACACTCACAAAGTTCAGTTGTTGTAGGATGTCCTTAGTCATCACATTTATTGCTACACCCAAGTCAATCAAAGCATTCTTTATGTGTGTTCCATTGATAATGACTTCAACCATAGGACTACCTAGATCATTGTACTTGGGGATAGTCACTTTACCAAGCATGATGTTAACCAGTTGTCCCACTACATGAACTGTAGTCGGGTCTTTCTTTTTCCTGCCCGGCTTCTTGAGGCATGCTTCTTTGATTGCTTTCCCATATATAGGGACATATTTTATGGCCTGGAATAAGGGTATCTGGACACATATAAGGTTCAACTAGTATAGAATGTCAAAAGTGGTGCCCTCCTTGTCTTCCTTTTGTTTGGAAACTTCCAATATATCAGGGAATGGTTGTTCTTGTGTCGTTTGTTTGGCTGGAACCGATTCAGGATTTTTAGGTGCACCAGGTTGAATGGGAATATTTAGGGGTTATTCTTCTTCCATAAGAAGCTCAGTGATGATAGGTGTGGAAGGAGTTGGCAGAGTGGTTCCTGAATGCAAATTCATGTTACTTAAACTCACAACATATGCATGAAATTGATTTGAATCAGAAGAGTATACAGGTTGTTGTGGTTTATTAGTTGGGTTAGGTGTGGGTTGAGCTGGTAACTGGGTGGGTTTAGGCACATTTGGATTGGGATTGGCAAGGGGAGGCATGATAGTAGGTTGCTATGGTTGAGAAGGTGGCTTCATGTAACTAGTTGTCCGATTTGGCCACTTTTGTCCACCTCTCCATTGGGATGCTTTTTGCTAGTTTCTTGGAGGTGGCTGCCAAGGTCCTTGAAACTGCTGCCAATTCCCCTAAGGCTGTTGCCACTAAGGTGCATAATTTTGATAATTGGGCCAAGAATTTGGAGAGTTACCCCAAGACTGTGGTGGATATCCTCCATATTTGGATGGACATAGGGGCTTCCACTAGTTACCAGATGAATATGAATTAAAATATGGTCCAAAAAAAGATAGTGGATCTGGTGGCATACCTTGTCTTGGAGCCCATGGCCTTTTCTATGCAACAAAGGAGACTTGATCTTCCTCAGTCTAGATTGGTTTGAACTCGGGTGGAATCTTCTTTCTATCAATGTTAGCTACCATCTTGCATCTGAAGTCCTTCTTTTGTCTACAATGAGGGCAATATTCTTTTAGCATTGCCTCTGCCTCCTCATGTTTCTTCTTGGCCTAAAGTGTATCTAGCTGAGTAGCTAGATTGTTTATGATATCTTGCTTGAAATCTTCCAGCAAGTGAGTAATCTTCATCCTTGAAACTCCATTGGGGGATAACTTACCCATAGAGGATTGGTAAGCTATCCCTTTCTTTGAGGCTGCCCTAGAATAGTTCTGGCATATCTTCTTAATATCCTCCCAAGGAACTTGAGTGACATCTCCTCCTGCCATCAGGTCCAAGGCATCAGTGTAGATTTCATTTATTCCTCTCAAGAAAAGAAGCTTATGTGATTCTTCATTGAGTTTATGATGTGGAGATTTCTACAAACAAAATAGAAACCTTGAAATGAAATCCTCCAAGCTTTCATCTTCCTTTTGCTGCATTCTAAAAATGTATCCTCCTCTCATATCATTGCCCCTGTAGTACTCTTTGTATTTCTCAAGGAACTTAGTCTTCATATCCTCCCAAGTCTCCACAGTATCTCTGGAAAGTCTCATAAACCATCTTAATGCAACTTCTTTCAAAGTGGTGGCAAATAGCTTAAGCCTATGGGCATTAGTGGTATAGTCATAGCTTCTGCAGAGTATATCAAACTCAAACAAGAATGTATCGGGATCTTCTGTGACAAGCCCGTAGAATTTAGGAAGTACTGAAGCAGGGATATTTTTGAGGTTACCTACTTCATTTTGTTGACCAATGGGAAAAGGAAAAGCTGGTTGGTTCTACCTATTAGGCTTGTTTCCATTTGCATCAGCCATGCCTGCTTGATGAAGTTTCAAATTAAAGGGTTCTTCAACTAGATTTTGATCTTCAAGAGAAACTTCAAAATTGGTTAGGTCAGGGAATGTATCAGTAAAGGGATGTGGCTCTTCTTCTTCTTCATTTCTGGGTAGATTTGAAAGCTCTACTATCTGAAATTGTTTTGGATTATTAGGAAGAAATCTCCCATAAGCATCTCTTCTTATTCTATGCATGCAGTATCACTCAGCATTAGTCAACTCACACAAAGAATTGGTGAAAGAATAGTGGATCATAACTTCTAAACATTAAGATAAAACTCTAGAAAATACTATAGCAGAAAGAAAACCAGCAATGGCTTCAAAGAACTCCCTAGTTTCACACCATCCTTGGTAATGGCGCCAAAAATGTCGACCTCCTACAATGATCTTAACAACTAAGCCTTTACAGTCATGATTCAAACATTGGACATCTAACTTGAATAGCCATTTTAATCATCATGAAGGTACATTTAAATTGTCAACCAAAGGACGTGAACTTGAAATGGGTCAGCATAGTATATGCACTAGGAATTTCAAAGTAGTCATCTTCATTCTACAGCTAAGAAAGATTCAATGTTGAAAGTAAATTGCATGGAGAGGAATTAAGTAAATGTTGAGCATTACTCATCAATTAAACTAAGGTGAACATGCATGACAAGAATGAAAATATGAACAACAAACAGGGAACTACTATGTCTACTTTCACTGCAGGAACAGTCACATAATGGAATTCTAGTGGGTGCAGGAACAGTCAATGCTAGATTCTGAACTAAGTACTAAACAAAAGTAATAACTAATCTAACTAAACTAAGGAGTGGATTACTCACCAAGTGGGCCCCCTTGGATGAGTATCCTCTAAAACTAATGTAAACTCAAATGCTCAACTTAGAACTTCGTCTTATTCATTCAAAAATGCAATTACAAAAGCGTAGCATGTCTGGAAATGCTTAGTAAACTATCAGATACAACATCAGCAACTTGGTAACCTTCAGACTCTCGAACTCCCAAAGAAGGAGAATCTAAACTTTATTTATCCTACCCACTAAACAGGACAGTCAACTCCCACTAACTAGGAGGATGCCATTTAGGGAAATCAGAGAAAATAATGGAGGGCGGCTACACATGCAGGGAATCCGGTCAGACATGCAAGTCCAAACATAGACTCAATCACTGCAGTAACGTTCACAGCTGCTCAACATCATGGAAGATCAATATAAGGTGGTTACATGTAGCTGTCGGGGGGAAATCTCCTTCGTCATTCTCCAGTTGACCTTCAAACCTCTCCTCAATAATAACTAACTGGCAGCTACATTTTTCAAATTAGCATCCTCAAGTGCGTCTACATGGAAATGTTAGTACGCATAATAATTGCACATCTAAAACCACCTTAAAGAACATTCATCAACCACATGCAAAATTAATATAGATAGTCCACATAATAGCTAATGTCATTGAAACTAGCAGAAATGGAATTAAACGCAATGTCTATGGTTTGAGGGAAACATTATAAAAATACCAACATTTAATTATCAAAGTCCATTTCAACTTCAGAAAATAACTATGGATTCTACCCAAATTAAGACCGAAAACTAGGCTCATCACCCACTCTAGTGGACCTAACCTAGCACAAAAGTTACTAAGAACAAGATACTACTGACTGGCAATGGAGCAAGAACCTATTTCCTACACAATAAAATGTCACCAATGTTAGTAGCACAATGACCTCATTCATGCACCAGCATAAGAGCTAAGATGTATCACGACACCATGGCCTTTTTCATAGTGGGGATTAGACTTGGTAGGTAAGATCTTCCTTGCCTCTTCAAATAGGCATAAGTTCATTATTATCACAACAAAATACTTCACAACATGGATAGAAGCCATTCCATTAACCTACATCATAGGGAAATAGATATTCAATTTCATCTTGAATTATCTGATATGTTGATATGGGATTCCTCAAATCATCATAATGAACAATGGGATCATGTTCAAGAACCAAGATGTTGAAGATATTTATTCCAAGTTCTCTATCGAGCATATATTCTCCACTCCCTATTACCCCCAAGGAAATGGTCAAGCTAAAGTGTTTAACAAAACCACACTGAAAATACTAAAAAAGACTACTAATGATGTCGATCGTGATTGGAATCTACAACTAAACCCATCCCTATGGGCTTATCGAACTAGTATTTGCACACCTATAAGTGCCACACCATTTTCCTTGGTCTATGGATCTGAAGCTTACCTATTGAATTTAAAATCCCCTCACTGCAAATATCACTTAAAGGCATGGTCAGCAATGAAGAGTATCAGGTATCCAGATTGAATGAGTTGTAACTCCTAGATGAAAATCATTTGAGCACGTTAAACCATCTCCAATTTTATCATAATCAGCTCAAACAAAGCTACAATAAAAAGATCAAGAACAAAAACTTTTAGATTGGTGACTTGGTACTCAAAGAGAATCAAAAGGTACAACTAAATCGAGATGGCAAAGGTAAGTTTGAACCTAGTTGGTTAGGTCCATTCATCATCACAAAAAGCTACAGCTCTGGAGCTTACCAATTGGCTACTCCTAAAGGAGAACCTTTAGTTGAACCATTAAACAAAAACCACCTTAAGAAGTATACTTTAACACATCAAAATACCCCAGGAAAAAGGGTAAAAATCCAAAAAAATCAAAAAGCAAGAAAATAGTAAAGAGAAATAAAATGTTCTTTAAGTGAAAACCACTTTATGGCACTTCTAGAATAGGCACCATAGTGAAAACTTGGCAAACAAGCACTAAATATTGAATAAGACTTGCATCGTTACCCATGAACATTATCTGAAGCATCCACCCATTTGTCCCATAATAAAATGTGTGTCCAACCATGGCTTGATGACTGAAGTATTGAAGCTTTTTGCATCATCACATCCATCTCCCCTAGAGAAGGTAGTCTTGTGTCGAACTGGGGGCAACATCCCAAAACTAATAGTGGATTGGATCCTAGTGCATCCCATCATGGTCATAAACTATCAAAAAATAAAAACATCCAAAAAACAAAAAAACCAAAACAAAGTCATAAAGTATCAAAATCCCAAAAAATGTGTTATGCTTTTGAGTTAGCACCGATCGAACTATGCGGTCTCTATGTGTACAATGTAGGAAATTCTTATCAACCCTCGAGGCCCTAGGTCAATCCCCTTAGGTATCTATCATGCTTTCTTTCAATTTAGTCAAAAAATTCAAAATTCAAAAACATTCAAAAAACAAAAATGATCAAAAACATGTTCTTATCAAACTAAGTGAACTATGAGCCTCTGCATGTACAACGGAGGTAAGGATTATCTTTGATGATCCCCCAATGCCCTAGGTTAGTCCCCTGAAAACAACAAAAATGGCATCAAAAAAAATCAAAAAATAAAAATAAAAATCCTACCTCCATTATCGAACAATCTGCAATAAAATTTTCATCCATAATAAACAACTGTAACCCTCACCCTTTGACAACACAAACAACAAACAAAACAAATTTCAAAATCAAAAATTCCAAAGTGAAGATCGAAACGATTAGACAAATATCAAGTGCAAACAAAGCCAAAATGTTAACTACCTATCTATTGACAATTCACCAACAACATCCTGAGATATGTCTTAACGGATCCATTCCTACAATAGATATCATCAACACCATATAACAGCCTGAAACCTCAGAAGAGATATGGAAAGTGATACTTTAGCATTGTTTATCTTTTCATAGTTGTATCTTTTTTGATTTATTGTAATACCACATTCCCAGGATCTCTTGAGGATGTCCATGAGGATTTAGAGAAGAAGGAATGGTGGTATTAACAGTCATTTTTTGTTAAATCTGTTTGTAAGATGTTTTTGTGATACTACCACAATGAATACTTTCTTTGTTTGGTGTATGGAAGTTTTTTTGAGACAATTCATGTAGCAATTACATGTTAGGTATTTCATACCTCTCTGTGTAACTGGTCCAAAAAAAATTAACACAACTCAACCCTATATTCTAAACAAGGTTTTTGTATGTCTGGTATGAGCAAGGATATTCTTTGTATGCCGAGTCAAAGTCCATGCAATGGATAAAAAGCCACCTTGGTCATTAATACCCTAGTGCATCATGTATGTTTGCTACATCAATAAGGATTGTTAAAGATACGAAGACTCTATGCAAAGCAAAAGAAAAATCATCAATGACTAACAAAATCAATTTTCTTCTAAATCTAACTAACATTTTCTTCTAGTCAACATTTCTTTTGTCAGTCCTTGCACTTAAAATGCATCACATCAACTTATCAAAAACTTTGGTTTGAAATTATCTATAATTTTCACCAAATTTCCCAAGGGGGCACCATGCTATCCCATCTAGGGCATAGTGGGGCAATTTTTTCACCTAGGGCAACTCTTGAGTAGGAATTTTTGAATTTTTTTAACACAACGCTCAAAATCGCATTGTATCAAAGAGGGGCAAAATGTAGACATGTAAAAATGACCTAACACATATCACACAACCTAAATGACATTTTCTCATCATCGACATCATTATCACCTAATATCAATGCATTTCACATCAATTACATCAACAACCCTAATTTCCTCTATTAATTGAATAATATTACATTATTTAAATAATTCACTTTTTCATCATTTTTGACTAATTAAATAAGTTTCATTTATTTAATAAATTCCTAATCCAACTTTATTCCTCCTAATTAATTAAATAACGTCAATTATTTAGTTATGTTACTATTTTACCCTATTCCCCTAAATAAATTTAATTATTAATTAATTGCCTTCACCCACTTTCACGATTGGCAAATTGCGATCCCTTGATTATTCACTCCGATTGGCTGAATTATCCATCTATTTCCTAACTAATTCATCTATTCTTCAATCCCACTAAAGGCTCAACATGATTTCTTCAATCCCACTAAAGGCTTAATCTATTTCCTCAATTCCACTAAACACTCAAACTGATTTTATCAATTACACCAATTACTTAATCAAAGTCCATTGATTATTCTCATCTAATTCCTCTCAACATCTTTCAACTGTTGATCAGGATATTCTACTACACAATCTTGAGTTTCATTTCGAAACGCAAATTCTATATAGAAACTTCATTTCTTCTCAAAAATGATCGGAGAATTGACATCTTTGCACAATGAAGTAATTCCAAATCAATCATTGATTTCTTGGAATCTTTTACATACATCTTCGATCAACATCACATAACTTTGAAGCTTTTTCTACGCAAAAATGGAGGCTTCACATTGATACAACAATCCAACATCATTGCGAATACACTTCGACACACGATGGGTAACTTTATGTTTTACTGAATTCATTGTTCTTTTTTTTCAATTGCTTTCTCGAGTTCAGTATTTTGTATTGTTCATTTTGTGAATAATGAGTATGAATCTAAATCCTTGTTTTAAATTAGAATAGTTTTTAATTCATTTAACATTGATTATCTTACGCTTACCGATTTCCCCCTTACACAATAGTACAATCCATAATGCACATTTATGTAGCCTTGACCAACTTTAGAAAAGAGATGTTATGGTTGATGGTAGGAGGCCTTGCCACAGTAATTTTTATAGAAACTTGGACTAGTACTTATAACTAAGGAAAAATTCAGGTTAGCAATACAAAGCATAAACAAGCCAAACCCTACCTAACAATGAAGCACAATGGAACATAAAAAGCATAAACCAATGAACAATATCATCAAAAATCCTCATGCATTCCATGATTAATCTCCATTTCCCCTCTTCACTTTGTTGTAAATAGTATTTTCCCTCAGATTTTATGGAGCAACTATGACCTATGACAAAGACCTTAGAAAAATATTGAAGGATTTAACTAAGCAATTTGCAAGTGTACTCAGAAATTCACAAGCATAAAGTCGTCAAGCATTAAGTCATGACAGAATGAGGCTGACACGGTCTCTTTACAGAAGCCAATGTTTTGGATGAGTGAACAAGATTAATAATTAAAATATGCCCTAAGATGGAAGGTTGAGATTGAATGTGACAATTAGCAATTAGGGTTAGGGAAGAATTAGGTTAAGATTTGAAATGGAAAGCTATGACTTTTAGGAAAATTAAATCAAGAGAGATTGTTGGAAAATCAAATAAGAATTTAAAATTATTTGATTTAGGAGGAAAGTTAATTTTTTTGAATTAAAAAATAATTTAATTCAAAAGAGGTAATGTCATGATAGTAAATAATGATTTTTAATTATTTACTTTGTGGGAAAATGGAAAGTGGGATTTAAATAAATGATTTTATTTAAATTTGGAGGAAAAGACAAAAAGGACAATCAAATAATTAATGAAAAATATTTAATTGTAGAGGAAAGGGAAAGTGAATAATAATTAAATAAATTTAGGAATTTATTTAATTATAGAGGGATACATGAAATTAGTGGTGTATTTAAATAAATAAATATAATTTGTTTATTTGAATAATCAAGAGGAATAAAAGATAGGAATTAATTAAATAAATAAGAATTATTTAATTAATAGTTGAATTGGGATCATAGGACATAATTAAATATTTAATTATGTTGAGAGGGAATATGGTAAGTCATAAAAAAAATAAAAGCTTGTAGGCCTAGGTCATTTTTATGTGTCTACATTTTTCCCATCTTTGTCATGATGTGGTTCATCACATCGTGACAAAGAAAATTCAATCAAAACATGCCCCAGTGTCAGTAGGGTAGACCTATGCCCCCTCAGAAGAATTTTATAATTTTTTCAAAAAAAATAAAAATAATACAAGTCAAATTGATAGGTAGAAAGGCCATGGTGATGAAAGAATTGGTTTTTGGGACCCTCAGAGTCGACAACATGCAGTTTGAAGGCCTAGGTGAAGCACAACCAGCACAAACCCTAATTTTGGGGCAGTATAAATAGGAAATTGGTAAGTCAAAGTTTCATTTTGCACTTTTGAAGGTTGGAGACTAGGAGCTCTAAGTGAAAATGGAGTGTGTTCCTTGCAACGAGCATAGAGCCTATCGATTGCGGACATTCAGACTACCAGAGGGCGTAGGAGATCTAGTGAGTACCCTCAAACCCACTTTTTCAATTTTTCATTTCACACATTTCTAGGTAGGATAATTTTTTAGTAGTCAATTACATCATTTCGTGATAGTCGCAAGTACTATCATGTTTGCCGTAATTTCCTACTGTTCGACGCAAGTGTAATGAACATGCCTAGGGTAGGATAGGTTTAGAATTTTTTTGCAACGCAAGTGCAATTGTTCGACACATCCGTGGGGTTTTTGGCCCACATTCATGATTGTGTGACAAAATCAGCTATGTTGATGCACAATCATTAGGGTTTAGTCGCAACCGTTAGGGCTTGCATGCAACTCTTAGGGGTTATGCAAAACTATTTACATAGGTCACAATTGCTTTAGGGGTTCGACGCAATCTAGCTCCTGCGACGCATCTGAAAAAGTATGCGACGTATTCGCCGTTACGCAACACAATTGATAACTGTGCAACACAATTTCCTAGTAACAAGTTTGCCCTAGTTTAGAATTGACTTGCTTTTATGACATGTGCCAAATATATTGAGTTAAGATTTTTAACTAACGCAGTGTCCATCATGCTGGTCACAGGTTCATTTGGATCTGATTTATACTCGAGAGTGACGACCACTGAAGACTTATCGATTGCGGGATCAGTTGACTAGCATTGAAAAGTGCAGGTTAAGGAACCTTGGGTTATTCCACGTGACATTCATGCCCGTCATTAGGGAAAACAAGGGTATGTTGAGTGCACTTTCTGAGAGATGGCTATCGGAGACATATTCATTTCATCTTCCTATAGGAGAGGCAACTATTACTTTAGAGGATGTCTACAGGATTCTTTGGTTGTCGATCTAAGGTGAGAGGGTCAGATTTGACCCAAGTTGAGGATATTAGGTGTTGACTATTTATTATCTATATGGAGATGTAAGGGATCTAGGTATTGACTACTATAAGATCTGAAGGGAGACATTGGCTACACGATATGAGTGATTTGACTGTATACTATGTACATTGATAGTCGGGGTAGTTATGCCAGACTGTCAAGTGCATGGATTTCCTGTCATATGGCAGGAGATGCTTGTTGGGATGATGGTTAGTGACACTTTATATGCTTGGGGGGCATGTTTGTTAGTTATGGTTTATTTTCAATTACATGACATAACTTTTCAATTTGGTTAGCCTATGAGTTTTGGGGTCACTTTGTTGATGGTCTAGGCTTGGGAGCACATTGCGGTGTTTCATCCACCAATTCATCAATAGTTGGGGGCCAACATACCATATGTATATATGTACGGAGGATAAGTCACACAGATGCATGTCGACAATATTGGCTACTGGTGACATGGGTTTGACACTTTGGTTAGTTTCACATGGAGTTCATGGATGGATTATGCCTAGTGGCCAAATGAGGATCAACATCTATAGTGGTGCCGATAGGAGATCTGATAGGGTGGACTATACAGACACAACACATCATTGACATGTATCTTACAGATTAGGTTTTGAGGCAGTTCAGTGAGCAGCAGGGTTTGCCATGAGGTCTAGCAGTGTTTTCTCGATCATCTAGAGAGGTGACACCATGGGGCTTGGTGATTGCAGTGGCTATAACTAAGAATTCCATAGATGTATTATAGGAATTTTTTTAGGCATTGAGAGGGGTTCCAACAGATGTAGGTATCACAATCGAGTATGATGCATGGTGGTTAGTTCACAAGCCTATCTCATTGACTGGTCCAAATCAGCCAGCTTCAGTAGTGTGATGAGGATGTGTTCCTCGAGGTAGGAGAGGCAGATATAGAGGGAGGGGGTGGAGGGAGAGGAGGTAGTGGCCAGGGTGATGGTGGTGGAGATGGGAGAGGAGGGGGTGGTGGGAGGAGGCAATGAAAGAGGTTACAGAGGAGGAGGAGGAGTAGATCACTTTCTCTTATCTGGGAGGAGGGGGAGGAGGAGGGGAGAGAGGAGGAGGTGATATAGGAGGGTAGGTAGGAGGAGGAGAGAGAAAAGGATGCAAGACAAGAGGAAGGTATGCAAGAGGAGGAGAGAGAGGAGGAGGCCATGCAAGATGAGGAGGCAGAGAATCTAGATGTACTAGACGGGGCAGCCGACATGGATGTGGAGATAGAAGGGCATAAGGATCAGCCCGAGGATGAGGAGGAGTGGATCCTATGTGAGATGATCATGCATGGAGATGAGGGATTCAAGGATGTTCTTATTAGAGGAAAGACAACGGATAGGGATCAAGAGCTAGCTAGCCTACAGGCTAGAGTATAGGCATTGGAGGTCAAATTGTAGACCTTATAGGTGGAGAGGGATGGCCTATAGGTAGAGGGGGATACCCTATAGTCTAAGAGAGACACATTTGTTATTAGGGAATAGCAGGCAGAGCAAAGGAGCATAGATTTCATTGCTACCTATAGTGGGTCCATAGCGGAAACGGTTAGAGAGGTTGTCAAGATAGGGTGTCGAGAGAAGTACTATAGGCAACTATATGAGGAGGCATTTCCACCAGAGTGGCAGAAACCTATTGCCTCAAAGGTTATCAGCAATGGTTGGTCCCATAGCAGGCAATCTCATAGCAGATCAATCCGAGGTGAGAGCGGCAACATGGGTTCAGGAGATCATGGCAACACTGGCTAGACATATGTTGGCTTATGTATTTTTGCACTTATATTTTTGGCCATCGAGCCTATGAGCTCTTATTGTTGGGAGATACATTATGACATTGTACTGTGACACTTTTTGAGTGATATATATATATATATCATTTTTTGCGGTGATTATATGATATGCAATTCTTTTCATGATATGCAGTCTTTTATTGTGTATGTTTTATGGATGATAGTGTATGAGTTATGTTATGATTATGCAACCTATGATGATTTCTTAATTCTATCTGATGGTGTATGCATTTATTTTTATGGTGTTATGGATGTCATGTCCTGATGAGATTCTAATGATTATGAGATGTTATGTTATGTTATGTTATGTTATGTTATGTTATGTAATGTTATGTTATGTTATGTTATGTTATGTTATGTTATGTTATGTTATGTTATTGCAAATGGAATTATGCAAATGATATGTAAATGGATTTATGTATATGATATGTAAATGCAAATTATATGTAAATGGATTTAGGAAAATGATATGTAAATGTATTGATGCACATGTGGTATGTAGAGCCTATGTGACATTATATGAAAACCCTTACATGGTCATGTATGCAGTTGTGTTTTTGTGTGTCATAGGATGCCATGATAATGCAAGAAAGAGGAAGTGTTAGCACGGAAGACATGAATGCTAGTATTAGAAAGAAACCTTCAATATTTTTCCAAAGTAAAAATAGGTGTTGCATTAATCATCATTGGGAGGATTATTGAAATGGACAACAAACACCATGATATGACATAAATTGATGGTGTGTAAGTTCGTGCCATTGCATAAAACAAACAGTCACAGACAAGGAAGATCGTGACTCATACAAGGAGCCCAATTGCCCTAGTATTTTGTCACAATCAACCACAAACAATAATAAAAAAGAAAGACACATCATGAAACATCGTTGCTCCTCTAAATCCTATACAGGACATCCTCGAAGTGGCTAGCATCATGGTGAAAAATAAAATGATAAATGTGACAATATTTAAAGACAATGTTTCGCCAAAGTGTTTGCCAAGAGTGTTTGGATGCCAAGATTATTAATGTCGAAATACCAATTTTGACGAAGCCTAGTTTTGTGTTAGGTAGGCTAATGTGTGATAAATGTTGAGGATTCAAATTTAAGGACACATCCTAAATAATTTCGATGTTAGGAGTGTAGATTCCCAATGTTGATAAAATTCCCCAAAATGCCAGTTGAGGGTGTCGGTGCTCAGGAAAGACATATCCTGAAGCAAAAAGAAGGTGACAAGGATCATTCCCCAGAAAGATATATCCAAAGAATGACCAAGAATTGAAAGTTTGATATTGTCATGATATTTAACCAAGTTTGACGAGATGACCCAATTGACTGCATGTCGCATTTCAAGTGTCATTGTGGTTGAAATGCTTGTTGACTAGTTGCAAAGATTTGCTTAAGAGTTATCTAATTTAGGATGTTGTGAAGAGACAAAGACCGACTTGATAAACCCTAAGGGAATAGACCTAGGGGGCCTCGAGGGCTCATCGACAAATGGCCTTTCCTATGTAGCAATGCATAGAGACCTCATAGTTCAACAGGACATTTCTTTGTTTTAGTTACAAACGACTTAGTCATGATTTTATTTGAAAAACATAAAAGGACCCACCTAATGCCTCGGGGGCACATCGACAGATGGCCTTGCCTACATTTAGTCACAGAGGAAACATAGTTCAAAAATGACATGGACTGACTGACATGATTCACTTGGAAAAGACCAAGTGATGTACCTATTAGACTGAAATGACAATCTGATAGTGAAAACTTAAAATACTGACTCGGGTGGTCTCAGGGGTACATCAAGTGATGACCTTGCCTATGTAGCAAATGTGTAGAGATCGTGTAGTTTGACCATTCTAATTATGACTTGACTTAGACCGATTTTGACTCTATTTTTGGGATTTTGAAAGATATCTGAATGTTTTTGGGTTTGGGGGAATATTCGATTTTTTTGTCTTTTTGAGGTTTGATGATGTTTTTGGATTATTGTGGATATTTGATTATTTTGGCATTTTTTCAAGACATTTTATGATTTTTAGTGATTTTCTGAATATACGAGACCATGTGCAAGACCCATTACAGATCAAGTGTTAAAAGTGCTTCCCCCAATCAGGTCTAGGACTAACCAGGATGAATGCAATGGAATGGGATGGACACGTGAGGAAAAGGGGTTGATGCGCAAGGTATGATGTCAACCGTTGTCATCCATGAAAAGAAATAGCAAGACCTTATGACGGATGTTGTGAGGGTGTCAAAATATTGGGTTTTTATAATGGACAAAGGTAGATGGAGTGATAGTAGATGGCGAAGTAATATTTCCTACACATGGCACCTGCTTGCTAGGTTTTCACCATGGTACTCATCCAAAGTGCCACCGAAGTGGTTTTCACTATTGGACGAATTATTTCTCTACTATTTTTGATATATTTTTTAATTTTTTTGGTGTTACCAAGATGCCTGTTTGCCAGGTTTTCATAGTGTAAGGATTTTTTTTTTGTATTTTTGCATTTTTTTGCATTTTTATGGTTTTGGCCAGGCTCTTTGAAGCTATGTGTAGAACATGTGGAGATGCAAACTATTTATGGGTTATGATAATTTTTTTCCTTTTGGAGTAGACAACTGATAAGCAAAACAACCAAAATATGTAGTGATGACATATGGACCCAACCAATTAGGTTCAAAATTTTCAATTTTCTCATGTTCAACTTGATTCTTCAGGTTCTACATCAAGACCAAGTCGCCAATGTCAAAGTTTCAGACCATAACTCTTTTGTTGTAACTTTTAAAAAGGCGATTATGATATGCCTGTAGGTGATTCAAGGCATTTTTTTGGTATTCCTCTAATAATTCTAGCTCATTCAATCGAGACTATCAGTATTTCTCATCATCAATCAATCCTTTCATAGAGACCCATAAGGAGGGGACTTCAACCTCAATGGGCAAGATAGCTTTGGATCCGAAGACCAAGGCAAATGGAGTGGCATCCATAAGCATGTAGATGTTGGTGTGGTGGGCCCATAGGGTAGGGTCAAGTTGGAGGTTCCAATCACAACCAACATTATTGGCAATCTTCTTGAGAATTTTGATTATTGTCTTATTGGATGCCTTGGCTTGGTCGTTAACTTGCAGGTAATATGGTGTGGAGAAATGATGTTCAATATGGAATTTCTCACAAAGCTCATGGAAATCTTGGTTTTTAAAAGGATGGCCATTATTTGTGATGATGGATTGGGGAACACCATACCACCATATGATGTAGCTAAGGATGAATTTGGAAATTTGTTTGTCAGTTATGTAGTGAGAGGAATGGCCTCGATCCATTTTGTGAAATATTCAGTTGCAATGATAATGAATTTGTGGCCATTGGATGAGGTGGGATGAATTTTACCCATGATGTCGAGTCCCCATTGTGCAAAGGGCCAAGGAGAAGTGATCGGTCATAATTCTTGCACGGGTGCATGAATGAGATTACTGTGTACTAGACATTGACGACACCTTCTCATGAACTAAAGAGCATCGTTTTCCATGGTCAGCCAATAGTACCCCAATGTCATGACTTTCTTAGCTAAGGTTGGGCCACTCAAGTGGGATCTACATATACCCTCATGTACCTCACATAAGGTTTTTTGTACTTCATCTATGCCAAGACATAGAAGAAGTGTATTGTCAAAGTTGCATCTATATAGGGTGTCGTTGATGATGGTAAAGCAAACGGCTTTGCGAATAAAGGACTTGTGTTGGTTATTAGAAAGAGCTAGAGGCAAGGTCTGGGAATGTAAATAATTGTATATGTCTTGATACCAGGGGGAATTGGGACCAACAAGATCACAAACCATTTCAGATTTTGGAACTTCATAGGTGGGAATCAATAGTTGTTCCACTAAGAACTCAAATTGTGGCACATTATTAGGGATATCCAAGAGAGATCCAATTGTGGCCATAGCGTCTATTGCTTTGTTCTATGCCTGGGGAATTTGTTCAAAAGGGACCATATAGAAGTATGATAGGAAACTATCCACCATGTTTTTGTAAGGCATCAGCTTCTCATCCTTGGCGTCATAATCATCATTGACTTGGTTTATAACTAACTAAGAATCACCAAAAACTAGGAGTTCCTTAATTTTCCACTTAACTGCCATTCTAAGTCTTATCAACAATGCTTCATATTCATTGATATTATTAGTGAAAGGGTATGCAATGCGAAATGACTTAGGAATACATTCTCCTTGAGGTTTAGTGAATAATATCCCAGCTTCTGAACCATGACTTGTATGAGACCCATCAAAATAAAGTTTCCAAGGAAACCTAGGTTCTACATGGAAGATGGATTCATCTAGAAAATATGCTACCAACAGGTGATCACCTATTATGGGTGTGTTGGTGAGTTGACTGGCTATGACCTATCCTTTTATTGCTTTGTGTTCTATGTACTATATGTCATACGCACTCAATACCATGACCCATTTTTCCAATCTTTTTAATGTTGCTCAACTGAGAAGGTACTTTAATGGATCTATCTTAGCCACTAATTGTGTTTTATGGTTCAACATATAATGTCTGAATTTTTGAGTGGCAAATACCACTATGAGGCATGCATGTTCAATGTTAGAATAGTTGAGTTCATATCCAACCAAAGTGTGATTGATGTAATATATTGCTCTCTTTTTTCCTCATGATCATTCTATGCGAGTAATGCCCCCAGTGTAAAATTGGTTGCAGAAATATATAATATTAAATTTTTCCCATCAATAGGCTGAATTAGGATTGGCGGTGTCAGAAGATATTCTTTGATTTGTTAAAAAGTAGCTTGACACTTGTCTTTCCACACAAAGGGGATCCCTTTGCGTAATAAGTATTGGAATGGTTGACATTTATTGGCCAACTACGCAATGAAATGTCTAATGGACTGTAATCTACCTTGTAATGATCAGAGCTCACTGATTCCTTTTGGTGGAGGCATCTCCAAGATTTTTTTTACCTTAGTTGGGATAAATCCAATGCCCCGACGAGAAAATATGTACCCCAAGATTTTACCTGAAGTTACGCCGAAGATACACTTCTCAGGGTTGAGGCGGACCTTATATTCTTCCAGCCTTTTGAAAATCTTATCTAGCACCTTTAGGTGATCAAATCGTGTTAAGGATTTTACCAAGCGATCATCAACATAATCCTCCATTAATGTGTTCATAAGAATCATGAAATATTATGGTCATATCTCGTTGATAAGTGGCACCTGTATTCTTTAGTCCTAAAGGCATGATGCTCTAGTACTATGTACCCCAGGGATAAGTGGATTTTATTTTATGTTGATCATCTGGGGCGATATGGATCTGATTGTAACCTAAGAAACCATCCATAAGAGACACCATCTCATATCCTACTATGAGATCTACTATGATATCTATATTTGGGAGTAGAAAATCATCCTTTGGACAAGCTTTGTTCAAATCTCGGAAGTCTGTATAGATGCAAATTTGACCATTTGGTTTGGTGAAAAGTATGAGATTTGATATCCAATCAGCATAATCTATAGATCTTATGAATTCGGCATCTAAAAATTTCTTTAGCTTAGCTTTTACAAGCAAGGCAATCTACAGGTGCATCTTCTGGAGTTTTTGTTTGACTTGTTTTGCATCTGGAAGTAAGGGAAAATGATGTAAGACTAATGTTGTATTTAGTCCTGGAATATCAGTATATGACTAGGCAAAGTTGACTTGACGTGTTGTGAAAAAATATTAAAACTCGGGCCTTTCCTTTTTTGTCAATGATGCTGCAAGGAGAATCATCTTGGGATTTTTAGGTGTGCTTGTATTGAATTCTATGGTGTGTTCAATTAGCATGGTTGATTTCTCTTGAGTGACCGGGAGAAATTCCAACCCTCCATCCTTAGGCGCCTCAAAGAGGTTTTCACCCTCATATACATCCTTTCTTTTTACTTTTGTATCGTCATAAGGTGCCTTGTAGTTTTTTCCTAAAGACATGTCTTTTTTTGTTTTATTTTTATATTTATTAATTTTGTGACTAGAGGGTTGAACAATCTCTTTTAAATATGTCGCACAATCAAGATCTATAGTAAATCCATCTTTATGGTCCCCACCTCATATTCCTTCACGTAGTCCCATGAACTTTGTAATGGCTTCATCATTTTCAAAAGTGTCCATGGTAATCGAGTCTTGTTGATCCCAATCAATGAGCTAGGGATATATAAGGGAGATACCACCATCAATGTTAGAAAAAGGTGGGGATGATGTTGAAAGAATGCAAATGGAGGTGAAAAGGGTAAAGACAAAGGTGTCCTCAAGACCCTAAGAGGAATCTAGCCAATCTTCATCTTCAATGATCTCAGGTAAATTAGACTCATGGGGAAGGTTAGGATTAGGATTGTCATTGGAAGGGGCCTGTGGTGAGCCAATTTTAAACATTTGTTTGAATCTTTCCTTAAAAGAAGGCTCGCTTGGTTCTTGAAATGCTTCTTCAAGCTCATAGTCACTAAGGGATTTATTAGAACCAAAATCATATGTATGGGAGTCAGTCTCAGTATAGGATTCATCAAATGTCTCAACATTTTCAGAAGCACTTATGCCCTCACTTGAAATCACAAGGGTACCTGGAGCACCAATCTCGACTAGCTTAAACCCTAACCCTTGATTCTTTGGTCTTTTAGATGGCATTAAGGATTCTCTCATTCCATTTTTGTTTCTACCAAGACCATTGATTCCATCATATCCTTTTGCCTTCATTATCTCAAAGCCTTTTCCATATTGTTGTACTAGTAGTGGCGACAGATCTTCCTCATCTGTGTAAATCAACATTGAGATATCATCAATGTCTTCTTTATTTACCTCTCCCCATCTTGTGAAGGTAGTAGTGGGAGGTACTTTAAAGACAACCTTAGGTTCTATCTTGAAGCAAGGCCTACCATAAGACTAGGGATACTTAGGTAGCTTGGTGATGTAGTAGCTAGAAGTTAGTTTTTATTCGCCACAACCTTTGTCCTAGATCTTGACATTTGGGTCGGTGGTCGGTAGGGTGGAAGCAGATGGTGTGGTTGAGGTTGAAGTAGTGGAAATGGATGACTTGGTAATTGGAGATGGTTCGACGTATTGGGATGAAGTGGATGTTGAAGCCTCATGATTAATAGGCACTTGATGTTTGGAAATGCCCGTTAAGTTGGTGCAGTATTGAAAGGAGTCGGGATCACCTTTTATGGTGATCTTAGTGCCATTGTATGAGAACTTTAGACATTGGTGATATGTGGATGGTATGTCCTTCAATGCATGAATCCAAGGTCAACCAAGGACGATGTTGTAGGGTAATTCAAGATCCAGGACCTGACATGTTGTTTCTCTGATTGATGGCCCAACATGAATAAGGAGCGTGATAATGCCTTTAGAAGAACACTCCTCATCATCATAAGTTTTAATTCCAATTATTTTAGTGGCATCTACACATTCCTTAGAGAAGCCTAATGCCTTGACCAATTTTAAGGAGCATTTGTTCAATCCTGCTCTGTCATCTAATAGGACTTGTCTGACCTTGTGTTTGTGAATGAAAGATTCAACGTGTAATGTGTCATTGTGGTACGGCTTAGGCATGGAGTAATTTTGATCTGAGAAAGTGACCTAATGGGAATTGGAAAAATATTTGAACATAGCTTCAAAGTGGTTGACATCAATGTCGGTAGGGACTACAGTTTCTTTTAAAGCCTTGTCAAGAATAATTCTATGTGTGGGAGAAATGCACAATAACTCGAGTATGGAAATTTGTGTAAGGGTTTTACCCAATTTATCAACAAGGTTAAATTTTCCTTTAGGTTGGGGTGGCTTAGCAGAAGGGCTAGGTATCATGACTTTGGTTTGATGAGTGGTGACATTGCATTCAAGAGTCTTTTTGATGGTTATGGTATTGACATATTCATCATCAGCTCATATGTGATTGATGATAGGCCCACCTAAGTAATAAAAGGTAGCACAAGTGTAGTTAGCCTGCTTATCAGTCTTTTGACTTGACAAGGAGTGGTTTCCTGAACCATGATCTCGTAGTGGATTCTTATGAATGGTATGGTCAATATTAAAAGAGTATTGTTGACCGTTAATTTCAATATTGTCACCATTCTCAATAAGATCTTGTATGATGTTTCTCAATTGTCTGTAGGATGTTGTTTTATGTCCTTTTTTTCTATGATAATCATTGAAGGCATTGTCATCCCACCATGATGGTTTAAACTATCCTAGGTCATATGCTTGTAGTTTTATGAAATTTGATTGAACAAGCTTCTTCAAGATTGATTCGATGGGTTCTCCCAAGGGGTTGTATGTGCATCATTTTGGGAATTGTCTAGCTTGAACTTGTTGACCCGAGTTTTGATTACTTTGGATGAAATTTGTAGTGGTTTTTGGGACAGATGGAGGATTGCTTTGTGGTTGAGGTCCCCTTAGTGTGATCATAGGACCTACTTATTCACTGGTTTAGCATCGAAAATCCCATCATTGGTAACATATATTTTTTTGGCCCAATACTTGTTCCTATCATTGGTTGTGTTCATGTTTGTGTTATTGCTAGTGTACTTAAGTTCCCCTTATGCAATGAGGGCCTTTTCCAGTTGAACACATTTTTTAACAAGGTCTACGAAGGTTGTACAACAATGGACTTGTAAGTTATATTTTAAAGGTCCAATAAATTTTTGAGCAAACATATGTACCTTCTCTTTTTTAGGGATTTCAATCAGACATCAACTTTCCAAGCCTATCCATCTTTGGAAGAAAGGAATGAACATTTCACATGATTCCTCTTGTGGTGATTGTGACGTTGTTTTCAATGTTATAAGCATAGTTTTCTATAAATTTATTGGTAAGTTCATCCCATGTTCTTATTCCTTTAGGAAACAATGCAAACCAATCAAGTGTAGGGCCTATGAGACTCTTAGGAAAAAGTCTCATCAAATAAGTTTGTTCATTAGCCACGTCTACACAAGCGGTTGTAAAATCTCTTATGTGTTCGATAGGATTTGTATTTCCTTTGTACTTAGAGAAATTAGGGACAACATACCTTGGAAGAAATGGTGGCATGTACAAGCTTGTGTCAAATGGTTATGGATGCAAGTCAAAGGATGAATAAGTCTTTTTGTTTGATAGCTACATGTTCTCCACTTGTTTTTGTAAGGAAGCTAGTTGGGCAATCAATGCCTCCACTATTGGATTGTTAGTGGCATAAATCATGTTGTTAATAGTTACCCCTTGCATTCCCATTGGTTGTGATGACACATTTTGAGTTGGAACATGTTGATGTTGAGCATGTGTATGAACATGGGAAGTGTATGTTGGGATATGTGATCCAGTAGTATTGAATTGCATTTGGGGAATGTGTTTCCCATGTTCATTTTGATGACCAAGTGGGTTGTGACTTATTTGTGGCATGCTCATGTGTTGTGATACTTTATTTCCTTGTCCAAATTGGAGGATATGACCATGTGGGACACCTGTGTTTTGTCTATGAGGGCCAGTAGTGTTTTTGTTGGCTCCATGAATATGAGCCTAGTCCTTTTATTTGTGCCAAAAATATTTTATAATGTGGTTTTCATGGCCCTAGATGCTCCAAATTGAGTTGACAATGTGGTGTTTGTGGCATTTGAGGCTCCAAATGTATTTGAAGATATGTTTATCGTATTAAATGGATTAGAGGTAGAACCAAGAGGTTGTGACATGGACTGTGTTCAAGACTGTGTCATTAGTTGCATTGTTGTTTCTGATATGGTTGGTGCCTCAAAGGTTGATGTTACATTGAGTGTGTTGGTTTCAATTTGTGTTGTCATACCAATAGAAGTAGTGGTAGCATTATGTTATGGTGTCGAGGGAGTTTGACTATTTTATGTGTCACGGTTAGGTGATGATTCCCTCAAGGTGTTGACATCAAATCCATGTGGTAACTTAACTCCTTCATGCAAGAGTCTAGCTAAATATCATTTTGGATCTAGCATGAGTAGTTCATCTACAAAAGAGGCTACTTCTGGATTTTGGGCAGCAGCCTCTATATCTTCTATAAACACATTGCCATTTTTGTCTCTTTGAATGAATTCATCAAAATTATTGTCATGTGGTAGATGTCCAACATTGGTGTCATTGAAAGGATTGTGGGAGGTAGATCCCATGTTGATATTGTTGTGGGTTGTATGTGAAGTGGAATTTAAGTTCATGTCACTAGTATGGTTATAAAATCCTTCTCCTTTTCTGAAAGAGTCCATATCTCTTCTCCTCTTTTGTAATCTAGTCTCAACCATGTAAGATTTTCTCAAAAGGGGAAAGGAAAATGATATGGAACGAAGTCAATCTATGGATGGAAATTAAATAATTCTATGTTTTTGGACTTTTGTATATAAAAATTTAATGCTAATGCAACTATTTTTTTGGTCTTTTTGGAATAAGGAATGCAATGTGACAATAATTTCCAAAGAAAATGTCCAAAGTGAGGTGACAATGATGTCTATGAGGGATGCAAAGAAATGTTTAATCCAAGGTGATAAAGATGTCTAAAATGAGAGAGTTTCTACTATGCTATGGTAATGTCTAAGTATGTTATGGAAGTGTTCTAAATGCAAGTTGTAAGCAAGCTCTAAAGGTCACCAACTTTAGGAGATTTTAAGAAGAGGTTTACTAGCCATCCAAAGTTTAACCAATGCTTCAATTTTGATTTGTCAAAAGACCTTTCATGAGACCAAGTAAAATGACAAAGACAATGTGAGCTTCCCAAACTAGACTTGTGAGTTGGGAGAAGACTCAATCAAAATGAAAAAGACTAAAAAAGTGTGACAAATGACTTGGTCCAACGGCAATGGTTTATACAAAGTATGGAAAGTTGGCCTATTCTGAAATCTGCAAAGGTAATGTCTTAAGAGTTTGACTAGACTGAAGGTGCTTATGAACCCTAAGATGCAACTACAGTTTGTAATGGTATGCCTATTTGTTAAGACTAAATAGAAAATTAAAAGATGTAATGGTGGACAGTTTGAGCAAATCTTTCTGGTTTTTGTTTAAAGATCACTGTAAAAAGGTAATCAGAGGTAGATCCTAAATTTTTGAATTCGGTTTGTGATAGTGGAAATTGTTTATCTAAGTAGCAAGCAGTTGTGGTTTAACACAGTCGAATGTAGTTTTTCTAGAATGACAATTACAGTTCAAGACAATCAATTATGGCTTTCTATGTGACACTTGTGGTTCAAAATAGTCAATTGTGGCTTTCTTTGTGACAGTTGCAATTTTTGAAAGGCGATTGCAGTTTACAAAGTTTTTAGTTGTGTTTCACAGTGAACAGAGTTTGGTTTCTTACAATTTTGTCAAGGTTGAATTTTTTTTTTCAGTCTGATTATAATTTTCCAGATTGCAAAGGTGTATTTTTGTTCATTAAATTCAAAAAACACTTTGTTTTTATCTTAAGTTGTTTTGCACAAGTACTTTGAGAACAAGCACAAAATCCTAGTCAGAAAGGTTTGTATACTTGGAATAGCCCACTAAAATACCCCAAGATCAATGTGAAACACTTCTCTTTTGAGAGCGGATAGCTTAGAAGTTTGGTGGCACTGGCTCCCCCTTCCTTAGCACTCACTTCTCAGGTGCACCAAATTTGAATTCCCCAAAGAGGAATTTGCTATCTCTACTCAAGGGATTCAGTGGTGAGTATCTTTGGGCATGGTAGTGTACCCTGCACTATACCAAGCAACGGTCAAAAGGCTAGGCTTCTAAAAACAAAAGGTGTCTAGTAAGGGCTTTCAATTCAGGGGCTGCAATGATAAACTCCCTCAAGAGTTCTCCCAGCCCTTAGAACAATGACTTTTCGCATCATAAAGATATTGGAGGAGAGCTATCATGTACCATTTCCCATTAATTGCAAACTTTCCTTACAATCACACATTTATATAGTGGTTTGGAAGGACTTGGCTTTAGCCTGTTACCACTTGGTTCATTCCCACCTTTCAAAGTAGGGTGGCAAACCCTCCAATAGGTAAACAAAAGATAATTGAAAAAATTATTTTTGGTCATCCAAGATGGCACGAAGGCGTGAGGAGAGTGCATACACAAAGCTTTCAATCTACACTCACAAGATTGTTCATTTTAATGCCCAAATTCAAATATGTGGGTGCCAAAGCAATAGACACTAAGTGCTTTTAATTCTCTAGATAGTTCTGAGGCACAAGAGAAGTGCACTAAGAAACCATTACCATACCACAAGACACACCAAACACTTGTAGATTTTAAACCCAAATTATTGTAAGATAAACAAGGTTCTTTTTATCCAATGCTCTGAGAATGCAAGTGTATTTTAACCTTGAATGAGTGAGGATGCAAGTTGTGTTCTTTTTAGATCCAATGAATGTACATGTAGTTCATTTTAAGCCATGAATGTAAATGCAAGTTGTATTTGTATTTTTTTTTTTGTTGCATAAAAATGAAAGAGCTTATAAAAACCCACAACAAAATAAAGTTAGTATCCTCCTCCAACTTGCCACATGCTTCTAGCAGAATATCAGTAACCAAAAAACCCTAGTCTACCAAAATAAAAAGAAAAAAGCTGAAAATACTTGTAGAAATTAAAAGAAAACCCTAGACATGCAGTTGCATTGTAGAAACTATGGATGCGGCTCACAAGAATGATCAAATGTGGCTCAAAAACTATGACTGCAGCTCATGGGTTGTCGACTATGGCTCACTACAACAAATGCGGTTCAGGTTTTAAATGATTGTGGTGAACCCAAAATGTGGATGTAGTGAATGGTATCTAGTTGCAGTGCATAAACCTGAATATGTACCTACAACCTGCAAAAATGAAAAAAAATCGTATGAAATTTGCAAAATCTTTGTCGTTCACGTTGGGTTCACCAAATCTAACTAAGGAAAAAATTAGGTTAGAAATACAAAGCATAAAAAAACCAAACCCTAGCTAACAATGAAGCACAATGCAACATAAAAGCATAAACCAATGAACAATCTCATCAAAAACCCTCATGCATTACATGATTCATCTCCATTTCCCCTCTTCACTTTGCTATAAATAGTATTTGTCCTCATATTTTATGGAGAAACTATGAACTATGACAAATACCTTAGCAAAATATTGAAGGATTTAATAAGCAATTTTTAAGTGTACTAAAAAATTCACAAGCATAAAGTCTTCAAGCATGAAGTTGTGACAAAATCAGGCTTACATTGTCTCTTTATAGAAGCCAATATTTTGGATGAGTGGACAAGATTAATAATTGAAAGATGCCCTAAGATGGAAGGCTAAGATTGAATGTGACAATTAGCAATTAGGGTTAGGGCAGAATAAGATTAAGATTTGAAATGGAAAGCTATGATTTTTTAGGAAAATCAAATCAAGAGAGATTGCTAGAAAATCAAATAAGAATTTAAAATTATTTGATTTAGGAGGAAAGTTGATTTTCTTGAATTAAAAATTAATTTAATTCAAAAGAGGTAATGTCATGATAGTAAATAATGATTTTTAATTATTTCCTTTGTGGGAACAATGAAAAGTGAGATTTAAATAAATGATTTTATTTAAATCTGGAGGAAAAGACAAAAAGGACAATTAAATAATTAATGAAAATTATTTAATTGTAGAGGAAAGGGAAAGTGAATAATAATTAAATAAATTTAGAAATTTATTTAATTATAGAGGGATACATGAAATTAGTGACATATTTAAATAAATAAATATAATTTATTTATTTGAATAATCAGGAGGAATAAAAGATAGGAATTAATTAAATAATTAAGAATTATTTAATTAATAGTTGAATTAGGATCATAGGACATAATTAAATATTTAATTATGTTGAGAGGGAATATGGTAAGTCATATAAAAATAAAAGCTTTTAGGCCTAGGTTATTTTGATGTGTCTACAGTACTCATGGGCTATATCACATTATAATAAAAGGTGGTCCACAATTTATTCATCAACCTTGCATAGGATAGTGTGGTGCCAGGAAGCCAAGTTTCTGAATTCAGTTTCCTATGAGTATTTGATTGTGGAGAGCACCCCAAGTGAATACCCCTACTTTAGAGAAAATATTGTCCCCTAGCAGAGGTATTTTGGACAACTCACTATTTGGATATCCTTATCCTATAGTACATATCCTATTTTAGTTGTGTATTTTCTTTACTTTGTGCTACACAACAGAAAATCATTGGCCTTTTGGATAATATTATCCTTCTTGTTTATATTTATCTTCTTATGATGTCATTGAATTATGATGATAGGGGTTCAAATGTTCTCCATGAAAATTATACTCATCCATTTCTATTGGAGATGTTCATGTAGTCTCTCACTTTATAACCAGATCTCTCTGACATTATTTGGATGCACTCTTCAAAACCTGGAATTTACACTAAGAGGGTGTACCCATTCCACAAGTTGTACCAAAATAATGCAATTACCCATTTCATTATGAAGTTCCATAGTTGGGAACCATTTGGGGGATTAGTTATTATTAGTATTCATTTAGGATCATCATTGTCCAAATATTTCCATCTAAGGATTTTGCACCATAATTAATTTGATCTTTCAAACATCTTCCATGATAGTTTTCCCCCAAAGCTAAATTTTGTTTATGCATATCTCAAATAGTTGCACCACTAGGCAATTTTTCTTTCTTAACTTTCTCCAATGTGATAAGTGGGATATATTTTATCTAATTTGAGCCTTCCTACATGAATCTTCTTTTTATTTTATTCAATTATCTCTTTAACTTGGTTTTTAGATCTACACATGAGAGAATGTATATGGGTATGGCCATTATAACTGCTTTAATCATGGTGATTCTACAAGTGAGTGTCAACCATCGATGTTCCAAGATTCAAACTTTCTCTTGAATTTATCAATCATTTGCAACCATATGTTCTTCCTAACTACAATTTTGAATAATGGTATTCTAAAGTACAATCTTTGGAGGGATTCAATGGTGAAACCAAGAGCGGAGAAAATCTTGTGTTGGGAAAAAAATTTGGTGTTGAAGAAATGCACTTAGGATGTTTCATTGTTAATGCAATGCCTAGAAAACTTACATACTTATCCAGGGTTGTTTTTATGATGTTTTTTTCCCCACTATAGGCACCCCATACAAGAGGGTGTCATACACAAAGAGTTGGTGGGTAATGATTGGGATTTTATGTGCAATTTTGATTCATTTCCATTGTCTAGTTGTAGCCCTATGTGCAATCCCCCTACTTAGTGCATCCACCATTTTGACAAATAGGAATGGGGAGAGGGGATCTCCTTTTTTGAATCCTTGAGCACCATTAAAAAAACTATAGGGAGAACAATTTATTAATATAAAATAACATGGGGAGGAGATATATGTGTAAATCCTTTTTAGCCATTTTTTATCAAAGCTAGATCTTTTTGAGACCTACATTAGGAACCTCTAGCTTACTCTATCATAGGCCTTGCTAATGTCCAACTTCAACATCACGCCTTTTTTATTTTTTATTTTAATGGAATGGGTTATTTTGTGTGCTATGATTATTCCCTCAATCATATTCCTCCCTAGAATAAAATATTTGTTCTTTAGAGATAATTGTTGGAATTAAACCCTTCAATCTATTTTCCATTGCCTTGGATATGATCCTATAAATTATGTTGCACAATGATATTGGTATGTAATTTGTAAATGATGAGAAATCCACCTTTTTTGGAATCATAGCTATGTATTATTTTGGTATTTGATGTAACATGCCTGATGTTTAACCTAAATAATTTACCTATGTTTTAACCCACATGTGAATAACATATGCTTGCAAAATATAATAGTAAGATTTTTATTTTCATTTTCAATAATAAGATGCACATTTGAAATAATACCATTTCAAAATTCCATTGCATTTACAAAAGAAACATTACAAAATCCCAAGTAATGCTTTCATATTCCATAATTCTATTTCAAAAATATTTTTTCATTTAAATTTCTCAATAAGACAAAAGAGATACATGAATACATACATAGCTTCCATGAGCTTTAATGAAACAAAGATAAAAATGGTCTAGATGTCCCCAATGTTGGTGCATACCTCCTAGATTTCCCCATATTGGTGCATACATTTTAGGTGTCCCCAAAACTGGTGCTTACATCCTCAAATCTTGGTTGCCAACTGTATGAGGGGGAGCCTCACTCAAGCACTTTTCCACCAGCCACAGACTTATTGTGGTCCCTCACACATCTACCAAACTGGTAAGATGTCCCTACCCTTCAACGAAGAGATTGGTTTGATAACCTCATAATACTGGCCTTCCTGAGCATAGTGTTGTGACCTACATATCTCGAGCTACCATACATTGTCTATAGCCTACATGTACGACTTCCCTACCTATTATGAAATCCTGGATCATAGTGAATCAACAATGTAAACAATGTCTACTTACACTACTTTAGCCAAAGAATTCAACACCCAATACTTCGAGTGCAAGTCATATGCTCACCCACCTCTTAGCCCGATTTGGTAATTGACCACACTTACTCTTTCATTCAAAACATAGTTTCAACCTAAAACTTTGATGACATAAGAAATGAATAACTAGGTTACTCCCTTTCCCATGGATTATCCTAACCCTAGGAATAACCAAGTTAACCATACATGTACACATACTAAGTGACCAGCTAGGTTGATCCATTTTCCATGGATTATCCTAACCCCAAGAATAACCAAGATGGCTACACGATAAACATAACATCACAACATTAAATGACTCCATTTCAAAAGTATAATCTTATCAATGACTTCAGTCAAAAGCATAATCTCAACTTGATAAATGACTTCAATAAAAAATATAATCTCAACAGTAAATGACTTTAATCAAAATTATAATCTCAACAATAAATGACTTCAATCAAAAGTGATGCAAAAATCAAGTGATCATAAACAATCTTAAAACCTCTCTTTCATTATGCCTCAAATATTCACATGCTTACAATGTTTTCTACATTCATGTTTAAACTAGAGGATATTATTAACTTGAGAGGTGTTTGTGCTTCTGCACCTATAATTCTTCTTCACAATACGACTTTGGGTTGTTGGAACGTAAGTCCTCTTCTAGAATTCCATGAATAGGAATAGACTCTTATCAGGTATAAGATTATAGCACAATCAAAAATACGTTTCTCAACCCTATTGTTGATTATTGATATAAAAATCAAGTATACACCCTAACCTAGGGAAAAGACCCCCTTCCTACTTTTAAGGAGATATGAGTAATCAATCAAGTATAGACTATCAACATGGTTTGTATAACATCACAACCTATCAATGATGACATGTATATCATGCCATCATTCTCGTTGTATTACTAACCTCGTTATCCACAAAGGTTTACCTAACATCATAAGCTAACAATTTCAAGATAGCACTTCAATGTAACATTAATTCCCATACTTTACAACCTATGAAGTATATATAATCTATGACAATTTAGGTATTTTAAGCTAATACACTAATATTATCTTATATAACCACACAATTTAAATAACTAGAATAGATAAATATATAATATCAATCAATAAGATCTCATAATAAATCACCCAAAGATCATTCAAGATCCTTAAATAAGAATGATCAAAAGATCAAACAAGCAAGTTCAACAAAATAGATAATTCATATTTCCACAAGCAATGGCATTCATAGACAAATAACATTTCAACATAAAGAGATTAGATAAATAGAAATCAACATGCCTAGAATTATAGCTCCAACTAATATTACTACTTTCTAAGCTCAACCTCCACAATTACAATTGCTAATCCTAAGCTCAACCTATCTCCAAATTCTAGCCTCTTCACAAAGAACTCTCAATAATTTCAAATTCATAAACAACTCTCTTTCTCACAAAATCTCTCAAAAATACACTTGCATAGAAAACAACAATAGAATAACAAATGAAGAAATCAGAATGAATGAGTGTAACAAAAGGTAGAGAAGTTGCCTCTATTTATACTTAAAATTGAGTAACTTAATGCTATAAATAGGCTACTAAATCCACCACCTTTTCCCTCCTTTCTACCACCACTCCAACAACAAACTAACAAAGCATCAACTCGGCCCATTTAGAATGAAATGTGGTTGTTTTAACTCATAATTTGCAACACATAAATAGTCCAAATATTTCCAGCCTCTTAAAATGGATGAATCGCCCCTATTCAAGTGACAACAAAGGCTCTTTTACTGAGTCAAAGCATAACAAACATATCTACAGGTTTCCTAATTGTAATGCAAGTCAACTACCTTTATTAGCTTTAGCCAGTTTTGGCTTTGACTAAGTCTGCATGCTCTTATTCAGCTGATTGTTGAATTAGACTTCTATTTGTTTTCAAATTCATATTATAGTTTTGCCTTTGCTCGTGTTAATATCAATATTATTCTTTGGTTCAAATGTTTCCACACACTTCTTATGGAGAATTGTGCATATATCTTATGTTTTATTGCATCTTTTATTATGTGTGCTATTATGTAGCCTTTATGACCACTTTTTATACCATTTGGAATGTATTTCCATATGCTACGCCTCATTATAGCTCTACTAAAGTGCTTTGCAAAGAATATTATTCACTTGGCATATAATATGTCATATTGACTTATGCATAGGTTTTAAACTCTCTTTCATGCGCTTTATATATGTGCATCATATTATTATCATTTATTGTTGTTTTATTTACTTTTCAAAAGTGATAATATAGTCTCCTTATCACATTATATGTGCAGCACATAATGGCTATAATGCTGGATTTAATATATAAGCCATGATTTATAATATGGTTTGCATATATTATGCAGTTAAGTTTATTTCATATTACTTTTAAATATATAACAATATATATAGAGTTCAACAAATCGTTATTTGCCAACAACATATATATACATTGATGATTATATATATATATATATATATATATATATATATATATATATATTTCTCATACTTACATACATATATATTGATATATATACATATATCGATATTTTAATATCCATAATAAACATGTGTATTTACATATTGATCGGTTGATATATATATAAAATTTATATATATTTATCTTTTGTGTCCAATCGATATCTTCATGCATGTGATATATTTGTGCATGGTTATGCGTAAGTATTTCTACTTACATATATGCATGTACGTATACGCTCACATGCATGAGCTATCATTTTCACATGCATATATATACATTGTATGTATATACTCATCGATTGATATAAAAAACATGAATACACGAAGAAGAATTCAAACTCAATAGAGAGATTTAATCACGTAATCCAAACTAAGAACAATCACAAAATCAAAGACCAAAACCAAAACCCTGATAAATCATCCCCAAACTATGACCGAAGGTTTACTAACCAATTCCCGAACTAACTCAACTTAACTTGGCCAAATAGGGTGTGAGTGTGTGATAGCTCAAATATGCATATTAAAGGTTACCAAACCAAGATTTTCTCTTGAGTGATAATCCCCCTCTCTTACACGAGGGCTCAATTCTCTTCCTGCATCCAACTCAGTGCATCACAAAGGTAGTTATCCATTCATATGAAATTCATCATAAATCAATTACATCATCAAAGCATTCAAGTACTCATATTGCAATACATACACATTCCTCATATTTTCCATTAGTATATACAAAACATAATCATGCATTAAAAAATTTGGTGATCCCACAATGAAGTGTAGCATATCAAATTCATCTTTTAACATTATATTTACTCATAAAGGTAAAATTAATCTCACAATTAAGAAATAGGGTGTAACATTTGAGTATTTTCCTTCATTTTCTTGATTATTCCATAATTTTAGAAATTTCCATACACATGAAGTTCCAACAAGCTTTAAATAAGGATGTCAAGAATCTATTAGGCATGGGGGCCTTATTTGGATTCAATTAGAAGAGAGCCACTTTCACCTCTTTTGTCGATACTGAGATTTGAGTGTATTGTTGACTATATATTGGATAAATGGTTGGGTGGCCTCCAAAAATCCATTATACAAGGGCTCAATTGTGTTATTCCTTTACAAGAAATTTTGAAAGAAAAAAAGTCCTTCATTTTGGATGTCCTTGTTCCTAGTCAAAGTCCTATTTCTTTTGATGATTTGAGAGATCTTGTTCTATCCTCTTCTATTTTTTGTGGAATGATGAAAAATTGCTTAAATATCCATCCTCTAGCCAAGTTTCCCATGATTTGAAGTGTCATTAAGATTCCTCCTGTTGATGGTGTTTTTTGCATGACAACAACTGAGACAGAATATGATATCCTATCTCTCTTGAAAGGTAAATCTATATGGGAAAAGAGATAACCCCAAGGTCTCTAATGTCAGGTCTTGACAATGCAAATAAAACAACTCAGAGATAATGTGAAAATGTTGGTAATCACAAAGGGACCTTACTACAAGCAAATACTGGACTCAGATTTATCAGATCTGATGATATGTTGATACTTCAAAGCCTAAATTTAACCCAGATAATAAAATAAATAACAAAAGATAAGAGTTTAAGAGAGATCTAAGATTAAAATTACTCCTAAAATCAATCACAACAATGATGAATGTTGGAAATGGAAAAATCTCCAATAAAACTAATTTTTGCTTAATCAAGGACAAGCCTACAACTCCACAAAATTGGTGCAATCTTCTGAGGGAACTGAATATTTTCAGACTATGAACATTCATCCACATACCCAGTAAATGGCACAATGTAAACAAGCATCCACAGTTGAACTTAACACGAAATAAGGCCCAGGCTAACTTTACACAGCAACTTACAATCAACAAATTGCTAAAAGTATAGATTGGAGATCGATCAACATCATTAACATTTCACCATTATCATGAAAGAATTGAAAACTAACATCTAACACTGAGAATCAAGAACAAGAAACCATAAAACTTTTGAAACATAACACAATGTTTGCCAAATCAACAACCCGTTTGCATTATCTTCTCTAGCATTACATAAGAATTTCCGGTCTCTCTCCTCTCCTACAACTACTGACTTGCAGAATCTAACTTCTAACTTAGCCAATTCTGGCTTTTTAGCCTCCGATCAGCTATTCGCTCACCTTTTCTAACTCATTACAAATGAGAAGACACTGGCCTTTTATAGAAAATTACATTTTGAATCAATGGCCAGGATTTAATTCATCCAATGGCATAAATAACACTTCTAGAAGAATCTAGTTGTTACATTTAATTTGGGAGCTCATGGTACACCATCATCCAATCAATTGCATTTAGTTGCATTATGGCCCAATGACATTAATTTTGAGAAAATCCTCATTGGAGAATAAATACAACTTCACATGTCTTTCCTTGTTAAATGCACCTCTCCAATTGGTATACAACCGGTGGAATGGATTCTTATGTAGGCTCCACTTTAATATTTGAGTTGAACTTTTCCAGATTTCCTTCTTAGCATGAATCCATATGCAAGTCCCCCTTTTTTGATTTATTTAACCTTAAAAAACAGATATCATTAGTAGCTCACACATCAAAATCCGATCCAAATTAAATTTAAATACAATTTTGGCCCCTTTAAAAAAAACCTTACATTTTTTTATGGAAGCTTTCCATTTTCAGAATTTTTTTATATTTTTTCGAAAAAAAAATTCTATTTTCAAAAAAAAATCCATTTTTGGAAAATTTTGGGATTTTGAGGGTTTGAAAGATTTTTCCAAAAAAGGAAATTTTGGGATTTTGAGGGCCTGAAGGAATTTTTGGAAAAATCCACCCAGAGAGGATAATCCTGAAATTCCAGGCAAGGTCAAAATCCCCTAAACCTCATAACTTTGTTTCTAGAAGGAATTTTTGAAAAGTTCAAAAAGCAACTTGGCCTAATTTTTCATCCTCTATCCATTGGTGCAAAAATATTTACACATAACATTGAAAATTCACTTCAAGAAAACCCATTTCAAAAATCCAAGGCCCCAAAACGCTTCAAAATACCACCCCATCAAATCAAATCTAGACTTAATCCCAAAATAACCCTCAAGAAGAGAAAAAACAAAAATTGAAAAAGTCAAGGTACAAAGATGTAGAAGAAAAAGAGGGTCCCCACCTCCGGTGGGGCGTGTGTGTGAAAAGTGCACAACACCTCCTATGCAAGAATTTTATTGTGTTCTACTAGTAGTTATTTCTCTTCAAGATAATCATTATATAACATGTCATTTTCTATTATCTTTTCATTCAAGGCCTCCATTTTAGACTCAATCCTCTCTTTCTCTTGGATTTTTTTAAGGGTATTCTATTCCAAAATTTAGTTTCTTCCTTCATGTATTGGATATTTTTATTGAAAATATACATCTTTGATCCATTTAGGTCATGTTTTTCCAACCACCATTTCTTCAAGAGTCCCATCAATTTCTCACTTTTGAACCATATTTTTCAAATTGAAATTGATGCTTTGGTCATGGATGGTCCTCGATGAAGCACAAATCAACCAAGAAATAATAGGAGGTCGCAATGGGATTTGGAGCCAATATGAGGATAGAAGGAAGAAATTGAATCTTTCTATGATTTTCATAAACCTTGTGCATATGTTGTTCCTTTTGAACATCATGTTGGTTGGTGTGATGTTAATAAGATAATTGTGATTGAAAAACTCTGTGAAGTATTTATGGGATTTTGACATTCTTCCCAAACCTCCCATTGTCTCTGATGTATCCATTATTACATTGAATTCCCCCAACCACAAATTCCTCTCTATCTATTTTGTGTAACTCCAAGTTTAATTCACTCCACACCAATCTCTTATCCTTCAATTTTGAGGGGTTGTAAACATTAAAAATGTAAAATCTTATATTGGAATTTAGATTGTACAACTTTGTAAATTTCTAATTAGATTTTGATGCTCGTAATTATATTGAAGCTTTCATTATCTTCCACATCAGACCAGGACATTTGGATGCACTTATGGCTTCTATGAAGAGTCTTGACTAGCCTTTACAATGATTAATGAAGGATTTGGCTTCATATTTGTTAAGTTCGATCTCTTCTAAAAGCACAATTTTAATCAATTGATAGTCCAAGTGTAGCTTTATCATACACCATTTGTTAGGGGAATTTAAGCCTCTAACATTCCATGTTAGAATATTTATTATTCTCTAAGAGAGGGGAATCATCCCTTAGATCTCAATAAGTAGGTTTTAATGGATATCTAGTATCCATATTCTTCTCTCTTCTATTTTTTTTTTTTGTATCCTCACTTGGAATATTTTAGGCTAAGTACAATGTTTAACAAGTTATATGTAGGTTGGTTTATCCTTCTTGGTTTAACAATTTCAATCTCATCTATTGTATCCTCATTCTTTGAATATGATTCTTTTCTTTCATGTTTTTTACCTGATTCATATGGGACAATCATTGTAATTGGGGATACGAAATTATTTGGGGGTATCAAGTGGTTTCTCATCTCCTAGTTGGACAACTCTCTACCAATATTTGTCTTGTCATTTTATTTTAGCATCCATTATTTCTTGATTACTAGATGGGGGTGACGACATAAGGTTTTGAAGTGATTCCAAATTTTGCACCTTATGAAAAAATAATTAAGGGGTTTTTATGAAAAATCCATGGTTCTAAATACCAAAAATAGTAACCATCTTGATAAATTTTAGAATCCCATTTATCAAAATTATCTTGATTTAGGAGTAAAATATGGTTTCCCCATATCACAAATTGACTTCTAAAGCTTTTCCAATATAATTGCTAATTTTTTATAGGCATTCACCCGAACAATATTCATATAGTAAATTATATAATCTAATCCAAATTAGTCCTTCCATTAGGTATGCATCTAAGGGATTGAATTTTAGATTCTATTTTTGTATATATAGACTTGTGAAAGTCGCCAAACATCTAAGAATTGATCTTGAGAATGCTTTCCCTTAGGACTTGAAGATGGAAACAAAGAAGCCCTTAGGGAGGAAGTTTAAAATTAGATCATTCTTCCAATGTGGTTCTACCCATCCTTTGATTGTGAATCTTGTGAGTTTTCCCCCATGAATCTTCCAATTATAGCATTCCCCTTGATTACAATCAAATATTTACTAAAAAATTAATAAAACATTGATTACATGTTCATTTTTTACTTTTAAATAGTCATTAATATCCTTGTGACCCATCTTTTCATTCTATACCCTACTCTACCCTTTATTCACATAATTCACATGCACCCTTATATATAATCCCTCTCCCTCTCTATCTCTTGATCCTTTCTCTCTACATCTCCCTCTCCCTCTCTTATATCTCTTTCTATATCTCTCTCACCATTTATTTTTTTCTCATATCTAACTTTCTCCCTCTTCCTCTTTCACTCCCTCTCTCTTACTCCATTTATTTATGTTTCTCTATCCTCCCTCTTCCTCTTTCACTCCCTCTCTCTTACTCCATTTCTTTATGTTTCTCTATCCTCTTTCTCCCTCTATATTTTTATTTATCTCTCATCATTTATTTATGTTTTTATCCCTCTCTCTTTCACACACACTCTCTCTCCCTCTCTCTCTTACTCTTTATATCTATCTATTTGTATATCACTCTTTATCTCTAGATCTCTCTATCCTTTTTATCTCTTTATCTCTGTCTATCTCTCTCCCTCCCCCTCTTTCCTTCTCCCTCTATCCTCCTCCAATTCTCTCTTATTTCTCTCCATCTCACTCTCTCCCTCAATTTATATCTATCTCCCTCTCTCCCTCTCCATCTTTGAATCTCTCTCTATATTTGTCCCATCTCTATTTCTCTCTCCCTCTTTATATCTCTATCCCCCCTCTCTATCTCTCTCTTTCACAATATATCTTTATATCTCTCACCATCACTATATATCTCTCTCCCTCTCACTCTTCTTTCTCTTTATCTCAACCTCTCTATATATATTTTTATCTTTCTCTCTCGCTATCTCTTACCCTCTCCCTCTATATATTTTATGTATGTTTCTATCTCTCCCTATATATATCTCTACTTATCTATCCTCTCTCTCCATATCTATATAGAGAGGAAGAGAGATGGAGAGAGGGGATATATAAATAGAGATAGAGATGGAAATTCTAATACATAGTGAGAGAGAAAGTGAAATATAAACGATGAGGGTGAGATAGAGAGATAAAGAAGAGGGAGAGGGAGGGAGAGATATATAGAGATAGTGAGAGAAATATATATAAAGAGATAGATGGGGAGGGATATTGTAGACACATTAAAATTTCTTAAAGTATATCACACATTCTAATTTCACCTATTAACACCATTTCTCTCCTAATTCACCTTATTCATCTATTTAATTAAATAATTTCCATTTATTTAGTTAAATTCACCTTTTTCTTCTATTAGTCAAATAACTAATTTTATTGGATTAATTCATCACCTTCATTACTAATTTTCTTTCCTTTTGATTAAATAATATCAAATTATTTAATTAAATATCATTTTCCTTCTTTGGTTAAATAATTCTAAATTGTTTAATTAAAGTTCCTAACTCCTCAACTTGCACAATTAAATAGTTTTCTAAATTGTTTAATTAGTTAATTTTCCTCCAATCATTTAAAGAATATTCTCATGGAATATTCCCTTTTCAAATTAAAATTCTTCCCTCCACATGAAATATCTCCAACATCTTTCCTAAAATTTAGGGATTTGGAAATCTCTCAAGGATTGTTGACCTTTGATTAAAATCCTTGATCCATGCCATCATGAATTATGGACCATTGATCCACTTTTTGATCCATGTCTTCATTCTCCATTGATTATCATTTTGAATCCTTACCATTGATTCAATCAAAAAATATATAAATACTTCTCATTTTACATGAAATAGGATTGACAACCATTGAGAGCATCCTTACTATACCCAATTTATCACTTACCTTTGAGCATTTTTTAATAATTCATCCACCATTATCAACCAATTATCAAGATTGAGCAATCCACATCCAATTATCACCCAATTTGTACTCAATACACAATGGGATCGTAGGCTTGCACAATTAGTTATATTCATTGCTTTGAATTTGTAGTTTAATTGCTTTGAAAATGAATATTCTTAAATTTGTAGTCTAATTTCATTGGAGTAGTGATTTTTTATCATTTTCTTGTTTTGATGGCTTTACTTTATGTTATTTGATCAATTTAATTCACACACTCATAGATATATATATAGAAATAGAGAGAGTAAGAGTGAGAGATAGAGAAAGGAAGAGATGGAGATAGAGGGAGAGAGAGAGAGAGAGATGGAGGGAGAAGGATAAATACAAATAAATAGAGAGGGGAGATATATAGAGAGAGGGATGGAGGTGGATATATATAGAGAGAGAGAAAGAGAGATAAAGATGAGGAAGAGATATGAAGAGATGATATATAAATATAGATAGAGATAGAGATATTGAGTGATAGAGAGGGAAAGGGTAAGAGACATATAATATAGTGAAAGAGATAGAAAAAGGTAAATGGAGGGGGTGAGATAGAGAGATACATAAGAGGGGTTGGAGGAAAAATATATATATGTAGTGAGAAAGAGATATAAAGGGATATAGGAATTAGGAAATATATATATAGGGGGTAAGATAGAGAGATAGAGCAGAGAGATTGATTTAGAGAGAGAGAAATAATGAGAGAAATGGAGGGAGGGAGAGATGAGGGAGAGAGGGAGAGAGATAAAGAGAGGGGGAGGATAGAGAGATAGAGATAGAGATAGATGGAGGGATAGATACAAAGATAGAGATAGAGGGAGAGGGAGAGGGAGAGAAATAGAGATAGGGAGCTAGAGAAATATAGAGGGAGAGATAGAGAGATAGAGAGGGAGAATGCGAGAGATAAAGATGGAGAGGGGGAGATATGGGGAGATAAAGAGTGAGAAGGAGAGAAAAATAGTGGTGAGAGAGATAAAAATAGATAGGATAGGGAGAGGAGGGAGAGAGATATAAATATAGAGAGGAATGAATGGAGAGAGAGGAGTGAGGAGAGAAAAGGGGATAGAGAGATAAAGAGAGAGGGAGGATTGAGAGATAAAGAGATGGAGTGATACATAAAGAGATATCAAGAGAGATAAATATAGAGAGGGAGAGAGAGATAGAGAGGAAGATTATACATATATATAGTGAGATGCATATAAATATATGGAGGGATAGAGATAGAGAAATAGAGTGAGAGTGAGAGTGAGAGATAGATAGATGGAGAGATAGAGAGGTTGAGAGGGAGAAATATAGAGAAAGAGAGAGAGATATAGAGAGGCAAAGAGAGGTGGAGTGTGTGAGAGAGATAGATATAGAGAGAGGGAGAGAGATGAAAATAGACAAGAAGGAGAGATGTAGAGATAGAGATATAGAGAGAGGGAGAGATAGATAAAGAGATAGAGAGCGAGAGATAAAGAGAAAGGAAGAGATAGAGAAGGAGCAATATAGATACAAAGGGAGAGAGGAAGTGTTTAGTTTTAAGAAATGGGATCGTTTTTTTTTTAATAAAACATCAAATTTTATGTTCTACAAAATGAAATCACATTTTTTGGAACATGAAATATATATCATATTTCATGTTCAAAAAAATGCACTTGTTTTTTGTGAAACATGAAATGCAATCAGGTTTTATGTTTTATAAAATGCGAGCACATTTTTTGGAACATAAAATGGAGTGCATTTTATGTTTAATAAAACATGAGCACATTTTATGTTTTATAAAATGAAATTATATTTTATGTTTAAAAACAACAATCACGTTTTTTAGTCAAAAAAATTATTGCCCTCTTTCCTTTGGAATATGTTTAGTTAACAAGCCTAAAGGCTTGGATTATTAATTTTCCTCCATTTTACATATTTTTTACCTTAAATCGAGTTTCTCAACTTGCACAACATCAAGTTTAAATATTATATAATGATATTTAATAAAATTATTTCCAAAATTTTATATTTCTTCTTAGCTTTCTAACTATTGGTGTGAATTGGTATTTTACCTTTCCAATTCACTAGTACGTCCTATTCACATGTTTACTTAGGTCCTAGGAATATTTCTAGAAGTCTTAGTTGTCTTGATGAGATCTTAGCTTATCTTATGTCATTTACTTCATGTTTCCTAGGTCATTTAATATTTTTTTTGTTAGTTGTCTCATGTTATAGGATTAAGACACATGTCATGATCTCATCTAATCCTATCTCTCACATTGTCTTTTTAAGCAAGGCTCTTGTACATTTGTAAGCATATTATATCAAGCAAGATATTATGTTGCTATACTCTCTTATGAAAGGTTATCTTTTATTTTAAAATTGATCTTAGGGTGTGAACTATATTTTAGCTCCTACATGGTATCAAAACTTTAGATTTATAAAATCCTTCTCAAATTTGAGGGTAATTTTGTGCATTGGCTATTGCTAGATTTAAAATATTGGTGGAACTTGAAATTTTTAGTATGCTCTTCTCTTGCATCATATGATGACCTGAAGAATCAAAAAAACTTGATAGAAATGTTATTATGAAAAGAGGTATTATCAAACTAGTTAGCTTTATTGGTGCAGGAGCACCTAGACAAATACTAGGCAATAGGAAGTCTAGGTTCCATGTTTTTGTTTTATGCATTTATATAAGGTCATGTTGACCATTGAATTGTGTTAGAAGGTTAGGAATAAGTAGTGATCATAAGTCATAAGAAGTGATTATTAATTGAAGATATGGAAGGGTTTCATGGGGTAAGGAATCAACTAGCATAAGTGGCAAGAAGTTGCACAATGTCCCATTTTTGCAACTTTGCCATCTTAGGTTTAGAGTATGAGCAGCCAAAAGGTAGTTGAGGCTGAGTCTAACTGATTTTAGACACCTACTTATGGTGGATTTCGGGCTGAGAGCAAGGTTGAATGTTTTGGAATGTTTTTGGCAATATATAATTTTCATGAAAGCAAGAAAAGACAGTGTTATGGAGTAATTTGTTTCTATTTTGCTTGAGTAGTGTATTGTTGGTTTTGATCAGATGTTGTGTTTGTTGTGGAAGGTAATGTAGATTCTTTCCAAGCTCTGTGTGGTAGTGGCAAGTTGAATTCATCATTTCCTAGCTTGTTCTTAGACAGTTTTTATTTTTTTCCCATTGCTAATCAGACTGGTGAACTGTTAACCATGGAGACTTAGACCTCTATCTTCCACTATACATGGTGTATAGTCTATGGGGAATGAGTCTAAGCTCCATGCCTGTATATAGTTTGGGTTTAGGAGTCTTTAGGAGTAGAAGTTTCATGAGGAAAGTCCCTTTTTAGGCAAGCTTGGCAATGCCCGGCTAGGAAGGACAATGCTAAAAAAGCACATAACTTGCAGGGAAGACTTCTCCAGGACAAACCCAGTGGTAGAAGTGTGGAAGGAGGTCTCATAGTGGTCTAGTACCCAGGAGGAGATTCCAACAGTCCGTTTGCTAAGCAAACTCTTTGACAGTCCAACCAGGTGGTCAGGAATTGGCTAAAAACCCTACATTTTGCAAAGTTTAAGGACAGACCTGTGTACGGCAAGGCAAGGCCTAAGGGTTTAGAAATCTTGAAGAGGTTGGTATAAGGACCAAGAATCCATGAAAAATATTTGAGATTCTTTGGAGAAGTTTTGAGCAACATCCTCTTTTCTCGGGTTAGGAGACCTAAAAAGGACTCAAGGCTTGTAGCCTTTTTAACCCTAAGTGAGGGTTTGAAAGAAGCGATGGAGAAATGGAGTCTTGAGGTTTTTTAAGCAGCCTAATGGGATGCTAGGAAGCATGAGAGTATATATTTACACCCCTGCAAGGAATTAGTTGAGTGTTGTGTGTATTTGGCCTTTAGGGAAGATTAAGGGTCAAGGGTGAAGCAGAGACAAAGCATTGAGTTTTAGTTGTGTTGTGAGACATGGTTGGAAGAGGGGATGGCCAATAGAACTAGGGGTAACTGCATTTGAATCAGGACCTATAGGTTGTGTTGGTGGAGAGAGCCACCAAAGGGAATTGTTGAGGTGAGACCCGGAGCATGGAGTTGTGATTATTCCATTCCCCCCTTTTACACCAGATTGGTATCAGAGCAAGTTAAAGGTTTGGGATAGTGACCTGTATGTTAGAGGTTGAATTAAGTGGTTCCACAAACATTGTGACAAATGTTGAGTTGGAAAAGAAGGTAGAAGACCAAGAAGAAGATAATAGAAGATTGAGGGAAAGACTAACACAATTGGAGGAGACATTGAGCACTGTGTTAAACAAGGACGGTGTGGACAGTAATAGGGTACCAAAGAAAGAAGAGGTTGTAGAGGAAGACAAGATCCCTGAACCTACCTTGTTCTACAAGAGGAGAGTTTTTTGAAGGCATTGAAAGCTTTGAGTGGGAAGGCACTTGAAGGCATACCAATGTTTAGTGGGAAGATGGAAGCCGATCTAGTCATGGATTGGATAGAAGGTATGGAGAATCATTTTGAGTGTGATGGGGTCATAGAGGCACAAAAGGTGAAGGTGGCCAGATCAAGATTGAGAGGATCAGCCTTGACATGGTGGAAATTCATCCAAACAAAGAGGGAGAAGGAAGGAAAGAAACCCATCTCAACTTGGAAAGGTATGGTTTCAAAGGTGAGAGAAGCCTACATGCCTGATGACTATGAGATTCAGCTACACAAAAAGAGACAAAGCCTAAGGCAGAAAGACCTAGATGTGAATACCTACACAAAGGAGTTCCAAAAACTTTGTATGAGGTCTAATGTTTCAGAAGATGAAAGCCTCAAGGTGGCTAGGTATCTTAATGGATTGAAATGGAACATTCAAGAGGAGATGGCTCTTTTAAGTCCAAAGATAGTACATCAATGTTATCAATTAGCTATCAAAATTGAGGAGAGAAGCAAGAGGAAGCAAGATCAAGCTTCTAAGGGCAGGGGTAAAGGCAGAGATCAAAGAGATCAAAGAGGACAGTGTGGTGGCTACCAAGGTAGAGGTAATCACCAAAGAAACCAAGGAGAGTTTAAAACCACAGATCATGGCAATGAAACACCTTCTAGAGGAGGGTATAACAGAGGTAGAGGTACTCAAGGAGGATCCAATAGAGGAAGAGGAGCAGGTAGGAGTAATTCCTATTTTGCAACCATGAAATGCTATCATTGTGGTATAGGTGCCTAGAGAAAGCAACTTCATCAAGCAATGAGAAGAGAGTGGCTTATGCACAAGAGGACACCATGAGTCCTAAGACAATTGAGGTCAGTCATATTGAATCTGAGAATGGAGAGCGTTTGATGTTCAGAAGAGTTTTGATCAGACAACTAGTCAAGGAGGAACCAAAACAAAGAAGAGCTCTATTTAGACTAAGATGCAAGATATTTGGTAAAGTATGCAAGGTCATAGTAGACTCAGGTTCAACAAACAATATAATCTTAGAGGAGGCAATAATGAAACTGAAATTGAAGAAGGTACCTCACACCAATCCCTACAAGGTCACATGGCTTAACAAAGGGCAGAGTGTTTTGGTGAATGAACAAGTAACGGTGGAGTTTTCCATTGGAGGGTACAAGGATAAGTTAGTTTGTGATGTTTTACCCATGGATGCATGCCATCTACTATTGGGCATACCATGGAAATATGATAGGAGTGCCATGTATGATGGGAAGGAGAATACTATTTCATTTAAGAAGGATGGAAAGACTTTTAAATTGCAATCACTGTCAGAGGAGGATGAAGGACAGTCAAGACACCAATTGTGCTACTAAGTAGTGGGAAAGAGTTCCTCAATACCCTACATGAAGGTGGAGAAGGATATGTAGTGATATTGCAATCCAAGGAGGAAGAGAAGACTGAAAAACTAGTCATACCCAAGGCAGTCCAAAATTTACTTGAGAAATACAAAGACATAGTAAGTGATGGCATAGCTGCAACTTTACCTCCTAAAAGAGCTATTAGTCATCAAATTGACTTCATACCTGGAGCATCATTACCTAAAAAAGCAGCATATAAGCTTACACCAGATCAGAATTTGGAAGTGGCCAGACAAGTGCAAGAGTTGTTGGATCAAGGATTGATTCAAAAGAGCATCAGCCCATGTGCAATACCAATAGTTTTGGCAACCAAGAAGGGAGGAAAATGGAGGTTATGTACTGATTCTAGAGCAATAAATAGGATCACAATTAGGTATAGGTTCCCTATTCCTAGAATTGAAGATTTAATGAAATATCTAGGAGGAGCTCAATACTACACCAAGTTGGATCTCAAGAGTGGATACCATCAGATCAGAATCAAGGATGGAGATGAATGGAAGACAACATTCAAGACAATAGATGGATTATATGAATGGACAGTGATGCCATTTGGTCTCTCCAATGCCCCTAGCACATTCATGAGGCTCATGAATGAAGTGCTCAAGGACTTCATAGGGATATTTGTGGTTGTATACCTTGATGACATCCTCATCTTTAGCAAAACAGTAGAGGAGCATCTCAAACATGTGGAGTTGGTACTTAGAAGATTGCAAGAGGAGAAGTTGGCTATCAACCTAGAAAAGTGTGAATTTTTCAAACAATAACTTGTATATTTGGGATTTGTAGTGTCTAAGGGATCATTGAAGATGGTTCCAAGCAAGGTGGAGGCAATCATAAACTGGCCTACACCAACAACAGGGACTAAGGTAAGAAGTTTCCATGGATTGGCTCAATTCTATAGAAAATTCATAAGGAACTTTAGTGGTATTTGTGCACCAGTCTTAGATACAATAAAAGGTGGTGTGAAAACCAAGTTTGTGTGGACACAAGAAGCTGAGAGAGGGTTTGAGAAACTGAAACAAGAGGTGGAAACTCAACCTATTCTCTTGTTGCCTAGCTTTGACAAGTTGTTCACTATGGAATGTGATGCTAGTGGAGTGGCAGTTGGAGGAGTGTTGAGTCAAGAGGGCAGGCCTGTAGCATTCTTTAGTGAGAATCTCAGTGAAGCAAAGAAGAAATACTCAACCTATGAATTAGAACTCTATGCTTTGGTTCAGTCACTTAGGAAATGGAGGCATTACCTTCTACCCAAGGAGTTTGTAGTCTTTATAGACAACCAAGCACTCAGTTATATGAATACTCAAGAGAAGTTGAGAAATAGGCATTTGAAGTGGATGGAATACATCCAAGCTTTTACCTTCACCATCAAGCACAAGAAGGGAGAGATGAATAAGGTAGTAGATGCATTGAGCAGGAGGTTGTTGACAGTACAAGAGATACAACTGAAGAGCATAGGGATTGAAAGCTTTAAAGATCTTTATGGTGAGGATGAAGATTTCTCATAAGCTTATAAGGTATGTTTAGATTTTGAGAATCATTTTCATAGTCAATATGCTGAGTATACATTACAAAGTGGTTTATTGTTTAAAGGGAATCAGTTATGTCTTCCAAGAGGGTCAATGAGAGAAAACCTCATTGAAGAAAAGCATAATGGCAATCTTAGTGGGCATTTTGGCATCAATAAGACATTAGAGCTAGTTCAAAGTTTTTACTATTGGCCTAAGTTAGCAAAAGATGTTAGAAAGTATGTGGAACAATGTGTTGTATGTATGAGAGCTAAGGGAGGAGCTAGTAATGCTGGTCTTTATCAACCCCTACCCATTCCTAATAGACCATGGGAGTCTGTAAGCATGGATTTTGTGGTAGGACTCCCTAAGACCAAGTCTGGTTTTGACATTGTGTATGTAGTGGTGGATAGATTTAGCAAAATGAGTCACTTTATTCCTTGCAAAACTACTCATGATGCTAGCTACATATCTCATCTTTTCTTTAAGGAGGTTGTAAGGATTCATGGCCTACCTTTAAGCATTGTTTCTGATAGGGATGTTAAGTTCATGAGTCATTTTTGGAAGACTCTATGGCAAAGATTGGGTACCAACCTTTCATTTGGATCAGCTTACCATCCTCAAACCGATGGTCAAATAGAGGTGGTTAACAGGGTGTTGGGTAATCTTCTTAGGTGCCTAAAAAAGGAATATGGATAGACATGGGATATGGTCATCTCACAAGCTGAGTATGCCTATAATGATAGTGTCAACAGGACCATAGGGAAGATTCCTTTTGAGGTTGTGTATGGGATGCACCCAAGAGGTATCTGTGAGCTCAGATATCTTGGAGCTATGGAACATAGGAGTGGACATGCTGAAGACTTCAGTCAGACCATGAAAGAGATTCAGGAGCAGGTAAAGAAGATAGTCACCAAAGCTACACAAAAGTTGAAGGAGAAGGTAGATTTGACAAGGAAGGATGTGCAATTTGCAGTGGGTGAGTATGTCATGGTTCACCTCAACAAATCTAGGTTACAGAAGGGAGTGTCAACCAAGCTACAAATGAAGAGAGTAGGACCATGCAAGATATTGGCCAAGTATGGTAAAAATGCATACAAGGTTGAGCTACCTCCTGACTTAGGAATCTCACAAGTCTTTAATATAGATGACTTGATAAATTACAGAGGATCAGTCCATGATGTGGATTAGAATAGTAAGGATATCTTCAAGGACATCAGCAACATACCCCTACCTTCTCAAGACAAGCAACAAGTTGAAAGGATCTTGGAGTCCAGGGTGCAAAAGTTTACAAGACACAAGGTGTACATGGAGCACCTTATTAAGTGGAAGAATAAGCCTGACTCAAGAGCTACATGGGTACAAGAGGATCAGTTCAAGAAGCTTGGCCTATACATGTCATTGATCTCTCCTTCTACTCCATAGTGTTTGGGCAGGGAGGGGGAGAATGGTGCAGGAGCACCTAGACAAATACTAGGCAATAGGAAGTCTAGGTTCCATGTTTTTGTGTTATGCATTTATATAAGGTCATGTTGACCATTGCATTGTGTTAGAAGGTTAGGAATAAGTAGTGATCATAAGTCATAAGTAGTGATCAGTAATTGAAGATATGGAAGGGTTTCATGGGGTAAGGAATCAACTAGCATAAGTGGCAAGAAGTTGCACAATGTCCCATTTTTGCAACTTTTCCATCTTAGGTTTAGAGTATGAGTGGCCAAAAGGTGGTTGAGGCTGAGTCTAACTAATTTTAGACACCTACTTATGGTGGATTTTGGGCTGAGAGCAAGGTTGAATGTTTTGGAATGTTTTTGGCAATATATAATTTTCATGAAAGCAAGAAAAGACAGTGTTATGGAGTAATTTGTTTCTATTTTGCTTGAGTAGTGTATTGTTGGTTTTGATCATACATTGTGTTTGTTTTGGAAGGTAATGTAGATTCTTTCCAAGCTCTGTGTGGTAGTGGCAAGTTGAATTCATTGTTTCCTAGCTTGTTCTTAGACAGTTTTTGTTTTTTTCCCATTGTTGATCAGACTAGTGAACTGTTAACCATGGAGACTTAGACCTCTATCTTCCACTATACCTAGTGTATAGTCTATGGGGAATAATTATAAGCTCCATACCTATATATAGTTTAGTTTTAGGAGTCTTTAGGAGTAGAAGTTTCATGAGGAAAGTCTCTTCCTAGGCGAGCTTAGCAATGCCCGGTTAGGAAGGACAGTGCTAAAAAAGCACATAACTTGCAGGGAAGGCTTCTCCAGGACAAACCCCATGGTAGAAGTGTGGAAGGAGGTATCACAGTGGTCTGGTACCAAGGAGGAGATTCCAACAGTCCATTTGCTAAGCAAACTCTTTGACAGTCCAACCGGGTGGTCAGGAATTGGCTAAAAACACTACATTTTGCAAAGTTTAAGGACAGACCTGTGTACAGCAAGGCAAGGCCTAAGGGTTTGGAAATCTTGAAGAGGTTGGTATAAGGACCAAGAATCCATGAAAAATATTTGAGATTCTTTGGAGAAGTTTTGAGCAACATCCTCTTTTCTCGGGTTAGGAGACCTAAAAAGGACTCAAGGCTTGTAGCCTTTTTAACCCTAAGTGAGGGTTTGAAAGAAGCGATGGAGAAATGGAGTCTTGAGGTTGTTCAAGCAACCTAATGGGATTCTAGGAAGCATGAGAGTATATATTTACACCCCTACAAGGAATTAGTTGAGTGTTGTGTGTATTTGGCCTTTAGGGAAGATTAAGGGTCAAGGGTGAAGCAGAGACAAAGCATTGAGTTTTAGTTGTGTTGTGTGACATGGTTGGAAGAGGGGATGGCCAGTAGAACTAGGGGTAACTGCATTTGATTCAGGACCTATAGGTTATGTTGGTGGAGAGAGCCACCAAAGGGAATTGCTGAGGTGAGACCCGAAGCATGGAGTTGTGATTATTCCATCCATTCCCCTCTTTTACACCATTTATCCTACTTAGTAGAGTCTTGTTCACACTACACTTAAGCTCACTTAGAAGTTATCTATACTTTTTTCTCACCTCATGTAGACTCACCAAGTGTCTCAACACTAGTTAATAGATTCCTACACATGTTTCATACTTAAAGGTAGTCAAATTTTGACTCCTACCTTCTTACCTCTTCATCCTTGCCTTTATAAGCAAGGTTCATTTTTATATTTCAATTCATTACATGCTTATGATATTTTATCATTTGTGGATTGTTTTGAGTTTGCAAGTAGGTATTGACTGCTCCAACATGGTATCAAAGCAATATTTTAACTCCAATCCTTTGCTCTCTTGAATTTGTAAGGGTCATAGGAATTAGCTCTTAAATGGTGCCTATTGCAACAAAACTAGCATCACGGGTGCACTCAAAAGGGCTAAGAAACAAATTTCATATACAACACTTCTATTTTTGTGATAGATAAATTTTAGAGGTTTTGGAGGCCTATCCACGAATGTTTGTACAAAAATATGTATGGATCTATACAAAAATACATAGTACTATACTATGTCAAAGATACCTCAACCTCTATGCCTCAACTCCTATGCATTTGTCTCGAAATATATGCTATCTCGACCTCTGTACAATAATTTTTTTAATTTTTTTTGTAGGGTAGAGTATTGTATAGTGATGGCATCGACATTCAACCTATGCGATACATTTTTTATGTTAGCACTACATAGTCAAAACCACCCACATCCCTTTTGGGTGTTTTTTAGCTTTCAAAGGGTGGTTTTGAACTTTTCGAGTATTTTTGGAAAAAACAAAAAGTGGTTTTGGAATATTCTATGTAATACCCCTATGTTTTGTCCTTTTGATTGAACAATGTTCTGCTCTTTTATGTTGTACTTTATGTTAGTACCTTGACTATGGTACTCGGCTTTTATTTGATCGCTATCTATAAAGCGACGTTAATGTTATCTTTTGATGTGATGGTATTTTAATATGATGTTATCTTTATGTCATGTTTTGAATTAACATAAATGGATATTCAAATTAATAATGTCTATGCTTTGGATTATATTAGCATGTTAGATTTAGCTACATTGTATTGGTGAAGGGGACAGTATCGCATCACTCGCTTGCGAGCGCCCTGCGATTCCGTGATTTCCTCTTCACAGTGTGTTGTATTTATGACATATTATTGCATGTGGATATACTCTTTGTTCACAAGTTGACAGGTACAGGACATCGACTCCACCTAGTTTCATAGGTTTGAGTGTGTCCAATGCCCAACGGTATTCGATTGGGAGATAGTAGCTAGGTTTTCCATGCCAAGTCATCACCCTAGTCCTAGTATGTCATCAGGTGTTAGTCGGGTTGAGTTTCTTTGAATATTGTTCCCTCTCTTCGTTTATTTAATTGCAAGTTAAAAAAAAAAAAAAGTTAAAATATATATATGCTTGGTAGTTAAATTGTCATTTAACTTTATCTGGTTTATGTTGAAATGTGATTTAATTTATTAATAAATAAATTTAATGTTTGATTAGATTTAGTTTATTGATAATCAAATTAATTGATTGAAAATAAATTAAGTTTTTCCATTTTGGAGTTAATAGAATTTTGTGTGAAATTGAGAATATTGAAAAGATGAAATTAAAAATAAACGAAAATGTTTAAAATTCAATTTAGAAAATTTGAATTCAAAATTGGAAAAATGAGATATTTGCTATTCTATTTTCAGAAATTGATGAGGGTGGTTGTAGGATTTTTGTTGGAGAATTTCTTTATTATTGAATTTTTCTTCACAATTTTAAAAATCATGAAGTGTTGAAAATTGGAAAATAGAGCGGAGGAGAATTTGTGCATTTTTGTGGGTTTTGGATTGAAGCTGTGAAGATTGGAGGAGCTGAAGTTGGAAGTTGAGCACCGTCTAGATCTCTTCACAAACTCAAGGATACCAGGTTCTTTGTTTATTAAATTTAGTTGTCCTATTATATATGTTTTGCTTTTTGAAAACATTCAAAACCTAGGTTGGTTAACAAATAAAACCCAACTTAGTTCTTGCTTCAAATTTGAAAGAAAAGAAAAACCTTGTTTGAAAATAAATTTCTCCATGGAAATGATGGTGTTCTTGACTGAAAATTATAATTTTAGTATTATTTCCTCAATTTATTATGTTAATTCCTTGTGACTATATAATTATATATTCTATATTTTTCATTTTGTTTGGATGGGGAAATAGAAACTTTGTTTTTATTAAAGAAATCGGATTAATATTGGGGAAAAATCTGCAAGGATTTATAGAAAAAAAAATTATTTTATTAAAAAAAAAAAAAAATTGAGTTTGTGGGGGGTTGTTGGGTGCTCGACCCCCACCGCGCCCCCATGGGAGGCATGTGGGGGGGATTCACACCTAGTGCGCCACCCCTGGCCACACTGTGTTGGATGTTCGTGCTTTGCACAGTCGCGCCACTACCGGTGGTGGTCGGTCATGCTTCGCACAGCCACGCCGCCACCGGTGGGGTCGGCTGTGCTAAGAACCGTCGGCCGCCCCACCAATCTACCGCCCTGTGTAAACCTCCACCGCCCACTATGGAGGTCCATGTGGCCTAGGAAAGTGTGTGGTCGCCCAGTCCTACCCTCATGCACGCGTGTGGCCCGAGACAGCTGCCCAACCCTTAGGTTGGTGCACGGCTCAAGGCACGAGTTGAGTGGCTTGTTTCAAGATATTAAATAAAAATAAAGTATTTTTTTTAATTAATATTTAATATTAGTTATATATAATATTAAAATATTATTATATATATATATTAAAATGAATGAGTAAAATAAAAGCATAATTTAAATGTAATTGGAAAGATATTAAAGTATTGAGCAAATGATTTGGTTAATAGCATGATTTAAATATAATTGAGGGATTTAAAATATTGTGTCCTTAAGAAAATTATTATTGTTTTTATTTTAAAAATAATATATTTGAAAAGGTAATTAGGGGAGTTGTAAGTAATATGTTAATAGCAAAATTAATTGATTTCTTTTTAAATGATTTAGTTTATAAAGAGGAAACAGTTATTTATTCCAAATTTTATTTTCTAAATGGTTGAAATAAATGTCTAATTTATATTTATTTTAAAGCAGTTACTGAAATTAAACATTTGATTTGAATTTTATCTTTCGTCTGAAAGAGACGATATTTAATTAAGTTTTATTAATGCGATGAAATACTGAATGTTAATGAAGAAATGGATTTATTAAATCCAAAGTAGAATTTAATTCACATCTTCTTGCTCGTCGTGATTGTGAACAGTTTCTGTCTTCATTTAGTGGAATTGAGTTATAGAGTTTAATAAGTCTTCCAGATGGATTTTTTTTAGTTATGTGGGTTGTTGTATTGTGTTTGTCAACCTATTGTGAATTCCTTGGGTAGTGCATGGTAAGTTACTAGCTATGTACCCGGTTTCCATGATCGGGGATGTTTTGTGCCTCTTGTGAAAGGAGTGGATTATGGGATCTGTGTCTCCTTGTAAAGAGTGACCTTGTTATGTGTATCGTTGCCTCTAATGTTGGAGTGAGTTTCATTTTATGTCACCTCCTGAGAAAGGAGTGGTCATGATATCTTGGTTGTTTCACTTTGTTACCCTTGGTGATTGGATGGTGTGTGTGTTGTCAAGTAGAAGAGTGGCTTCCGTTTGGGGCCAGATCCCAGAAGAGGTAAGATTGGGTAACCTTCGGAAGTGGTTTAATCAAGTGATAACTAAAACAATACTTAGAAGATTAAGTGGTACTTCTCACTAATCAAGATAATTATGCCTCACTCATGGACCCAAGTGCTTGGTTAGGCTTGGGATGGGTGGGAAGGCCTGGAATGGCAAGGTCATCTATCTTGTATGTACGAAAGGTATTTGATCTTGCATTAGTAAGTATGAGGGCCGAGGATTGGTAGAGGCCACTAGGATAACCCATTATGGGGGTTGGAGCCTATGAAGATCCATAGTGGGTAACTCATGACAAACTGTGTGATGACACTTTGTCTAGGACAATAGTTGGTACTTGTTTATTGTGGGTATGGTTTCCGTAACATACTTGATGTGACCATAGTTGGTATTTGATTATTATGTGTATGGTTATCTTAACATACTTGACCTGCTTTACATCTGGAAGTAATGTGACCATGTTAGAGTTGTACCTGTGTTGTACTTATGTTTTACTTTTGTGGTACATGTGATTGGTTGTTTCAGTTTGGTTCAGCTTTGTGTTAGCATGTGTCTAGAGGTAGATGTCCTTGGCTAGGATTCCTTGTTAATATCTCCTAGCATGGGGGGTGGACCTATGGGTTCCACTTGGTTGGGTGGCATGCACCTTAATCTGTTGGGCCTTCTTCATGTTCGTGTGGATGAGATTTTCAATTGGAGATCTCGTGGGATTCAATTTCAGTTCTTGCGTTATTTCATTTCAGTTGTTCTTGTGATTTATTACTCCTCTTTTGTTATCGAGGTGGAAGATGTAATCTGTAATCATGTTTATTGGAATTTCCTCATTCGGGGAATGAGAGATGTAATTTTAATATTTAATTATGGATTAATGAAATTGAAAGTTATCTCTTATGCTTGATGTAATTTATCTTATTTGGAATGTATGCATTTAATTTCATAAGTAGATAAATGATATGGTTTATATTCATGTTTTTTGTTGAGGTTCTATATAACCTCTATCTTGTAACCTTAGAGGTTGTTGGAATTAGATAGTGAACTTGCATGTTAATTGTTCTTAAAAAAAAAAAATTAGCCTGTTTAAGTAGTTGTTTGCAACTTCCTCTAGGGTTACGTGGTGGGGCGTTATATTCTAACCATGAGGAATATTCTATTGGAATTTTGAAGTATTACACTACTAACATCATCATGACATTAGCATATCATCATCACTTTTCAACAAGAAGTTTGCCCCTTCACCATTGGCCTATTTTGATTTTTGGCTCAACTTCAAGAGCCTTGTTCTCGGGCATACAAACATCTTTTGAATCAATTTTTTTCATTATGCATTTTTTTCATCCTCTATCTAGTAGTATGATTATTTTTATAGTATTATGTATAAAAAAATTAAAAAATTTAAAAAATTCTTAGAGGACACCTTACACAATTCTCATTTTTGGAACTTCAAAGGGCTTGTTTGGGCTTATACAAACTCCTTTTTGGGTCTCATTTTTTTAAAAATTGCATGATATTTTGAGCTCTATGTAGTGGTGGTGTTAAATTTATATGATTTTTCTCTAGAATTTTAAATTCTAAGTATGTCTCTTTTGAGGTTTTGAACATCAAATTCACTTTTTGGAATTTGTAATGCACTAAAATAAAGTGTTGTATTATTAATGTATCATTTTAAAAAGATCATTCTTTAAATAATGGGGGTTTTCATTTTTTGTTTCATCATTTTATTGAGGTTTGAAAGGCATAATTGATATATGTCTTCATTTTCCACCTCATGACATAAACTTGTAAGAACTCAAAATAAAAAACAATTTTATAGATGCACTCATATATTGATAAAAATATAATCAAGACAAGAGACATAAAAGGAAGTTAAACTTAAAAAAATCTTGACATAGTAAGATGGGATGTCGATAGTTGAGAAACAATATTGCAATGCTAGAGCCTATACTTCAGATCTTACAATTAGAAAAGATTTAAAAACATGCAAAAACCATTATTGATGCAAAAATAAAAATTCTAAAGAAAGGGCAATTATCAAAATATAGGTCAATTGTCTTAATTGAAATGATTACAAAAATCATGGAACTATTGGAAAAACACAACCCCATACAATTTCCCTAGGAAATTTTCACCATTAACTTAGTCTTGGAGATAAACATGTTTGTCGACATAGAAGAAGATGAAACTGTGTCGCCAAAAAAGTGTAACCTTGACACTTTTCACTCATTTGGACCCTTGCCTATGGATTTTGGACCTCTTTTTACCCCTTTCCTAGCCTTGTGCCAAATTTTTGTAAGGTTTTGTAAAATATATTAACACTTTCCTAGGCTTTTCATCACTAAATCAACCCTTTCCTATGGCATAATGACCCCCTTAATACACTTATAGGTCCAACTTTAGTGTGTTTCATGAGACAATCCCGAAAAACAATATTAATCACATCTTAATTCCTGAGAACCACTCAAAAAAACCCATGTGGAATAGGTCAACACCTTGGGCGACTTAGTCCCATTTGGCATAAAAATAAAATTTAACTTTATATTTTGGCGGGATTTTGTCTCCTAAACCCTAAGGTCGGCATTTCATGTATTATTTTTGGGGAATTAGGGCATAGCATGTATAAATAAGGGTTTTTTCCTCTCATTTTTGACCTCCTAAGTCTCATTTTATCCTATCTCATTCTTCCACTCATCACTCTTCTCAAGCAATCTAGGGTTTGTGCATCATAATCCATCAAGACATTCTGCCAAGACACTCAAGGGTTGAATCTTCAACCATTGTTGCAGCTACTCGAGATCTATCTCCATGGCAAGGTTTGTCAAAGAGAAGGTTTATAAGTGTTTTCATCAAAGTTTAAAAGCCTTCAAGGTTGCAAAAACCCTAATTGGAGATTGGAGGACACTTAAAGACCGAATTCTTCAGTTTCAAAACTAGATACCTGTGGGAACAGAAAGTGCAGACCGAGGGCTTTCATTTCCATTCTCTAATCTTCAAAAATTTAGAAGTGGACTAAGTCACCAAAAATGGTGACCTAGTCTCACTGAACCTACTTTTCAGAGATTTCAATAGATTTGGATACCCATTTGGTAGAAACAAGCTTCAATGAAGTTTTCCATATCTAGGACTAACTCGCCCAGAATGGTGTAATTGTCCTAGTAGGCCTAAATTCTAGGTTCATCAACATTTCCAACCTCATTCCATTTTGTAACTCACCCCTAGGTGCACACATTCAGTTTTCCTACTTTTTGTTTAGTTTAGTTTACATTTCTAGGTCATTAGTTTAATGTTTGCATATCATAATGTGTTTTCCAGCACTTTACATTTCTTAGGATTAGTATCAATAGATCATTCCATTTTCAATTTTCTGAATTTATAACACCATATTTAGACATCATAATCACACACATCACATCAAACCCCTAATATTTGAATGTTAACATTAGCATTTTGGCCTACCTCTCTCCTTTTAGGTGAAAAACCCTAGAAGTGTTAGAGAGTCTTGTGGTGCCAAAATCTGTTACAAAAACAAATAAATCAAATAGGATCGCTCATATACCTCTAGTGAGAAATAAATTCCTTATTGATATGGCTAAAATTTTATTAAAATGGTGAACCTAACAAAAATGAATCCTAATTTATTTTTTGATATTGAAGAATATTTATCAATTGGTTAGGCTACACTCCATTAACACCACCTACAGGTACCTCTTCAATTGATTTGTATACACACTTAATTCCATGGCCAAGTGACTTAGATAATAATCTAACACCGACTAGTGAGCCTTACACTCCTTGGAATTCAATGATTGAATAGGGAAATTATAGTTACATGCTCTCTTGATTGAAGATGAATCAACTAATTATCCTCATCCTTCTTCAATGAAATTTTAAAGAAATTATCCCATTAATCAATTATCTCACACCACTTCAACACAATACAATAATATGTGGAAGCCTCCACGTGTTTTGATTTAGGAAACATAAATATTTCTTAATGAAGATGAATTAGGTATATAGGATAATTTAGAAAATAAAAGAATTTATACTTTTTTTACAGCGAGAATCGGGTAGCCCCCCTATAAACGGTAGTGCGCTTGGTAAAAAAAAATTACGTGATCGGTGATGTTGGTGCAACACGACCTTTGGTACCATGAGGATAGAGGGGAGAATGTGACCTCCTTCTTGCAAGAGGATTCTTTATCCAATCAAGCTAATCCCTCTACCCCAAAAGAATTTATACAATACTATGGAGATAGAGAACCCATTATTTTTAGAATTTCTAAAAAATATGTTGATTACTCAATCGATTTCTACCTTGAACTAAATAATAAAGCAAGCATAATTTTTTATCCTCCATAATAACATAGGGATCCCCCAAACCTTTTGAATTATTTTAATTCTTACAAACAAAATTGAAGAAAGTGTTGAAATCAAAATCTACTTACAATATTCAAGTTTGATTTTATCACATAGTTGATACCTTAAAATGGAATGATATTTTAGACACCATCTCATATATAAGATTTTATTTCTCTCACATCCCTTGATGAATAATTTCCATTAGATGGAATAAATAATAGGGATCCAAAGGAAGAATCAATAGGCCCTTTCAAAAAAGGTGACTTTGTTTTTTGGAAAGGAAACACTAGAAATAAAGATACAAAAAATTAAAATTTTCAAAAAGATTGGAAATGTATGCTTGTAATTAAGTAAGATGTTGGCTAAAATTCTTATCTCTTGTGCATATTATAAAGTGAAGAATTGATTAAAATTTTAAATTCCTTACCTCTCAAAAAATATTATGTATGAAAAAAAAAAAAAAAGAAATTCATTTTATTCATCATTGTATTTGTTGGTGATTTACTCTTGTTTGATTTTCATCCTAGTAAGGAGTTTAAAAATTGGTAGTATAATTTTTCCTTATTATGTCACAAATTCCAAAAATAATTTTATAAAAAAAAATTACATTCTTATCAATTTCAAATAAATTCAAACTTTAAGCTTTATATAGATCTTAAAATTAACTATCATGCAGTCTAAGTATAGGAAAAGAAAGTTTTTAAACCTATAGTCCTAATAAAAACTAATAGTTAGGTCTTCCCTAATCCTTCTTGGTAAGAGGTAATTCCTAGGATTTGGTTATAGTTTTGGTGGTTCTTATCCCCTTGCTTGGATAAAAATGTCAAGAGGGTCAAAATTTTGCAAAAATAAAATAAAAAAGGCAACATGTGTGTTAAAAAAAATAAAAATAAAAATGGAAAATTTATAATTTCTATACTATTGTGCAAATAATATTCTAAGCTCAAAGCTATGAGGGTAAAATCCCATTAGATAAATCATAGAAGGAAAAAAAAAAATTATTAATGTCCGTACCCTCAAATGGAGAATAGTCTAAGCTTGAAGCTATAACCTAGTGGCATCCCATTGAATAAAGTATAACTATTTTTTTTAAAAGATAAAAATGTAAAGCACATGCTTGCACCAATAAGGTAAATACAAAATTATATCTACTTTTTGGGCCCATTTTTTATTGATGGTATTTTCCTTTACTCCAAGTATAGCCACTTTTTGGGCCCTATTTTTTATTGATCATCCAATATATCTTTCTAGAGGGTACCGAGAAAATTTGTTTCTTTTCCATTTTGTAAGCTAGTTTAAGTGGTCATTTTATATAAGGATTAGTGTTTATCCTTTTGTGAAGCTTAATCTAAAAAAAATCATCACCTTCCCATCCTAACATAATTCCCTAATAAATTATATCTTGAAAGATCAGTAGGTCACCCCATGATAAGTCAACCCACAATCTCTTTGGTAAAGATCCTCCTAGATAGAGTACCATAGTGTTAGTTTCATGTGAATATCATAAAAAACCAAGCAATAAATTGTGTCATCACAATGTGAAATTTGTAATAGTAAACAAGTTATAATTAAATTTCCATCCATGTATATCAGATACATTTTTATTGTGTTCACATTTTATCCATCTCATTTATAATAAAAAATTTTAAAAATAGCATGATTATAGTATCATCACACATATATAAGCATAACACATCCATCCTGATTAACATAATTTCTATAGCCAATCATGTGCACAAGAGTGAAAGAAAAGCATGTGATATCAACTACAATTACACATAGATTGAAACCAATATAATTCATAGTAAAAATTAATACATAAGTGTTTGAATACAAGTTGTTCAATCAAGGACTTTCCCAAAGAGAAAATTTCACTCAAGTGTAAAATAACCCCATGAAAGGGGGAATGTAGAAAATATCTATAATGAGAAGGTATGTTAAAGACCTTAGGGTTGGCTTTTGTCCATAGATCCTCCAAGACTCATACTCTACAATATCCTTCTACTATCTACCATATCGAAATACCTAAGAGTCTAATGAGTCATGATAATGTCCTATTTCCTTGCTTAAGTTGCATACTTTTATCTTATTTTTTGTTAAAATTTGAAGACATTAACATATCTTTTATATACTTTGCGAAGTTTAAAGCATTTCAAGTTGAAACATGTTATATTAATAGGTGTGTGTATGAGTTATGAATGTTCATGAGTTTAGTAGGATTTTATGTTTAATCATAGTTGTTAGCAATTAAAATTCCTTGAATAATAAAGACTAACCTTTACAACAAGAAATGTGTCAACCATAGCAATAGGCTTCTCAACCTGTAGCATAAGGATGACAGTTCAATGTAAAGGAGTCAATTAACTACAACGTGATCACTTTCAAAAGAATATGGAGGTGGTCATTTAAGTATTAGATTGTGGACAACCAAGTGTCATTCTTATCCTTTAATAAGACATGAAGGAGAAGTATGTTCCCAATACGAATAATAATTATAATAGAAATTGCTTTGCTTAGGCACATTTTTATTATAGAGATTAATCTTGGTTGAGTACAAAGTCCTTGTTCATTTTTTATACTATTATTTTGATAGTTATTGTTTTATATTTTAGAAACTGAATCATTTTCCTATTCTTAAGGAGAGTTGACATTTTCTTTAAAAAATAAAATTAGTTCATAAATAAATGGACTCTCTCACTTACCGTATATAGTGGGGTACCCTGTCGAGAAGGAGATCTAGATCATGCATGTTTTATATTAAATAATATTTCCTAATAGATTCTATTAACAATTTTATATATGATTGGAATGCAATAAACATAAGACATTTCAAAACATGTTTTTTTCAGTGAGTAATTGAAGAAGATTTTATGGACATAGCAAATCAAGCAAGGAACACTTGAGGTACTATAAAACCACCTTAATTTATATTGGTAGATTAGATTATACATTTCAAATTTAATTGGTATTTTTTAGTTCATGCAATTATGAATGGTGTATTAAAAATTCTAAATTAGAATCTTTATTTGATACTCTATTCGGTACTCTAGAGGTTAATTAGATTAGGACATACTACGGTATAATAGTTATTTAGTTACAATCATAAGCATTAAGTACTCATAGCAATTAGTTAGTTTTTTGTATTCATTCACCATGTTTTGATAAAACTACTTGGTTAAGCATGCTTGAGCTAGAGAAATACTAGGATGGGTGACCTCCCGGGAAGGTATAGTGCTTCACCTCTGTGAGCATCACCTAGATGCAATGAGTGCTAATTGGATCATTCATTATCATGAGAGATGGGTTCTTGTGAACCACTACTCATGAAACATGGGCCAATGAGTTTGACTCATAAAACTACATGGTTGAATCCTATAGCAATATCATAATTTGAAACACTATGGAAAATACCTCCTACTTATCAAGTTTATTTTGGTTAAAAAAATTGACTACATTTATCTGTGTTTAATTTAACTATACTCATCCTGTGAAGGACATTTATAATTCATGAACCTATATGTTTCTAGCATCATTTAAAGTCTATGACTCCCTAGTTGATAATTTAACGAAACCCTCTCTTAAATGATGAACTGCTTAGTTTAGGGATCTTCAGGTTCATGCAATGTACACAATCATTTACACTAGTTAATTAGGCATCGTTGTCAAAGAAGGTGCTAAGTTTAGAATTATTATTTATGTTTAAATTATTTTCAATCTTTCATAGAATAATAAGTTTTGTTTTAGCATTAGGACCAATAGATATTTAAGAATTGACAAAGAACTATTTGCTAATAGTGTGTAGGAACCACCACTTAAAGATCAAAGAACCATTGTATGTGGATATAGAGAGACACTCTGGGAAGATTTCTCTCCTCAATTCATAAATAATTTAAAGGCATTGGTGAAAATAGAGAATATATTGAGGGAATTAATAAATAAGAATTATCCCTCACACCAGTAGCTAACCCAAACACAGGGTAGACTTCCATAAGACATTTTAGCATCATGGTTGAAGAAGCAATAGAAAACCCAATAGAGCATGAAACATTTGAGTTTCTAATAACAAAACAAGAAAGATTTTGTTCTCTTAAGAACATACTTCCATCAACATTACCCATTTTTTTATGGATTAGTTATTGAAGACCAAGACACATTCCTCTTTGAAATTGATATGTTGTGTAGGAGTTATGATTATACTACAAATTCTCACTGGCTCAAACTATTTCTAGCCACATTAAAGGATGTCACTTTACATTGGTTTATGGGATTGGGGAGAAATTTCATACCCAATTGGGAAATAATGAAGGCCAAATTTTTGCAAAAATGTCAAGATTATTGTAGGGGGACAAACAGGAAGAGGGATGATATCTTTAGGATGTCATAGAAAGAGATGAACCACTTGAGAGTTATGTGGAAAGATTTCAATTTTGTTTGAAGAAATCACATCAAAATAGGATCTCTCCTGATTCATTAAAATTGGTATTTTTATGGGGAGTACATGAAGATTGTATGGATTCTCTAAATATCATAGGGGCAAGAGATATCTCTCAACTATCTTTTGAGGATTTTTGTAAGGTATGCATAAACTACTCCAAATCATCCATAAAGAAGACCAAGGTTAATAGAATCTCTTCTTCCAATAAGATCACCATAGGGGTCTCGAGGGTGGAACTTAGTAATATTCTATCCAATATGAAGGAAGACATAATCAGTCACCCATCTACCCAATTGGACACTTTGTATATAAAAAAAAATCAAGAAGTTGAGGCAACCCTAACTGAATTATATCAACATTTCCACCAAAAGAGGATCAACTACAAATGCAAGAAGCTGGCTAGAATATAAATAAAAGCAAGGGAATCCTAAATTTGATGCCCTAGAGGATGAATAAGGCAAATTTTTTTATATCACTTAGCACAAACATTGGCAACAAAGACAAGGTATGCCCTCCAAATCCATTATCTTACAATATGTCATTTCCAGGTGGTAATTCAAACTTCTCAAATTGGAACACTTAGCCCCAGACTAATACAAAAAATCCACCATGGCTACTGACCCAAGAATCCAATTGGACCCAACAAAAATAGGGGATATAGCCACCACAACATTACCAAGCCCCAAGTTACAATTCCCAATGGCCATCCCAACAAAACCAATGGCCATGACATTGGTGTGGGACTCAGCAATGATAAAATCAAAATACAAAAAACCTACAACCACAACAACATTTGCAATCACAACAACTTGATATAATGCCAAATATATCAATGGCTACACCATCATAGCCAAGATCACCTCAAATTCCAGCCCAACTTGCACCTAACCCTAAAAACAAGCTTGTTCAATAGTCTTATACTAATAAAGCCATCCAATACCCAACCTATGGGGTTGAGGTGAGTGATTTCCATCTCCATTCAAGTAAAATTCTAGTTGGGCCTTCATCTCCTCACATCACAGAGCTTACTAATGAGGATCCCATAACAAAAATTATGAGTAAAAAACCAAAGGAACCTGAAAAAAGTTAGGCTCACCCAAACATCACAATTTTAAAACCACCGTTCCCTGAAATGCTAACTATACAAACAAATCATTTTGAAACTAAATCTAACCTATTAGCACAACTTAGAATTTTTTTCATAAAAATAGCCTTGATTCAAGCAATTAAGGAAGTACCAATATACACAAAAATTGTCAGAGAGTTATGCCTTAAGAATCCAAGAAGGAAACATAAGGACCCCCAGACTATGCAGGTATTAGGACAACTTGTTGACATCATGTTAGGAAATATAGTTGTTCCTAAATATGTAGACCCTAGAATCCATGTGGTAGATGTTTGAATCAATGGAAACCTCATTAAAAACACCTTAAATGACCTAGGAGCAACCATAAATGTTATTAAAAAGAAACCATGAAACAAATTTAGTTGATGGAACTTCAACCTATGCCTACTATTTTACAACTAGAAGATAGGTCAATTGTTAAACTAGAGGGTATTATAGAAGACTTGTTCATCACATTGGACTCATAGGAATACCTTGCAGATTTTATGGTCTTACAACCTAAAGAAAACCTTGCAAGAGACCCCTTAATACTAGGGAGGCCTTGGTTGGCTACTATAGATACATTTATCAATTGTAGGTCTTGTAAAATGATCATTTCCAATGGAAATATGACCAAAAAAAATTGTCCTTTACCCACCTACACAACAACATACAAATTTAGATCAAATTGTATGGCCTGCCATTGATGAGGACAACCAATATTCGTTACAAACACTAATGAATAATGAATGAAGCCCAGTGTTGGAAATTTTGGATGACGATTAAGTCCTTTTGAACATTATGTTTAATGAGCAAGACAAATAAGAGGGGGGTGAATCATTTGTATCAAATTAAACCTTCAAAATCGTCAACAATAATCAGATCCACATGCATTCATTAAACCCTTATTATGTTAATGTGATTAAATATGAAATGCAAATAAAAAAAACTGAAGTAACAACATCATACACAAGAGAACACAAAATTTACGTAGAAAACCCAATGAGGGAAAAATCGCGGTGAGGATTAGTTCACAATATAAGTAATTGCAAAACTAGTTCAAAAGGGATCGCTACCAAAATAGGAAACACTGTCCAAAAAGCCTCACAGCCAGGTTCACAACCACAAAAATAAATACAAGAAGATAGAAGATAAATGTTACACAAAGAACATAATGCAACAAGGAATCCACCACAATGCTCCAACACTTTCATAGTCTTTCATGAAAGATTTCAGACACCTTCAACTCATTGCCTTCAAGAATCCAAACACTTAAAATTTGCAATGTTGTACTCAAACTCACATCACACATATCACTTGCATCAATCTCACATATATCTTGCTTCTCTCTTGATTCTTCCTTGCATCTCACAACAACTCGAATATTATTTTTACCATCCTCAACTTCAAAAACCTTCTCCAAGGTCAGAAACTATCCATTATACTTTACAAATTCAAAATAGGTCGACACCTAAGCATTCCTGCGATGGATAGGAATGAAAGGGGACCAAAACAACACTTACATGAGACCCAAAATTATATCTCACATGCCACGCTACACTTTCATTAATACTTGAACATCTTTGAATGTAGTGTAGACACCAAGTCGGTCATTACCCATGAAAATATATTTAACATTAAGTGCATGCTTCTGAAGCTTTTGATACACCTAACACAAATCCTCTTGACACAAGCAAGAGAAAAACACCATTAACTCTCCTTAAAAGCCACAAGTTCTGAAAAGCAACTACGGAGAAATGTGGAGCAAATACATTTCTCCCCAACACCTATGTACAACACTGCAAAACCAGTTCACATACTGGTGAGCACAACTTCTTCTCACCAATGATTTAGAACCCAAAATTTTGAATATAACAACCTCTAAAAACCTTGAAAAACATATCAAATCCACACAGGCATAGCCTCAACACGGAAGAAATGTGGAGCACAATCTAGAGCATATTCTAAACACTTGCACAACACTATTTTATTTTTTTATCAAGTTTTCTCAAAAGCACTTGGAAACCAAGTACCAGAGACATCATCTAAGCTCATTACTTCATTCCAACTCATCTTCAGACACTGCAGTAAAAAGATAGCTCTATATACTCACAACACTTCCTCAATATATCAACTACACATGCACAATCTGCAACAACCTATTCTCCTCTTTTCACAATTTTCTCAATATCCTCGACAACTTCATCATGCAATAACCTCCTTAACACAATTGAAATCAATGAAAACACCAGTCAACAGAATTCCTATTGAAACTAGTGAAAACACCTTCATACTTGCAACAGTCTCCCCCTTTATCATTGATGGCAACACAAGATGTGAAAAACCATCAAATACAATATACACTATTCCTACACGCTCTCCCTCTTTACAAGATTCCATCTCCCTTGATTAGATTATGTTTTTCACATGATTCTCTCTCCCCCTTTGACATCAATGGCAAAGAAAAAAAAATTGCATTATTTTCCTCCTTTGACATAGAACTAACATACTTTCTCTAAATACTCCCCCTTAGGATTACACCCAATCAAATCAGAAACTCAATGAAAACACAAGACACTACCTACTCCCCCTAAGATGTAGCCACCAACATCAGTCTAGAAAAGAGATACATCCATGGATCTACTAGATTGATGCACCTCCATATGCATCTAGTTCAAAGAAGGAGGAGAAATAACCCCCAACTTCTCCTAAAGATACTCAAATGTATCCTTAAGAAGATTCATAGTAAATATGTCAGCAATCTAATCCTTTGTAGGTACATACTCAAGTTTCACCCCATTTTCCATGACCTTCTCTCTCAAAAAATGATACCTAATTGATATATTATTTTTCCTTTAATGCATCACTAGATTCTTTGAAATATTAATTACACTTGTATTATCACAAAAGAAAGATATAGGCTCATCATACACAATTTTGATATCCTTCAATGTCTATCGCATCCATAATACCTATGTGTAGCATGATGTTGTTGTAATATACTCAACCTCTACATTAGACAAAGAAATTGAATCTTGCTTCTTACTAAACCATGACACCAATCTACATCCAAGAAATAATGCACCACCACTTGTAATTTTCTTGTCATCAACACAACTAGCCTAATCCGCATTTGTGTAAGCATGTAATTTGAGATCAATATCCTTAGGATACCACAAGCCATAATCAAGAGTACCTCTTAAATATCTAAATATCCTCTTCATAGCTGAAACATGTGTTTCTTTAGGTTCTTCTTGAAATCTAGCCACAAGAAAAATTGCATGCATGATATCTGATCTAGTAGAAATTAGGTATAGTATTCTACCAATCATAGATCTATATTTTCTATGATCAACCTTAGGTGAATCATCATCTTTTTTGAATTTACAACTAGTCACCATAGAAGTGCATACCAGTTTGGAGTCATCCATTCCAAAATTCTTTAACATCTCTTTGATATACTTAGACTGTGAAATGAAAATCCCTTATATGTTTGATTTATTTGTAGCCCCAGAAAGAAATTAATCTCCCCAAAAATTGACATTTCAAACTCTTTTTTTCATTTCTTCAGCAAATTTCTTACACATAGTTTCATTTCCACCAAAGATAATATCATCCACATACACAACCACTATAAAGAACTTATCTTCCTCAATTTTGAAGTAAAAATTACTATCTGTGGTGCCCTTATTAAATCCTTGTTGTATCAAATATCTATCCAATCTTGCATACCAAGCTCTAGGAGTTTGCTTCAATCCATATAGTTTCTTCTTCAATTTACATACCATATCTAATTGATCTAATAATTGAAACCCTTTTTATTGTTCCATGTAAACCTCTTCTTCTAATTCACCATTTAGAAAAGAAGACTTCACATCCATATAATAAACTTTAAAGTCTTTATGTATTGAAAATTCCAAAAACATTTTGATAGCTTCCATCCTAGCCATAGGAGTAAATGTCTCCTCAAATTCTATTCCCTCCACTTGTTAGTAACCCTTACACACAAGTCTTGCTTTATTTCTTACCACTTCTCCATTCTCATTCAATTTGTTTCTAAATACCCACTTAGTTCCAATTATATTTTTGTTTTTCGATCTAGGAACCAATTCCCAAGTCCAATTCTTCTCTATTTGCATAAGTTCTTCTTCCATTGCCTTCATCCAATATTCATCCTTGCATGATTCACTCGGTGTTTTAGTTTCAACTTTAGAAAGTAAATACATATTTACCTCAACTTCAACAACTTTTCTTCTTGTTAATACACCTTTCTTCTTGCCTCCAATGATTTGATCTTCAGAATGATTCTTTTGCACATACTTATGGGTCTTAGGGGTCTTCTACGGAGCTTCTTCCTCTTTATTCTATACTTCTTTTTCATTATCTTTTTCTTCTTCTACTTCTCTGTAGTCATGTTTATTTGACACATATCCATCCACTGCAATTGAATTTTCCAAGTTTTCATTGCCCTTAACATTTTCACTTTCAACTATCCTTCTCATCCTTTTGTTTTAACATCTGTAATATTTTATTTTAGTAGAATATCCAAGGAAGATACCTTAATTAGACCTTGCATCAAAATTTTCTAAGTTTTCTTCATCTTTTTTGATATAATATTTTCTTCCAAACACTCTATAGTACTTCACAGTAGGAATCCTTCCATACCATAATTCATAGGGAGTCTTTGTGTTGTTAGGTTTGGCTTGTACTATGTTAAGTATGTAAACAATAGTATGAATTTCTTCTCTCTAGTAGACTTCTAGTATATTTTCCTCTTTCATCATATTCCTAGAAGCTTCTTGAATCGTCTCATTTTTCCTCCCAACCACTCCATTCTACTGAGGATTTCTACGTGTAGACAAGTTCCTCTTTATTCCATGAACTTCACAAAACATGTTAAACTCATTGGAGGTGAATTCACCACCTCTGTTAGACCTCAAACATTTTATTTTCACATCCATTTTATTCTCAACCATAGATTTAAATTCCTTGAATTTATATAATGCATCAAATTTATCTCTAAGAAAAGTAACCCATGTCATTCTAGAGTAATCATCAATAAAAATCATAAAATACCTATCACCTTGTAGACTTGTCACCCTTGTGGGACCAAAAAGATCTATATGAATTAATTCCAAACTAATAATCCCTATAGACAACATTGATAGGTTTTGTGATTCTTGGTAGGTCTCTTACTACATGAGCTGAACTAATTCTCACCAAATTATCAAAATTCATATGACACATCCTTTGGTGCTATAACCCACTATAACTAATATGCGACATAAAGCAATGACCATCAACACCCTTAAGCTGATAGATGTTTCCATTTGTCCTTTTACCAGTAGCAATCACAATTCTGGGCCCTTTTCTGATTTCACATGTTTCATCATTAAACACAAGATTATATCCCTTGCTACATATTTTTCCAACACTCAAAAGGTTATGCCTTAAACCCTTAACATAGTAAACATTATTAGTGTTATGCTTGTCATCAAAACTGATTGAACTTATTCCACAAATCTTAGCTCCTAAATAATCTCCAATTTAACTAGTCCTCCATCATATTTTCAAGTTTAAAAAACTTACTTTTGTCTCCAATAATGTGATTAGATCAGCCACTATCAGAAACCCAATAATTTGTATCCTCTTTAACATGAAAAGTAGATACCAAATTACCTTCAACCTTATCCTTCTTCTTCGGATCACATTCATTCACACAACTTTTAGAGTTAGCATAATCAAGTTTATCTTTTATAGCCAAGAACAAGCATTCATTATCATCAAAATCTCCATAGTCAGATTCATCATCAAAAATTCTAGCATCTTCTCTAACATAGTAAGCTCTTTTAATCATATTTCCTTTGTTCTCATTATTATTGTTTGTATCTCTTTTTGGACATCTTGAAGCATAATGACCTAAATCACTATAGCTAAAACATTTGAAAGGTAGTTTACCTTTGTACTTATCGGTGCCCTTCTTTCTTCTTATAAAATTAGGTTTCACATCATCAAGATCTTCCTTATCTAAATCTTCAACCTTTTCTGATACTCCAGCCTTGAAAGCAGTCTCTACATTTATACCATTTTTCAAGCCCTTTTTTATCATTTCAAAAGAGTTAGTGTACCAATCATCTGATCTCTAGAATAAGTATTAAGATTTGCAATTTCCTCAATAGTAGACACCTTTTCACCATAAGAATCAGGAAGAGATCTGATAAATTTCTTTACCACTTTAGATTCTTTGACTTGTGCACCAAGACCTCTCATTGTGCTTACTAGCTCATCAACTCTTTGCATGTAGATTTTGATTGTTTCATCTTCAGACATATGTAGGGTCTCAAATTGTGCCTTCAAATTCTGCAACTTTTCTTGTTTGACTTTTTCATCTCCTTCATAAATTTTTTCTAACTTATCTCAAACCTCTTTGGTAGTCTTCAAACTCATAAATTTTACTAATTCAATATTTGAAAGACTATTCACAATAATAAATTGTCTTAGCGTTGATCTCATGCACCTTGATCTCTGCATTTATACTTGGACCATTTGTAGGTGGAGCATATGATTCTTTACTACCATTTCAATTTCATATCCATGAGCTGCTAGATATCCTTCCATCTTTGACTTCTATATTGCATAATTTATCCCATCAAATCTAGGGCATTCAAAATAAACCTTGTTTGCCATCCTAGATCTACCTCAAGTGATTAAGCTCTTTTCCAAGGAACCTTTCTCTGATACCAATTGTTGAATGAACAAGACAATTGAAAGGGGGGATGAATTAGTTGTATCTGATTAAACCTTCAAAACCCTCAACAGTAATCAGATCCACATGCATTCATTAAACCCTTATTCTATTAATGTGATTAAATATGAAATGCAGATAACAGAAACTAAAGTAACAACATCATACATAAGAGAACACTATATTTATGTGGAAAACCCCATGAGGGAAAACCACGGTGAGAATTAGCTCACAATATAAGTAATTGCAAAACCGGTACAAAAAGGCTCACTGCCAGAATAGGACACACTATCCAAAAATTCTCATAGCCAGGCCTCATTGTTATAGAAAGAAATACAAGAAGATAGAAGAGATATGTTACACGGAGAACACTTTCTCAATGAAACAAGGAATCTGCCACAATGCTCCAACACTTTTGAAATCTTGCATGAAAGATTTCGAACACCTTCAGCTCACTACCTTCAGGAATCCAAACACTTGAAAATTGCACTGCTCTGCTCAAATTTGCATCACACAAATCACTTGCATCAGTCTTGCATCTATCTTTCTTCTCTCTTGATTCTTCCTTGCATCTCACAATAGCTCCACTCTTATTTATATTGTCCTCAACTTCAAAAACCTTCTCCAAGGTCGATAACTATCCAGTATACTTCACAAATTCAAAATAGGTCGGCACCTAAACATTCATGCAGTGGATAAGAATGAAAGTGGACCAAAACAACACTTAATTGAGACCCAAAATTAAATCTCACATGCCACACTATGATTTCATTAATACTTGAACATGTTCAAATGTAGTGTAGACACCAAGTCATCCATTACCCGTGAAAACCCATTAAACATTAAGTACACACTTTTGAAGCTTTTGGTAAACCTAACCAAAAATCCTCTTGACACAAGAAAGAGAAAAACATCATTAACTCTCCTTCAAATCCACTAGTCCTAAAAAGAAACTACGAAGAAATGTGGAGCAGCTACATCTCTTTGACACCTTTGTACAAATTGCAAAACCAGTTCACATACTGGTGAACACAACTTCCTCTCACCAACAATCCAGAACCCAAAAATTTGAATATAGCAACATCTAACAACCTCGAAAAACATGTCAAATACACATAGGCATAGCCTCAACACAAAATAAATGTGAAGCACAATCCAGAGCACATTTTGAACACTTGCACAACATTATTTTCTATATTTATAAAAATTTCTCAAAAGCACTTCGAAACCAAGTACCAAAGACATCATCTCAGCTCATTACTTCATTCCATCTCATCTTCAAACACTGCAATAAAAATATAGCTCCATGTACTCACAACACTTCCTCAATATCTCAACTACACATGCACAACCTGCAACAACCTATTCTCCTCTTTTCACAATTTTCTCAATATCCTCGACAACTTCTTCATGCAACAACCTCCTTAACACATAGTTGACATCAATGACAACACCAGTCAGTAGACTTCTTGTTGACATCGATGAAAACACCTTCATATTTGCAACACATTATGCATAGCTCTTATGGTAAGGACCCACAACAACATAATTATCTTACATGCTTATATTTTCCTTTGCATAACATAATACTTGGAAATTCGTTTGAATCTACTTCTTAGATTTTTCATACACTACTACCCCAAAATTGCAATCTCAGCTTAACAGGCCTTGAAATTGCCTCTGTCAAAACAACAACCATAACCATAGAGATTGCACTTAGTAGAACACTATATTTCAATAACCAATTTCCAAATACATAACATTCTTCATTATTAACCATGTTGCAATCACACATAACTGCATTTGAATGGGACTATCATGACATGAAAGGTATAGATCCTCACCTATGCATGCATAGAGTTTACATTTATGAAGGTTACAAACTAATGAGGCAACCTCAAATAAGAATAAACCTACTAGTACATGACATAGTTAAAGAAAATTTATAAAAGTTGCTAGATGCAAGGTTTATTTATCCAATATTTGACAGCCACTGGGTACCCCATTGGTGATTTTTTCAAATAAGGGAGGTAAATGGAGGGTATGTTTTGGCTATAGATAATTAAATACAATAACAAGAAAGGACCATTTTCCCCTTCCTTTTATTGATCAAGTATTTGTTTCCTTAGCAAGGAAGCAATATTTCTCCTTCCTAGATGGATTCAATGGGTATAATCAGATAAAAATAGCTTTGGAGGATTAGGACAAGATAACTTTTACTTTCCCATGGGGTATGTATTCCTATTTTTTCTTGCCATTTATGTTATGTAATGTTCCTACAATATTATAGAGGGTAGTCTTAAGTATATTCTCAGAGTTTGAACATGATTCCATGGAAATTCACATGGATGATTTTACCACTTATGGGAATATTTAATAAAAACATTGACTAATTTGAAGAAAGTCCTAGAAAGGTGTCAAGATCACAACCTTTCTTTGAGTCATGAAAAATGTTTCATGATTATGATTGAAAGAGAGGTCTTGGGACACTTTGTGTCAAATAAGGGGATATAGATATACCCAAATGAGATAGAAATTATCTTCACTCTGCCTATTCCTCAAAAGAAAAAGGATGTTATAATTTTTCTTGGTCATGTTGGTTACTATAGGAGATTTACCTAGGATTTCAGTAAGATAGCAACCACATTATTTGTTCTCCTCTTTAAATATCTAGGATTTGACTAGACCCTTGCATACTAAAATTCCTTTGAAGCCCTCAAAGCAACACTCACTAAGGCCCCTTTCTTAAGAGTACCAAACTAGACAATACCCTTTCGCATTCACACAAATGCATATAATTTTGTAATAGCTGTTGTTTTAGGATAGAACGAGGGAATTTAAAATACACCCTCTATTATATTAGCAAGAATATTCAAGGTGCAAAGCTTAATTATACAATCACTAAAAAATAAATATTGGCAATAGTCTATGCCATTAATAATTTCAGACACTACATCATAGGTTATTGTCTTTATTCACACAGGCCATACGACTATAAGATATATGATGAATAAACCTGTGGTTGGAGAAAGACTTCTAAAATGGTTATTACTAATGCAAGAATTTGATATCACAATTGTGGATGAGATAGGAAAGGCCAATATAGTAGAAGACTTCATCTCAAGGTTTCCAATAAAATCAACAAAGGATATTTTTGATGACTCCTTTCCTAATGAACACCTATTTTCCCTCTCTGTGTACACCTTGGTTCCCCTGATTTTGTGTTCCCCTAATTTTAAGTCCATATTTGCCTAGTTACTAGGTCCCGATTGACTATCCAATATTTAAGGTTTATGTTTTAGGGTTTAGGGTTTATCAACCTTTCATATAAAACTTTAGTCCCTTGTATTCTTTTGGTCTAATTATTCATTGACTTGTCATAGTCGGTCTCTAATTGCCTAAGTTACTACTTGAGTCATTTGAATCCATTTTTTGACCAGCTCCTTGTGTCTAGGGATACTGATTTACCCCTTTGTATGAAAATCCTTTTATCATGGTCCATGGTATTTTGTTTTCCTATGGTTAGTGTCTTGAAATATTTATATTTTATCCTAGGTTGGACCTATGTTTTGAGTTTGTTAAGTCATCATTACCCATATTACCTAGGCTGCCCCCTTTCAAAACAACTTATAAGCATGTGTGGATTTTTTTTCACTTAAGTTGTGTCCATTGCATGCCCCATGTACATTGTTCTTTGCTTCTATCTCATTGGTTCCATATATGTGTTGCATGATGCACTCTTTTCCTTTGCATCATGTGTTGCCTTTACATCACTATAGTCTTAGCACTGTTAAATCCCTTTGCATGATGAGTGATTCCTTTTACTTATTTTGCATCACATGGTTCTTTCATATCATTTTTTTTCTAATGCTTTCATAACCCATTTTAGAAATATGTGATGACCTTTCTAACCTCTCCATCACTTAATTTTTTCACATCATGGTTTTCTTACTGCTAGTTTGCTTCTAAAGTGCGATATGTAATGAGTCCCTTGATTCCATATGAGGGACACATGTTTCAAATTCCTTTAATTTTTTCTATCCTTCATATCACCAATTTCATCCTTGATCACCTAAATCTTTGAGCAATATGCACTGAACAACTATGATTATGCCACTTGTCTTAACCCTGTACCATCGCTCCACCCTTTCACATCACTATTGCATATTCACCCCCGAACACCTATGAGAAAAGTGTGTTGGGTGATAAAAGGAAATAAGGAATATACTTAAAGATGTTAGATACATGTCAACACATCATGCAACTCCATTATATCATGTTTCTAAATTGAAAAGCTCATATCAAAAACATGATACGCAATGTGCTACTTTAAAGAAGGAAAAGGAAGGAATATGTTGAAAGGATATTCCAACCAACAAGTGTCATCTTTTGAATGCATTGTATACATCATGTGTATCACGCTTTGCATTTTTATGAATAAAATGAAAAAGTGATGAGAAATGAAAGGATTATGCTTTTCTTTCATCTCATGGTTTCAATACGTTGTTGTTGTATTTTCAGACATGAATAGCCTAAAAGAGATGAGTGATGGGAAAATGAAGGATATTATCAAGAATATTCCTTCCATCACAAGGACTCTTCACATCAAGGTTTCATTTTATCAAGCCTAAGCCGATGTGTGGTGTGTGGTGTGTGGTGTGTGGTGTGTGGTGTGTGGTGTGTGGTGTGTGATGTGTGATGTGTGATGGATTCACTAATGGAGTTGGCAGCAAGTTTTAAAGAAGCTATGTGGCAACATCTCAATGCATCACACCAAATGCTCATATTGTGGATTCATAGTGAGGTACCAAAAGGAAAGTGGAAATATGTGATGAGTTTGGATCACTATTGATCATGTTTTAAAACAAATTGATCAATGGTGGAAATTTAAACTTGAACGACTAAGTGTCAAAGCATTGATGTTCACTCACGAGCTATCTCTCACCATTACTGGTATATCTACTTGTCTTCCAAGATCATAAAGAGATGAATTATTCATTTATGCATCATCTTTGCAAGAAACCAAAGGAGAGCAAGAAGAGGAGACTCCATACAAGCAAATTCAAAAAACAAAAAAGCTAGGTTTCCCAAGTAAGTCTAATTTTCTACTTCTCTGTGTGGATTTTTTAATAGGGGTAGAATTAAGAAAAAACTATTATTAGTCAAAGGAAATTGTAACCTAGGGTTTTTATAGTTTTTTTTTTTAATTGTAAAAAAGTGAAATATAGGCCCTAGTCTTTTTGAAGGAAAATACCAGTAGGGTCAATTGCATAATTCATAACTGAACCCTGCGAAGAAATAGCCCTAGCCTTTGATCTCAAACGTATAAAATCCTAGCTCTGATAATTTCTTTAAGATGATTCAAGCCGATGAGTATTCTAAGACAAAGGCTAAACCTAAAAAGTAAAAGGTTAAGGTTGAAACTCAAAATATAGAGGTCTTAGAGGTATCAGAGAAGAAAAAGGAGTCAATAAGGACTTTACCCATGATAGAAAAACTTCTAGGTGTAAAGCCAATGGGAAAAAGGCCTATAGGGGATGGTGTATTGATAGACCACTTGCAAGATTTGGCATGAGAAATTGGGTAAATTGTATTTCCATAGAGTGGATGGGAGATTTTCTTATATGCTTTCAATCGAAGATAGGAAAAGCATCCAACATGTCACTTATGGACCTGTGACCTTGGAAAAGTTATAGTTCCTAATGTATTTGTGGAGGTTGATTTGATATTGGAAATAGCTAAATGTTATGATCATTAGGATAGGTTTATCAAGAGCATAAATGGAACCCCATTGTTATACATTTCCAAAATTTGGGTAGTAAAGGCATTCAAGAGAAATCCTTCTTCAACTATCATAATCAATTTTATTGCATTATATCAAGAATATGAGAAGGATAAGTATGGATAAATAAGACATGTGCTACCAAGGCATAGAAGGATGGATCAAGACAAAAGGGATGTATGGTTCACACCAAGGGAGATGGAACCATTTGAATGTGATGAGTTTGAGGACTATTTCAAGAGTACTATGGTTTGTGTCAGGTCCTTGGGAGAAAATATGATGTAAAGATGAATGTTCCTCTGATGGTCATTGCCATGGATATCCAAAACAAACACTCAAACAGAGTTTTTGATTATGCAGCCTACATTTCAAAAGAAAATCATAAGGAATTAGTGGAATTGAATGATGCAAGACCTCCCTTGAGTTTTAGACATTATTCTTTACTAATGCATATGCTATTGTGGATAGGTCGGAAGGTTTGGAGGAATTTCATGAAATGAAGACAGAAGGATGAGAAAGATAATGATTTACTTATGCAAATTTGGACTCATATATGGGATCAAAACTACCTAAAGTCCAATTATGTTTCCTTTTGCAATGGATTCAAGTTTGGTGTTATGAAACATCTAGGTTTGAAACCTGTGGATGGGATTTCTAGAAGTATTAAGGAAATCCTGAGACCATTGGAGTTTAGGGAGGGTAAAAAGCATTACCATAATTGGAGTGATTGGTATCTACATTCCTATTATACTATAATCAAAATTTATGGAGCCAAGGTGCAACCCCATTATTTTCCAGTTTATGTTTTTGATCGATTATCATTCATGGAGATAATGTGGAAATTAGATGTCATGGACAAAGAGCACTTTAGGTATGTTAGGAAGGGTTCTCTCATAGTTGCACAGTTTTCTTTCTCCTATTTTGTGGTTACATCAAAGGATGGTTATGATAAATTTGGTACAATTTTGAATAATCTTAGAATGAAAATGGATGTTGTAAGAAATTACGATCTAGAAGGGTTTGTTGATAAGGAGAGGAAGGCTAGATAAAATTTTGGTTTTTACCATCACGTTCTCTATATAGAGGATTTCATTAGAAATTTCCCTCAGAGGTTGTTTTTGGAGAGAGAAAGGAGTGGATGATGATATGTGGCATTGAAGAGAAAATATTGAAAAATAGTCCTTTATATATTAGCCCTTATGCTGAAATTAAAAATCCTTGTGAAAAAGCTATGGCATTGTTAGATGCATATAAGAATAGAAATTTCTTTGAGAAATTTAAAGAGGCTAAAGAAAAGGCTAAGATTTCAAAGGAGTATTATGATGCAAGAATAAGTATTCATTTGGCTCAATCATCAACTCATGGCACTCAAAGGCAACCATTGGAGATAGGTGAAGAACTAGTGGTTAAACCCCTAGTTGAATATTATTAAACAAAACAGGTAGGGGGATATGAAATGCAAGAAAATTCAGTACAACATATTCCTATTGAGCAAGAGGTGGATCAAATATTCCCCTCCCCTATAATGAATGATGATTTTGATCCTTTTATTCCAAATGACAAAACTATGAAATGGGAATATGATGAGGAAGTTGATAATGATGTGAGAGTGAAGGCATGTAGAGAATTCATGAATGGTGATTCTTTTATCCAAATCAATGAATTCAAATAATTTATCATTCAAATCAAAAGCCAGGATATCAAAGAAAGGATTGAAAGTGCTAAGTCAAAAGTAGACCCCTCATTGCAAGAAGAGGTTGAGAAAAGGGGAGAGGAAAATATAATGCAGGAAATTGTTGCAATTACTCATGTGGAAGGAAGGAATTTGGTAAAATATAGTGGCATTCTATTGTTACCTAGATGGGACCTCACTTCATAAATCGCGTTAAATTCCATAAGGAATGATCCAGGGGCTTCCTTTTTTGGGGAACATTATGATAACAAGTTTTTGGCTCTAGATTCAGTCCCAAGTTACATACTCTAGTGATTTGGTCAATGGCACCAAAAATGGGAAAGCCAAAATTCATAAGATCTATTGAGGAAATAATAAGTGTTGTTATGACTAAAAGATCTTCGTAGATCACTCCAACATAGGTTGCAAAATTGACAGTACATGCAACTATGTTGAGTGTCGACACTACATAGATATCTCAAGAGAGATATCATAGATTGTTGGACAAGTTCAATAGGCTCTTAGATGAATATAATAAGGTGAAAGCTACTACTGCCCAAGTGAATCCAACACAAATGAATCTACCACCTCCAACTCGTAGTTTTGAATTGTCATCACAAGATAGAGAAACCTTACCTCTTAGAATTAAGAGATTGAAGGAAGAGTTGCAGATAGAAAAGGAGAATGTAAAGAAGGCCAAGGCAATAAATTCAAAAGTTGTGTTGGTGTTTTTTCTAGCTAAGCTTTGGATCTCTCTAAGGCGTATCCAACCTCTATATTCGAGAATCACAAAATCTAGTGGCCAAAATGATGAGTAAAGCTTCTTAGACACTTACTCCTACTCTTTAGGCTTTGTGGTACCAAGGAGGGTGTTCCTTATTGTGTTAATTTGATATTCAAGGCCTCAAGAACACTTCAACACGTAGATTTGTCCCTACTAATTGCAAATATACATTACTCATCAAAGGTTTGGTTGACCCTTACACAAATAACCTTTCATTTGCTAGGAACACAAGTATATACAAGACTTGCATCTCATAATGAATAAGATTTAATTAAGTAATGTTCTAACTTTGAATCCACAACTAGGCATTTTCTTATTTATTTGATTACAATAATTCCTAACAAATAATCCAATGCCTCATCAAATTGGGCAAAAGGAGTCAAGCATGAAATACTTTGTCATACACAAAACATTTAACCCTGAAATGAATGGACCATTTTCATAATGCATTACATCACAAAAACTCACGGTATTTAAAGTATTACTCCTTACCAAATCCCTACGTGAATTCTCACAGACCTATGACTCTCTTCAAATTATTTTAATTAACTCTTTGAGTTAAGACAAGAAACAGAATCATACATTCAACTGAACCATTGAAGATAAATGAAATGATACTTGATATTTTCATTTATAGCTTGTAAAAACTATACACTAGAGAGCACATACTTTAATTTTATAGATTTTTTTTTATATCAGTCATTTGCATAAAACTATTTAAGACTACTTCATACATAACCCATACCTAAGACAATTAACTAGCAAACTCGTCAAGAATTATGCATTATATTCATTCACTATATCCTTCCTAGACCTTTCTAGACTCAAAAATTATGACCTCTACAATGAGCCTTGAAATATTTTTTATAGCATAAGAGAGCGAAAAGCATCGGGCTCATTACAATTACATTTCACAAAATTTTATTTGCATTTCAAAATTCCCATATGGTTATATGTAATCATTTACCAAACAAGGGAATCAAAATTTGTAACAACCCACATAACTAGTCAATGTCACCACACCCGTAGAAAAATGCCATTAAATCCTTATTACCCATATCCACGTCAAACCCAAAAACAAATAGTATCATCAAAAATTGAAACCAAGGCAGCAACACCATCAACCAGAACCCGAAGCAACACTAGGACCATGGTACATGAGGCCACTCCGCATTTTCACCACAGGAGGAGGCGAAAAAACCGCTCCTTCTTCCTTATCAACACACCTCTCAGCATCAGAACCAACAACTTCACACGATGCCATCACAAAAACTGGAGAAACTATGAGGACCTCTTCATTCACACTAGCCATCTCAGTTAAAGCCTTAAGGAATTGGTCGTAACCTGATTCAGTCTCAGTATCACTATCACTATCACTAGAGCTACCAGAGACATTAATAGGTGAATGTTGCCTACCTAGATAACTATGATTGTATCTTAACTTGGCCTTTGGTCTCTTCTCAAACTCTATAGACCTCTTCTCCTTGCCACGCACCGCGTCCTCTGCAATTGCAGTTTGGCCTTTTAGCCAAGAGCTACACCTAGTAACAATTGGGATGGGCTTCATGCATTCCTCCTTCAGGATGAGAGTACCAAGAAAATTACTCTACTCATGTAGTGTCACCTCATCATGTGACCTTTGAACATTAACCCTTGTAGACCTATGTAAAGATGATGGAGAACCAGTCGACCTACTCATCTTGCACCAATATTCAAGACCTTCACAAGAGAAATCACTAGGCATAGAAAATTTTAGACTCCTAACTGTTGTGCCGAAAATGATTATTCGTTGGTGTCTATTTCATCACCATTAATTCCTAGATACATGGAAATCGGCGTACCATTCATCATAATTTCCAGGAAGTAGCTCTTCACATGCATGGATATCAGGTTAATATCCTCTGAAGAGCATATGCCATTAATTCTCACCATTTACAAAGCCCAAACAACCATCCAATGGCTAGTTCTATTTTTGAATGTTTGTCATCGAAGTATCGATGAGGTGGTTCTCTAAATGGCTCAGATTCAGTCAAATACATTTGAAAATCCCACATTGTCACATGGAAAGTCCATCGACCAATAGTGATTTCCCCAGTCAGAAGTCATGTCCACCACCCGCGAGCCCCATCTAGCCTCCTTACACGGCCAACAGATTCCACATGTCACCATCACGCAGACTGTGCAAGGCATTAGGTAACACTATTTAATATTCTACACTGCACGTGTGCCATGGCTCAAATTGATACCAGACGGTATGTTAGAGTTTTTGATACTCTACCAGAGGAGATCAAGACGATAGTGGGGATTGGGTCATGCATGCATCAGATTCCATGTGGTGCAATTGCGCATGTCATGTAGCCTAGCCAAAATACATTTTTTAGATGTTGTGCGGTGTGCGCACAAGGCTTGGATTTCAATCATTTCATCTAATGGCTTAAATTTTTTGCATGTGCATACATCGTTAGTTATAAAGAAGGGGCCATGGGCTAGGTAACGAGTGATGACCCCTTAATAATATTAAAGACTTTGGACCTAAGTCTTTAAGAGGTAAAATATTTTGGGCCAACCACAGAATATTAAAACCTTTTCAAGAGACACCTGATGCCTGGCAGGCCTAAGAAAAGGGACCGGTAATGAAAATGGGCAAGATGAATTAAGTTGTTACTAAGACAACTGACAACCTGATACAGGGGTTCAACATAGAAACATAAGGTAAGGGTATAAGATTCAAAAAATTTGAAACAAGGGTATTAGACCCTAAAACCCTAGACCAAACCATCAAACACAAGGGTGAAAGATTATTGAAATTTCATGGAACCGGCTAAAAAAAGTCATTTTTTTCAAAAACTCTTTCAATGGCTCTAGCTCGAAGACGCATACTCTTGGTGGGTATGGAGAGAATCTAGATCTCAAGTAGAAGCAGACCAGCCCAAGACAACAAACCAGGATCTTGTCCAGACAAGATAAGCAGACACAATAGGAAAGAAACAAACCACACCTATAAAAAAATTGCATGACTACAAAATTTCCTCTGTTAGGAAATTTTATCCAATTCCACTAGCCTCAATTTGTAAGTCTGGTGCATCAAGAGTTTCGAAGCTTTGGAGCCAAATAATTTCTTTGTCAAAGGCCTTTCTTTCACATACCTGCACTAGATGAGTACTCATACTAGGCAATTCCTAATAATCTGCATTATTATGATAGATACCAATGATCCCGCATGCTTGAGAACTGCCTTGTTTACCAATCTCAAGATTTTCAAGTTGAAATGGAAAAGGAAACATCCATACTCCACATGATCATATTCACTTTGCATATCAAATTGAAACCCTTCAAAAACACTATGCATCAGACTAGGCCAGCAATCTTTTGAAGAATCAAAAATGAAAGAAATAGATTCAAGAAGGTCTTCACCCTACTTCACATAAATGCCATCCCTGTTGAGTGGAAGAAAATTTGTAATGATACCCAAGAGATGAGGAGCATCGGAAAAAAACTCAACTGCATACTCATGTTGGCTAATATCATACCCATCATTATTTGGTTGCCCTACACATGAGCCACATTGCCACTCATCATTTGTAAACCTCAAATCCAATCCATAATCTATATGTGCATAAAAATATGCAACTCGATCACTAATTTTTGAGGCTCTTCCTTCATTAGTGCACACATCATTCTCTAAGCATTTTCCATTAGACCCAACATTTACACACTGGACAGTGACACCCTTGTCCTCATAGCCTTCATCACTTTTAAATAAAAATTGTTCTTCTTCTTGTGACTGAGGTATTTGCAAGTCATTCTCATCAATAAACTTGCTAGTGCATTGCTCATAACCATACCTTGACCATACATCCAAAGCATCATCAGAATCCTCAAAAAGAGGATTATCCCTACACCAACCAGGGAATTCATTTTAGCAACTGGCACAGATAGAGGTTCATCAAAAAGAGGGTTTTCTATTACATGTATTTTGGGCAAGGAAACTTTTTCTCCCCTTACATGAGAGTGCGAACTTTGCAACCCATCAACACACTCAAAATCCTTGCAAACTTCTGAAAGAGGTTCTCCCTTCATTTGGTAGGGGTATTCATATTCAAAAAAGGAAATACATGACTTTGTATCATCACACCCACCACAGCATAAGAATTCATCAATAATAAGATTGCATTCAGACCCCATACTAAATATAATAGTATCTGCTACCAATATCTTGATCATCGGCAAAAGACTGAACATTATCAATATTAAAATCATAGCTATTGATCGAATCACTTAATGGTGCAATCAGTTGGACCTCATCCAACTCTTCATCCTTCAATACCTCCTAGGAGCTTGATTCAGACACATCATACCTTCCCTCACAATAGGGGTCATCATTTTCATCACTATGGTAATGATCTACCCATATATCACTAGTGAATTGGTTGCAATCATTATATTTTGATTCGTCTCCCTCACCTATTTGTAGTATTTCTTGCTCTTCCTCATTAGGACTATGACCATTATTATTCAAAAACATTTGGTGTTGTGCACAGTTTCTCCCAATTCCTTCTACCAATTTTATCTGGTCAACTATTTGGCCTAGACTTTCAGGCTTCAATTCCTTTGGCAACATACTTGTCCATGACCAGTATATTTCACAAAACAAGTCAATGCACATTGACTCTTTAGGCCTGACACTTTCTAATATTTCCAACAACACATCCACAAACCTATGGAATAGATCATGGGATAATTCACCTTGACCTCTTCTTATATCATGTAATCTGTTAACATAAGAAACATGATCAGCTCTACTTGAATCTTGTGGATATTTCACTTGGGGCTCACTATGATTAGCACACTACGGTGATAGAAAAAGTGGGACAATAGGAGCCATATCTTCTTGGCATGATTCTCTACTGGTTGATTTGTTGATTGAAATTGCACAAGATGTGCCAGAATGACCAGCATTAGTAGTTAGGCATCCTTTCATCATTGAAAACTTGAGATTGTTTTCAATATTCATAGAAATTTGATATGCTTGGCGTAATGTTGTGGGCTCTTTATCTCTTAATAGATAGCTCATATTTTTTTCAAATGCACCTAAATATACAACCAAACACTCAACATCATTTGGTCTTATACCTTTAGTGACTTCCCTTATGATCCTTGAAAATATGAGATTGAAAGAAGGGACTAACTCATCCTCCTCTTTGTGGATGTCCATAAAACTTTTCTTCACCAAACTTGGGTTTACTCTCCCACCAAATTGTTCCCTGAATGCTAGCTTAAATTCATACCAAGAATGTATTGAAGTTGATGGTAGAAAAGAGAACCAGTCCCTTGCACCCCCTTTCAGAGATTCAAAAAAGAACTTTATGACAACATCTTCAAAAATTTATTCATAGTCTCCCATCATGTCAATGAACTCTTGCAGATGCTTTCTTACTGACTCGTTCTTTGTACCATTAAACTTAGGTATCTTTTCTCTTATTTTAGGTGGTATCTCATTTGGATAACCATGAATATTACTAAAATCTATAGCACTGTATCTCTTAGTATTAAAATTTCCTTGATATGAAAAAGGATGTCTATTATGCACCATTGCACTCATATTTATATCAGGGTATACAACTTGATAAGGCAATATCACCTTGGCTTTGCAAGCCTTTCCAGACTTTGTCAAAGATTAGTTTAAACTCTCTTTGTACCTAAGCTCGTAAACCTTTATAGCACAATTTCTTTGTCTATTTTTCTTAGGATTTAAAACATAACATGCTCCTCTATTGTAATTCATGAAATTCACACTAGATTCTAGAAACATGCAATAGTCAAATAGAATTTTCCCTCTATCAGTGCTTCTTCACTTAATTGGGAACCAATCACATTTATATTCTTGAACATAACATGCTCCTCTATTGCAATTCATGAAATTCACACTAGATTCTAGAAATATGTCTATGAGAATACCTAAAAATCAGAGCAGGTTTTGAACTCTTATGTGACGACAACTTTGCAAATCTAGAACTTCTACATGTTCTAGTTCTCAAGCCAGAGTCACCACCTCTTTCATAGAGGACTGAACTTCAAATAAATAGGAAGTCCTTTCAAAAGTAAATCTCATTCTAGTTTGTCTTCACCAGCAGAGTCATTCATAAATTCTTTGAATTTCGCTGCAACCAAAATCCTTCCAGGTTCAAAAACCTTTCAATATTTGAAAAAAATATTCAGATCCACCAAATGCTTGACTCTATGATGTTGCAATCTGTGATTGGGATAGTTTCTTTTATAAATTTCTCAGAGTTCTCCCCAGCAGATTCGACATTTCTATTGGTGTTTTTTCCAGCTAAGCTTTAGAGCTCTCTAAGGGGTAGTCAACCTCTATATTCACGAATCAAAAAATCTAGTGGCCAACACGATGGGTAAAGCTTCTCAAGAACTTACCTCTACTCTTTAGGCTCTGTGGTACCAAGGAGGGTGTTCCTTATTGTGTTAATTTGATATTCAAGGCCTCAAGAACACTTCAACACATAGATTTGTCCCTACTAATTGCAAACATACATTACTCATCAAAGGTTTGGTTGACTCTTACATAAATAACCTTTCATTTGCTAGGAACACAAGTATATACAAGACTTGCATCTCAGAATGAATAAGATTTAATTAAGTAATGTTCTAACTTTGAATCCATAGCTAGGCATTTTCTTATTTATTTGATTACAATAATTCCTAACAAATAATCCAGTGCCTCATCAAATTGGGTGGAAGGAGTCAAGCATGAAATACTCTGTCACACATAAAACATTTAATCCTAAAATGAATGGACTATTTTCATAATGCATTACATCACAAAAACTCACGGTATTTAAAGTATTACTCCTTACCAAATCCTTAGAAAATTCTCATAGACCTGTGACTCTCTTCAAAGTATTTTAATTAACTCTTTGATTTAAGACAAGAAATAGAATCATACATTCAATTAAAAAATTGAAGATAAATGAAACAATACTTGATATTTTCATTTATAGCCTATAACAATTGTACACAAGAGATCACATAATTTAATTTTATAGATTTGTTTTGATATCATTCATTTTCATAAAACTATTTAAGACTACTTCATACATAACCCATACCCAAGACAATTAACTAGCAAACTCATTAAGAATTTTGTATTATATTCATTCACTATATCCTACCTAGACCTTTCTAGACTCAAAAATTTTGACCCCTGCAATGAGCCTTGAAATCTCTTTTATAGAGTGACAAGCATCAGGCTCATTACAGTTACATTTCAAAAAAAATTATTTCAAAACATAGTTTCATCTGCATTTCAAAATTCCCAAATGGTTAGATGTAATCATTTACCGAATAGGAGAATCAAAATTTGTAACAACCCACATAACCAATTGGTGTCACCACACCCATAGAAAAATTCCATTAAGGCCTTGTTACCCATATCCACATTGAACCCAAAAAATAGACATCATCACAAAACTTGAAACCAAGGCAACAACACCATCAACCAGAACCTGAAGCAGCACCAGACCATGGTACATGCGACCACTCTGCATTTTCACCATAGTAGGAGGTGAAACAACTGCTCCTTCATCCTTATCAGCACACCTCTTAGCATTAGAACCAACAACTTCACATAGTTCCCTTGTAGAAATAGGAGAAACTATGAGGACCTCTTCATTCACACCAGCCATCTTAGTTAAAGCCTTAAGGAATTGGTCATAACCTGATTCAATCTTAGTATCACTATCACTAGAGCTACCAGAGACATCAATAGGTGAATTCTACCTACCTAAAGAATCACACCCATATCTTAACTTCACCTTTGGTCTCTACTCAAACTCTTTAGACCTCTTCTCCTTGCCACACACTACCTCCTTTGCAATTGTAGTTTGGCCTTTCAGCCGAGAGCTGCACTTGGTAACAATTGGGATGGGCTTCATGCATTACTCCTTCAGGATGAGAGTACCTAGAAAAGTACTCTTCTCATGTATTGGCACCTCATCATGTGACCTTTGAACATTAACCCTGGTAGACCTATGCATAGATGATGGAGAAGCATTCAACCTACTCATCTTGCACCAATATTTGAGACCTTCACAAGAGCAATCACTAGCCAATATTTGTGATGAAAATTATGAGCCTTCATCCATATTTATTGAGTGAATTGATGATGTTGATCATCAATGCTCCAAGAGAAGCACGAGTGAGCGAGTGATTATTCGTTGGCATCTATTTTCATCACCGTTAATTCCCAAGTACTTTTAAATCGGCATACCATTCATCATAATTTAAAGGAAGTAGCTCTTCACACACATGGAGATCAGGTTAATATCCTTTGAAGAGCATACTCCATTAATGCTCTCCATTTGCAAAGTCGAAATAGCCATCACATGGCTAGTTCTATTTTTTGAATGTGATTCGTCGAAGTATCAATGAGGTGGTTCTTTGAATGGCTCAAATTGAGTCAAATAAATTTGAAAATCCCATGATGTTGCATGGAAATTCCATCGAACAATGGTTCTTTCCCCAATCAGAAGACATGTCCACCACCCACGAGCCCCATCCAACCTCCTTACGCTGCCAGCAGAGTTCACGTGTCACCATCGCGTAGACCGCACAAGGCATTCGGTAACACTATTTAATATTCTACACGGCACGCACACCATGACTCAGATTGAGACCAAATAGTATGTTAGATCCGTCGATCCTCTGCCATAGGAGATCAAGCCAATAGTGGGGATTAGGTCCCACATGTAGTAGATTCCACGTGGCGCAATCATGCACACCGCGCGGCACAGTTGAAATAATTTTTTTAAATATTGTGTGGTGTACACACAAGGCTTGGATTTCAATCATTTCATCTAATGGCTCAAATTTTTTGCATGTGCATACATCGTTAGTTATAAAGAAGGGGTCATGAGCTAGGTAATGGGCAACGACCCCTTAAAAATATTAAAGACTTCAGGCATAATTCTTTAAGAGGTAAAATATTTTGGGTCGACCGCGCAAATTTTCAAACCTTTTCAAGAGACACCCAATGATTGGTGAGCCTAGGTAGAGGGGTCGATAATGACAATGGGAAAGATGACTTAATTTATTACTAAGACAATCGACAACCTAATGCAGGGGGTCAACGCAGAAACATAAGGTAAGGGTTTAAGATTCAAAAATTTTGAAACAAGGGTATCATACCCTAAAACCCTAGACCAAACTATCAAACACTAGGGTGAAAGATTATTGAAATTTCATGGAACCAGCTAAAAAATTTAATTATTTCAAAAACTCTATCAATTTTCAGCAAATATAATTCATGATGTTTTGGGACATAGGGTTTCTCGACTTGTGCATAATTCAGATAATGTTTGGAATGTGTATAAAAATATTCATAAATCCCATCAAAGGTATACTCAAGTACAGGATTCCTTCCAAAATGTTTGGAGAAAATGGAGTACAAGGGTTGGTTCTCTCAAGGAAATGGTACCAAACATTAAGGGCAATCCTAATGCTCCTACACATATTCCAAAGTTAATAAAGGCAATTGATCTGGTGGGGGGAATTTTAGCTTTCCATGACAAGTTAGGTGTGCAACTCCGGGGAAAAATAAAGAATTTCAGAGAAATGGAAAGACAAGGACTGCCTAAGATCTTGAATGATGAAGGGGAGCATAAGGAATTCACTACATGGAAAGAAGAGGTGGGAAATTTTCTCCCTTACTTCAAGGAATCTATTCACCTCAGTGATTATACAATGTTAAACAATTCTATTGATGATATAACTAGGATTGAGGTGAATATGGATGTGTTTGTTAAAGAGGTCGGGATACTAATTGATGTTAGGTACATTATGCATAATTCCAAAGTTCACATATTACTGGATACTGACTGGTGCATCGAGGAGGAGTATAATAGATGGCTTAGAAAATTTACAGATTAAGTGTTGGATAAAGTATTGATAAAATTGTCTCCTCCAAGTTTAAAAGTTGATGACACATGATGTTGATGTGGAATTTTCCTCACCCTCTTTTCTTATTTTTATGCTTTATGTCCCACAATTTTGGAAGAAGGTGAAAGGAGTGTTTTTCTCATGGAACAAATATCTTCTTCAATAGAAGCACATTTTGGAAGAAAAGAAATATCTTCACCAGCAAATGAAAATGGTTTTTGTCTCATCTACATACTCCCCCCAAGTATTGTAAATGTAATGGTATTTTGGAATGCAATTATAACTGTCAAAAGAAAATATGACAAGTGTCAATTGGCCTGAAGCTTGTTTTTCTCCCTTATTTTTATAAAAGGGAATTTAGGGCCATTTGATAAGGTTGTTAATTTATCTCCTAGGGAAACTTTGTAATATACAGTGTAGAGAATAGAAGTTGAGTCTGTATCTAGGTTTTGAGTCTTTGTTTTCTGCAAGTTTAATGTTGTATAACAGTAATAGCATTTGAATGCAATAATATCATAATTCTCAAGCCAATTCTCTCCTTGTGTATTATTTATATAAATCATCAATAAAATTTATCAATGGTATTTTTATTGATCTCCATTGTGTTCCAATGAATGTATTGTTTTATTTTTTTCTAATTAAATGAATTAGTTAAATCACTTTGATAGAATCATAGATTTATGTAATTTGAGTACAAGGATATGATAATGAGTTCTAGTTCTGAATAATTGGGTATAATATTGTAATGCAGTATTGTAGAAGCTTCATGATGTTAGGTTTTAAGATGATGTTGTTCATCATGGCTTGCAACATGTTAAATTGGACTTTATACCCTAGGTTAAGGTATTGGTCTAGGATCTATACTTACATTGCATATTCATGGTCACTCACAAACACTACATTTAAAATTAATGAATCCTTAATTTTCTATTAAAATGTATGTTGAGTTGAAGTTTACCATGCTCTATTACTTCTGAAATGATTAATGAGTAAATGTATTGCCAAATCTTTACGTTATTTGAATTGTTAAGAAATTATTTGTAGATCATATTTGTTGTTAAAAATTTCATAGGTAAAATGGCACAAGAGAGCTTGAGAACATTGTTTGGGGTCACCCTCCTAGGTTTTGTAGAGCCCAAACTATAGAGGGAAATTCTTGAAGACTTTAGCCTATTAAGTTGGCCAATCCCTCCTGATTACTGACTATTGAATTATGAAAATTTATAGGTAATTGGTAAGATCAGCTTGGTTTATTAAAAACACCAAAAATGTACACCTTGGTATGAAAATATAGCTATTTATCTAGTTGCAGGGAAGACTCTACCACATCTCTCACCGAGAGAAAAGAGACATCTAGTTGAGAAACGTTTTCCTTATTCATGGGTAGCTGGCTCTCTCTTTTATATAGGGCCTAATAACATAATGAGAAGATGCATCAGAAGATGAAGTCTATGATATCCTCAAATCATGTCATGATGAACCTTGTCGAGGGAACTTTGTAGCTAAAAGGACATCTCTCAAAATATTGAACACTGGTTACTATTGGCCTACACTTCACAAGAATGTAGTCATGTATACAAGAAGGTGTGACAAGTGCCAAAGTTTGGGAAGACCTACTAAGAGTGACAAAATTCCACTCTAGGCCCAATTGCTTATTGCACCCTTTGACAAGTGGGGACTAGATTTGATTGGTTTCATTATCCCCTTCATCTAATAACAAAGAATATATTTTGGTTTGCATAGATTATCTCACAAAATGGGTAGAGGTAAAAGCATTGCAATTTGAAAGGGATGAAAATATTGGTAAATTTCTTTATGAATATATATTTACTAGGTATGGTGTTCCTCAAGAAAAATTAACAAACCAAGGGCCTCGATTCAATTTTTATCTAATCAACAGATTAGTGCAGGAATATGAGTTTCAACACGAGAAATTCACACCCTACCATCCTCGGGCTAATGGTCAAGTGAAAGTTACAAACAACGAAATAGAGAATATTCTCACCAAAATAGTACAACTTCATATAAAGTACTAGGCAACAAGGCTACCTAAAGAAATCTAGGCTTATAGGACAATCTAGAAGAATACAACAAGGTTTACACCATATGAATTGGTGTACATGGAAAGAAACTTGTACTACCAATTGATTTTAAATAAAAAATATTTTGTATGAATAGTAGCACTTGATATGGAGATATCAACATCTTAAAAGGAATGATTGCACACCTTGAATGCTTTAGATAAAATTAGAATGAAGGCCATTCATCATACAAAAGTTGTGTAGAGGCAAAGAATGAAATAACACAACCGATTCATAAATAAAAATGATTCAACACAAGTGATTGGGCATTGCTATATGATTCCAAATTAAAGGACCACAAGGGTAAATTATAGACATGTTGGCTTGGACCCTATAAAATCAAATAATTTTTCCCAATGGAGTATCTCAACTAACCACCATTGATTCAGTAAGATTCTCCCTCCTAGTAAATGGCCACAGACTAAAGCTTTATAAGAAGCCATTATAAAAGGGTGATTTCCTACATACTCTACGATAATAATTTAAGACAAAAATTACATGATCCATCTACATACAAAATCATGACATCAAGTGAAGTCTCAATAGATGAGCCATAAAACTTGCCTACTAATATTTTCCAGGTAATTTTACTCATCATCCAACACCTCTTACATGTATAGGTTACGATCGCCAACATTTATTTCTTTGGACATGTGGCACAAGTTCACGGGACTTGTAGCATTAAGCCCTAAGGCATACCACTTACATCAGACTTGATAATTCAGCTACCCATAGCACTTGCATACATTGTACTTCATTCATACCCATAGCCACCACCACTTACATTCCTACCATGCAACATATTCACTCCAACACACATACCATGCAACAATAAATTCCACTAAATTCTTGGACACATGCTATAACTCGCACGATAGCTCGTAATACTGCACCAAAAACTCCCATCATTTCAAATCTTTTCCACCAAGCTACATGATGGTGTTTAGTTCCATTCACATGTGCCATCACTCCATGATAATAGGTACTTTTCATGTTAACTATCTATAATTAACATTTAAAACCGTTGATTTTCATATGCATTCACATTCATGCACACATTTAAAATTTCATGTATCATATAATTCAAATGATTTACAAGCTATTTATGGACAACTAGAACACTTAAGTTGGTGGGGAAGCAAAAGGTTTTAATTATCCCAAAACCTTTTAGAAACTAGACTTAATTGTTATCTCAAAACCTTTTAGAAACCAAACTTAATTGTTATCCCAAAACCTTTTAGAACCAAACATACAATTCTCAATTTATTCCACTTCCCTTTTTTGGTCATAAAGAAATGACAACAACAAGTGTGGATCATAAAAGTAATAGAGGTGAGAAGAGAATATCTAAGAAGAACAAAGTACATAAATAAAGGGTGACAGAGGTGGTTAAATTGCAACAATGCAAGGGGGAGATATTATAAGGAGAGAACATGCAATGTATAATTTAGTATTAGAGGATAGACAATGTTTGCCAATCTTCCAACAAGAAAGATGGATAGATTATTTTCTCTGGTTTACTAAATACAATGAACTTATGACTAAAAAATTTGAAAGTACCTTGCAGAATGACAAAGCAATTATAAGAGGATTAAGGGTAGATACTTTAGATGCAACGGTTGCAAAAGTATTAGGATTTCCACGAATAGGGGAGGAATTCCTAGTGAGTATATGAAATTTTTTCTAGAAATGAGTTTTCAATGCCAAGAGAAATTTAGATTATACCTCCCAAGTTACAAAATGCTTGAGTCCTGAGTATTGTTTTAATGTTATAGTTAATTAGCTTTGTAGTCTACACTGTTCTGATATGCGAAATTTTGTCATGTAGTTTTTAGTTGTTCACTGTGCATTTTGAATGTGTTCATATCCAAATTGTCATGATTTTTTGTCTTTCGTAGTTAAAAATATTGTTGAAAAAGTATAGGCTAAGTTGTGACAATGCTACTAGTACAAAGTATATGTTGGAATGCTCCACATTCCACATTGAATGAATATTATGTTATGCGAATTTGTGGAAGTGATTAAAAATTTCAGAGGAAGTGCTTATAAATGTCAGAGGTGTGTACATTCTAAGTGGAAATTATTTCGGTGGTCCACATGTCAAGGTGTGGATGAACAGTTGGTTCATTCATATATTATTTCACTAGTTTTTCTATCTAGTGTCGAGCTGAGTATTTTGGGGTCATGCAGAATTGAATTGTGTATGGGGCGATACTGAATAGGAGTGATTATAGGTCGTGCCAACCTATTTTAATATGTTACATTTTTTGGTTCTTTCTACAAGTCGCATGTGTTAATGTTTTGGGCCGACAAGTTATGTGGTGCACGGTACATCTAATTAGGTCAACCTAATTAGATGTGTCATGCACCACATAACCTGTCAGCCCAAAAACATTAACACACTTGCCTTATGAAAAGAACCAAAATGTGTAACATATTAAAATAGGTCAGGACAACCTATAATCACTCCTATGATACTACTCCATACACAATTCAACTTTGCATGACCCCAAAATACTTAGGTCAACACTAGATAGAAAAATTGGTGAAGTAATTGTTACCTGTTTTTAGCTATAGATCAAAACAGGTAGAGTTGAATTGCATTCATAATTAAAGGTACACAAGTGGTTACAAAATTTTCTACAAAGTATTTATTGTTGAAACAAATATGATTACTCTTGAATTTTTAGTATTATTATGCAACTAATTGTAACAAAAAAATCATGAAATTGCATAATGTTTGTTGTTTTATTCATATTGTACAAACCAAAGTCCCACCCAAGCTATGGGAGTAGCTTAATTTGATTTTTAATCAAATAATGAATACAAAAAAAAAAATGTGCACAACACAACTGAAGATAATATAGGTATAAGAGAGAAGTTGATTCTTCATTGCCTGGAATGATGAATCATTGTCACATTTGAAGCCTTTAGTTGTCATGTCTCCAAGTTGCAACAGCTCCGAGCTCCAAATGCATCTGCAAAATTTGAGAAGGTGATGTTAGAGAAACGATGAATCACATCCTACCTCATACCTACATTACCAACAGAGATGTAATACACATTCAATTAGGCATTCATCAAAAGACTAAATCAAGCAAGAGGCATATGATCAGAAGACGCAAATTCTAATGGAAGCATCCAACTTCAATTATTTTGCTAACTTGTTTATTGAATGTGTAGGTATAGGTACAATTATATCATTCAAATCATCAAAGGTTCCTTCAAAGTTCATTAGCATATGTCATATCATTCAACAGATATTGCTCAAAGATTATGTGTGGTGGAAAATGTGGATCCCACCAGCACATAATAATGACATAAGAAATAAATGATGATCATTCACAATGGTATAATAGTGCAACTTTAGCATCATTAAAAAGAGAGTTGGTCCAATCATAGCATGGAGTGAAAAGGAATAGCCATTGACATATGTACAATATGGAAGAACCATTATAAATTTGTATGTCAAAATGTGAAATAGAAGAAATAACAATTTTTGCATATGCTATAGCATCGTGGTGGAAAAGTAAATCACAATACGTAGGTTGTGTTTCAACATGGTGACACATTTCAATGCTTTGAAAAGAACATCTAGAATGGAGGGTTTTTCAGTTAAATGTTCAATGCTCATGAAGAGCCAAATGCAACATAGAATAGATCATAAAGCTACAATGGTGAAGCCCTCACAACCTCAGTAGATATATTTCTCTTCACAAATGTAAACACCATAAAATAAATATGTAGTAATGGATGGATGGTTAAAATCTTGCTTGTGTGTAGTGGTTGAAAAATGGTGGATTTGCAAAGATACAAAACCCGGAGTGGAGGAAAATGCATTCTTTTCCTTCATGGAAGCGAACAATATTGTTACCATATTTAGAAGAAAAGAAGAAATGCAATAAATACCAAAAAAAATCAAATGCATTGAACCATAAAAAAGGGGTTCCAAAAGGGTATCTGGGTATAAGATTTTATCTTTTCTTGAAGCATTTATTTTGCTTTTACAATTACCAAATCATGACGGTCTTGTTTGAACAAGGGTTTGCATGGAGATTATTCACATATGTACAGTCAGAAATAAGAGAACTCAAGTTTCTCTTATGAAGCTTGTGGCCTACAAATAGTGAGGAAGCTTTAGGTGAATTGAAAACCTCAAGGAAATGCTACATTGGAGGTTAGAAACCAAGTTCCACATAAAATAGAAGGAGAGATAAGTGCGGGTTTCAAACCCATCTTGAAAAAAAATTGAGTAGAAGAGCCACAGTCAAAAAAAGAAAACCCATGATGCCTTGGGAAGCTGCAGCCACAACAATAAAAATTAGTTCCCTAAGTTAAAAAAAAAATGATTCTATTATACAAAAATTTGCATTCAGAGTAAGGAGAGACAAATTTCTTCACTATTTTATTCATAGTGAGCTCAAAGTCAAGCATCTTTTTCAGATAAAAAAGAAATGGTACATAGAAACTTATCCAACTTTTTTTTGTTTGAAGAGATGCATTCAATTTCCATTAGCTTTGAAAGTGCTTTGATGGTGACTCTAGATCAATGAAAGGGATCAACACAATAGAGAAAAATGAGAATATGTCACAGGCGTGGCCAATAAGCTAGAGGAATGCTTTCGAAATGGAGATTATGGTTCAAATTCATGACAGAGAAAGCTTACCATATATCTTCCCTCAAGAAATCTATCTGAAAGTCTCATAGAAGCAGTAAAAAATTGCAAATTTCGAGCCAAACCCTACCACCATGGCGGCATCGAAGCTCAAGAGGAGAAATTTTCTAAGTGAAGAATGATGCAATAATTAGGGTTCAGGTTCTTTTGACTAATACCCTAATCATTTTGTCTCCTTTTTGCCTTATGTTTTTCAACATCATTATTTCCTCCAATTTCACCCGGGGTCATGACTTTAAGTCAATAAACCTTATGAATTGCATGAAACCCATGAGCCTTATGAATTGGCTTTGTTTTATTTTACATGATTAAAACAATTTCAATAATTGTTTTAAATTTTGTTGAAGAAAACTATACAAGGAAGGAGTTATTGCATGTATAATGCAAAAATAGCCATGAAATCATGCAAGGAGTAAATGGAGTTATTTTTCAATTTTGGTGGAGTTTTCTTCCAGTTCTACATCAGTTCACGAGATATCTTGATCATGCGCATGGAGAGGTGGATTTTTCTAGACATAAAGTTTAGTTTGCTTTAGTTTTGGGCCATTTTTACAGGATTTTCTCTTTTTCTCGTGAGAGCATATTATGGAGATTTTTTGACTTCCGTTCTTTTTCAGTTTTGCCTCTTGGATGCATTATGCATGTCATCTTTGTATATATTGGAAAAAGTTTTTATTTTTCCTTTAGTTCTTGTTTTCTACCTTTTCCTTCAGCAAAGAGACTTCATGTAACTTAGTTTTCATAGTTTAATAGATTATGTAGAAGCTTTTACAGGTTAATTAAGTTTGTAATTTGTAGAAGAATTCCTTTTAATTTCTAGTGTTTTCAAGTTTTACCTTCAAGGTTTCAAGCATCATTATTGTGTGGGATTTGATTTATTATTATTGTGTTTTAGTTTAGAAACCTTTAGATTCTTCTATCTCTTTCTTAATATATGTATGAAATTTAGTTTAATCTCATTGGTTATACACTATGCATGTAATTGATTATGCAGTTTAGTCATGAAAAAAAAAAATTCCCTCAAAATTGTATTCAATCAAAGCCTTTTTATAAAGTATTTAGGTGATTAAGCTATCAGATCAGGTTGTGCAAATAGAAGTGTTGGGTAATCATTTGTGAATTAGGTTGTAGTTTAGATTTTCAATTAGGTGCATCACCAAGTTAATTATTTTTCTTGTTTTGCATTCATCTTAGCACTTTCTTCCCTTTTCCCAACCAGTTTCATTAGTAAAAAATAGAAAATCAAATAGGAATTCGGCCTAGAATCTCAAGGTCTAATTTCACAATAGGATACCCACAACTTGAAATTAGTCCAATGTTACACAGGATTGCAAAGCTTTTCAGCCTTGCATGTGGGTGCAAATCCCTATGATAATAGTTTTTGGCACACCTGATGGGACCCTGAAGTTCACTTCAAAGAAAGAATTCAAAGTTTCAAGTTGTTTACACCAGCGTTCAGCCTTTCAAAGGTTTATAATATATATTGGCAACTCCATAAAAATCTAGTTTTATGCAAATTTGTCCGAGCAACACATGAGTAAATTTTAGACAAGGCAAAATGTTGATCCATTTGAATACCTATAGCTATCATCACCCAAGAGGAGAGGCAGAACAACAAGAAGGAGGTTGAGAAGATCGAGATCAAAGTCAACACCAAGGTCTCACTCTACGCCACCCAGTCTCAGGCCTTCAAGTTTTGTACCTATTTTTATAGTTACACGTACAATACCAATTTTACAAGTACCACCTCTTAGAGCAGCTCTAATAGCCAAAGCGCACGTGTTTGTAACATTTAATGGGGGTAACCCATTGAATTTGGCTCAGCATGATGATATGACAGTTGTTGCACTCAAAATTCTACCTATTTTTATTGGTGAGGAGCAAACTATGCCAATTGAACATATAAAAGACATAGCTTCACTATGTGGAGTTCATCACATGACTCAAGAGAATGTGGCATTGAGGCTATTAGTGGCTTCATTCAAAGGAAAAGTGCTTCAATGGTTATGAGGCTTACCAGTGAATTTTGTTACAACATGGATGATATGGGAGATAAGTTAAGCAAGCAATTTTCAGACAAGTTAGATAATCTTTCTTTGGTGGAGGAAATGATGACTATCAAAAGAGCCCCACAGGAGCAATTGGCTAATTTTAATTTCAGATTTCAAAGGACTTGGGATAGAATCCCTGCCATGGTAAGACCTTCAACTGATCATGCATTTTTATATTACCTTAGAGCAATAAACTCTGATATTTCACTTTTGATTCAATCTATGGGTGGACTAACCCTGCCAGCAACCTATGATATAGCTATTAGAGTTGAAAATAATTTGATACAGGCTGGTAAAATTTCACTAAGGCCTCCCATGCCATTTTTCCCAGGACATTCAGCCATTATGCCAATACAAGTACCTCCAATAGCCCTATTACCTACTATCCTAAAAAATTTGGTTTCCAAACAACTACTCAAAACAATATTGTTCCAGTTAATTCTGAGTTGCAGGAACTTAGAGGTACCCAACAATAGATGGTTAAACTACAAAAAACTATCAGTAATGACTTAGTAAGCCATAAAAACCAACAAGGCAAAAATTTTGAACCCTATCAACCACCTTTTTAGCCAAATAGATCGCCTTATCAGGCTGACTACCAAGGAAAGTGAATAAATTTCAATCCTAGGCCTAATCAGCCTTTCAATCAGAATGTTTCCAACTCTTGTAAAGAGATTGTACCTGTTCAAAATAATTTGGCACAAGATTACGTATGGTTCTATCCCTGTAATCAGCCTCATAACTAGGCTACTTGTATGAATGGGGTGGTTAATCGGGCCCTTATGGTGCAAAGTAGTTATGTTGCTTCTTAGAAGATGGTTAAGGAGGCCAGTGATTAGCAAAATGATCAGACACAGCAAAAAGATCTTGGCATTGCAATGATGAACTAGCAAGGTAATGAATTTTGTGGAGTTAATCATGCACAAGGGTAGAATTAGTCAAAAATCTCAATTGCAACCAATACGAGGTAAATAAGAGAGTTGTTGACCTGAGACAACAAGATGATAAGAACAAACAGCAAGTTGTTCCACAGAAAAATCAGACTTCTGCAACTCAAAAAGAGCAACCACAACCCTCTTCTTCACAGAATGTCTAGATTTTACTAAGAGGACAACCTGAGCCCACTAAAGAGTAGTAGAAACAAGCAGAACCTGTTAACGAATAGCCGAGAACTCAGGCAGTTCCAATATAGAAGGAGTTTGTTGTTCCTAAAATGCAGCAAAAGGTTAGTGGTTCTTCTTTCGATATCATAGATCACATGAAAAAGGCTATGGTTAGCATTAACATGCTGGATGCATTACACCTTCCTGAATAGAAATAAATCTTACAAGAGGCTCTAGCTAAGATATCAATTTTTGATGAGTCTATTAAAATCCAACCAAGAGTTCTTGCAAATAGTTCAGACCACAAGAAGGAACAACCAACTCAAGAGGTAAAACCACCACCCTTTTATGTTAGCCTAATTATTGGTGATAGTATAGTGCATAATTGCATGATAGATTCGAGAGCAAGCAACTCAATTATGCCTAAACAGCTAATAGATAAGTTAGAACTTGAATATGAACTATTGTCAAAAGGGGTAGTTCAATTAGATGGAATAGCAATAAATTCTATAGGATTTATTAAGATTCTACCTCTTACTCTGCATGATTGTACAAACTTTTCAATTCCACAAGACATTTATATTATTGATCTCCCGCCTTATTTTTCCATTTGCCTATCTAGAGATTTTACTACAAAATTAGGTGGTTATCTATAAGCAGACTAGTCACACATGTTCTTCAGAACCAAATATGGTACTAGAGTCACAATTAAGTCAGAACCACAAGCTAAAGACCATATTGAGCCTTATGTTGCAAATCCCATAAACTCAAACTTAGTTTTCTATGATCAGGAGGATCAAACCATGACCCCTGACCCCACTATACCTATAGAGGGAAAACCCAACATAAATTTAGATGAGTGGGCAGCCAAAAATCATTAGATTGATCCTTTCAATCTCATGGATGAAATAGGTTTGGGTGTTTACATGATTCAATAGCCCGATGTAACTATTCCAAATTTTGTTAAAAGTAAAAAACGGTCAAAACAACAAGATAATCAGCTTTGGAAGTTGTTTTTTGATGGTTTGAGGAGTACGATAGGTGTTGGTGGAGGAGCAGTGCTCATTTCACTTGAAGGAGACAGGTACTACTCAGCTTTTAGATTTTCTTTTAGTTGTTCTAATAATGTTGTTGAGTACGAAGCACTAATACATAGCTTAGAATGACCAGAAAAATAAAAATTAAGTGCTTACAGGTGTTTGGTGATTCTAAATTAATAGAAAATCAAGTTAGAAATTTGAATTTAACAAAGAATGATTTGTTGAAATTATATGAACATCGGGTTTGGGACTTAATTGAGGATTTTGATGCATTTAATCTACTGTCAATACCAAGAAATCAGAACAAGCAAGTTGATAAGCTTGTTGCCTTAGGATCATAGTTCAATATTCCAACTAAAATCCACAATGTAGAGGTGCAGCAATATGTGAAAATAGTTGTTAGACTGTCAATACCTAATAATAATGTGAGTTGGTAGATTTTTGACAGTGATGAGTAGATAATCCACTTTCTGATGGAAGAAGCAAAGTTTTTTGCTAGAAACCAACAAAAGTTTGATCAGCAATATGGTGATTAGATCATGCAACTAAATTCTAACAAGTTTTCTAAGGGGTTGGTTTCCCTTGTATCAATCTTTAACACTGATGATCAGGTTAGAAGAGATAAATCCAACATTACAATGAAACAAGAGCACTACGAACCAATTGAGATATTCAAAGACAAGCTTGGTAAAATATGTACAAAGGAGGAACAACAAGCCTTTCTCTTGCTTTGCCAAGAATTCGATGACATCTTCGCTTGGGAATATGGAGCTCTGAAGGGTTTTAACCCTGAGTTAGCTCAACATACCATTGAGTTGGAACCCAACGTGAAACCAGTAAGACAGAAGCAAAGGCCCCTGAATCCAAAGTTAGAACATCTGATGAAGACATAATTGAACAAAATAATTGAAGGTAGTATCATTTTTCCAATCAAGCACACTTATTGGGTTTCAAACCTAGTACCCACCAGAAAGAAGAATGGAGAGATAAGGTTGTGCGTTGATTTTTATGATCTAAACAGAGCTTCACTCAAAGATCACTATCTATTGCCTCCAATGGAGCAAATACTACAAGTTGTTTCAGGATCAAAAAGGTTCTCATTGGTGGATGGATATTTAGGTTATAACCAGATATTGGTTAAAGAGGAAGACTAGTATAAGACAACCTTTACCACCAAGTGGGCTACTATGGCTTATAGAAAAAATTTCATTTGGATTGTCAAACGCATGAGAAACCTTTTAGAGAGCAATGGATATGGCTCTCCAAGGTTTGATAAACAATTTTATTCTTGTTTACTTAGATGATATCACCGTTTTCTCACAAAATGCTAATGAACATTTTGTTCATCTTAGATAGATTTTTGAGAGATGCAGAGAGTATGGAGTTTATTTGAATCCAAAGAAAAACATTTTTTATGTTCATGAAGGTAAACTTCTAGGTTACATTGTTTCTAAAGATGGTATTTCTATTGACCCAGAACATATCACAGCCATTCTGGCATTGCCACTTCATGCTCACAAAAAAGGTTTACATAGTTTTTTAGGCAGAATAAACTTCATTAGGATATTTATTCCTAACATTGCAGCTTTATTGCAGCCACTTACAACAATGTTAAAGAAAAATATTTCAGTTGGTCAAAAGAGGGTAAAAATAGTTTTGAGCAGATTAAAGAGGCACTTGCAGCAGCCCCAACACTTATAAATCTAAACTTTGACAAATATTTTATATTGTATGCATTTGATAGTGTTGACACAATTCCTATCATGTTATGCCAACAGAATGATCAGGGACTTGAACAACCAATTGTGTTTTAGAGTCAAATCTTACATGATTATGAAACGAGGTATTTATTTGTTGAGAAACATGTGCTTGATGTAGTGAGGAGTCTCAAGAAATCTAGACATATGTTGTCTAATAATAAAATACATTTGTTGGTAGCTCACCCAACAGTCAAATAATTTCTACTAAGTAAGGATATTAACGACAAGAGAGCAGGTTGGATAACCAAAGTCATGGAATATGACATCAACATAAAGGTTACCAAGCTTGTTAGAGGTAAGGGTATGTGTGATCAACTTGCAGAAAATAATGAGAACAGTAGTGAAGAAGTCACTACAGCTCTAAATTTTGAAGAAGAACCTATTGTTACAGCTACTTCAACTGATTGGATCCATCAAATGATTCATTACTTGCATACTGGAGATTGTCCAGAAGGTATGGACAAATCAAAATGAAGATATTACAAACTACAAGCAATTCCATATGAAAAAATAGATGGTGTTCTTTATAAAAAAGACTTCAATGGAGTATTCCTCATTTGTGTTTACCCAAATCAGATTGAAAGAATTCTTGAGGAATTCCATGATGGACCTGTTGGAGGTCGCTTTTCACCACATACTACAGCTTTGAAAATAATGAGAGACAAATATTATTGGCCATATTTGTTCAAGGATGCTCATGCTTATGTGAGAAAGTGCAGTGAGTGTTCATTGTTTGTAGTAAAATAGAACCTTGCAACCCTGCCCCTGAATCCAATTCAGGTTGAACAACCATTTGGGAAGTGAGGACTTGACTTCATCGGTCCAATTAACCCACCGTCAAGTGTAGGTCACAAATGGATTCTTACAACAACAGATTACTTTACAAAGTGGACTGAAGTAGTTGCTTTGAAAGATGCAAATGAAACATCTATTTTGAATTTTTATCAGGACTTATTTTCCAGGTTTGGTACATCCGATTCAATTATTTTTGATAATGCATTAGCCTTTATTGATTTGAGAGTTTCAATTTGGTCGGTAAAGAATAACATTTATCTGAATACTTCGTCCAATTATTACCCCCAGGGTAATCGACAGGATGAATCAACAAATAAGAATATGATTAAGATCATAAAAAAGACTATTGAGGATAATCAGAGGTCATGGCATGACAAACATAAATTACCCCTTTGGGCTGATAGAGTTACACCAAAATGATCAACAGGATTTTTATCATATGTTTTGGTTTACGAAAAAGAGGACAAGTTTCCTATTTCAATAGAGTTACCAACTTTGAGCTACATAAAAGAATAGGAGTTACTTGAAGAGCAGCCAATGCAAGTCAGGCTTGCTCAATTGACAGAGTTGGAAGAAACCAAAAAAGAATCTTTTAGGAAGCTCCAAATCTATCATTCTCAGATGAAGAAAACAGTTGATAGGAAAGCAATAGGAAGAGTCTTCAATGAGGGTGACTCAGTTTTCAAATGGGATGAGTTAAAGAGAAAACCCGACAAACATACCAAGTTTGATGCCATGTGGGAAGGCTCGTGTTGGGTCTCAAAAATGTAGTTTTAAACCACGAGAGGTTGCCAAGCTCTCACAACTCCTTTGGCCAACGTACAAGGCCAATCGATGCAATTGAACCTTCTTCTCTTTAGGTTTTGCTAGACTTAGGCGGGTGTACCTAATGAATGATGTAGATTTAAATGTGTTTCTTGGTTGATCAATCTATCCACAATGGCAAAGGGAAGTGGATAGACAAAATCACTAAAACTACTCCTACTCTTACTGCACAAATCAAAGGTTTTGAATAAATTTTTTGATATGAATTTGTATCTCTGGGTTGAGGTGGACCAGTGCCTTCTATCCACATGGGCAATGGAGTCAAAAATAATGAATTATGTGTGTTTCCTTTTCTAGTTTAATTCAAGTTATTAGGCACTTTAAGAAATGAAGCTCTAATGACTGGCATATGACTACATTAATTTATGATTGGCATAAATAAGGCTGGAATGTTTTCTTACCAAATTCTACTTCAATAATCCAAAAGAAATCCTAAATCATTGTGAGTTACTTGAAGGAATTTAATTCTGACTTGCAGACACTAGCAAATAAAAATCACACAAAGTGGAAAATTACACCTTGATAAATCAAACATATGCTTGGTATATTGATTTAAATGATCATAATACTTCAAGTTGGAGACAGTTAGATAAGAAATATAAATTATTACAACTCAACAACTGAACACAGAATGGGTTTCACCAATTCAAAATAATTTTTCCATTAATTATGCTTCAAAAAAGGTCTGTACATTATTTGCATTCCCCAATCCATTTTCAGGAAAAAATCCAACTCTACTCTAACTACTGCCTCCCCTCCATCTTCCAACTGATTTTCAAAATATTTATACAATACATATCTCAAGGTTCATGACCCTTCATTTTTTGTTACAGCCAATGGAAATTCTTTAGCAGATATTAAAATATTTGATTAAGTTTCCTTCTCGACAAATCAAATATTTAAAACTATAGTCATATTTTTATTTTTCTCTTTATAGCTTTTCTCGTCTTTATTATTCCATCTTATGTACCATTGTGAATCTTCTCTTATTCCTACCGCTCTACCGCGGTCAACATGTTGACTGGCCGCAGTATAGCAATGACAACTTCTCACTGGTCTCCACTTCTTCATACCGCTCTACCATGGTCTTGAGTTTTGTTCACCGCGGTATAGTGGTGGCCCATTAACTGTTACCCTTGTTGTCTACCGCATTACCGAGGTCATCATCCTAAACACTGGCAGTACCGTGGTAACCATTTGTTGACCGCCACCTCACTGCCTCGCCAGTTGCTAACCCTATCATCATAGTCACCGCAATCTTCATTTGAACTCCCTACAGTTGAGCGGTAACTTCTTTGAACACTGTCGCTTCCTTGCTAACTGTTTACCACAGTCACCATGGTGTATGACTTTGCTACGCATGGTATCACGGTAGTTGTTACCTCCTTGCTTCGTTGTTTATCTCACCGCCACCACGATACCACGATCAATGAATTGACTACGTGCGGTGTGGCGGTAAAAACTATATGCCCGCTTGTTTAACTACTACTGCCATACCATGAGCCCATTGTGAGAGGTCGCGGTAAGGACTTATGAAATGTATATTAAGGGAGCATTTTAGTTTAAAATGAATAATGAAGTGGATGGGGATTAAAATGAACCACTATAAATGAAAATATAAGCAAATGATGGATTAAAATGGAGAAAAACCCTAGTGTTTTCTCAGAGAATAGTTAAAAATCACTTAGGCTTTTTATGGAATTTTTTGGGTTCTATAATGGCTCTTGTTGGGGATGAGCAATTTTGCAAATCACTGCAAGAATCTAGAATATCTTTGGTAGAGCAGACCAAGCAAATGACATGAAAAATGAAAGCCATGGCAAATGGAGGGAAAGAGCGGATGGAGAAAAACACTACACTACTGCACATGGAAAGAAAACCAACATTTTCAAAAAGGGAACTTTTGGGAATGTCCATGTACTGGCAAACCCAGACCCTTCAAAGATTTCTTAAAATTACTGTGCATGGAAAATAATTTTTTTAAGAGGTTTTACTAAGAATTGTCCATGCACTTGCAATCCTTAATCCTATGTACCTGCCATGGTTCAAGAATTAAACCATAAAGGATGGCCCCAGGCTACCCCAAAGAAAAAACTACACTTTTCTCTATCATAGACTTTGTTCTGATTAAAGCTCATCAAGTTTCTTTTGAAATTATCCATTCAACCTACCCTACAACATGCATTGCCATTGTAAAACCTTCAGGAAACCATTGCATTCAACCTTATTCATATTTATTTTACCATTCTTCCATTCATTATTCTTATTATCATATGAAAAATCTTTATCACCCTTAGCATACAAATTGTATCCACATTCAAGAAAACATTCATTGGCATGCTCATTGTCATATGTTGTTGAATGTGCCTGCAACTGCACTGGGACCTGAAAATCTGAATGTTTTTCTTGGAAATCAAAAAATTCTATCTCATCAACATCTTCTGAAATAATCGAATCAAAATTACTTTCCATTTCTTTTCTATCATCAGTTGGCATTGACACACACTTTTGATCCATATAGTCATCCTTACACATACTTGAATCAATAAATGTTGAACACTTATCATCAATGATATGCAAACCAACATCTTCCTCTTGCAGGCGAAAATTATTCAAGTCACATACCTCTTCTTGGATAGACATGGATCTATGATTAGCTTCAAAATTTTCATTACTATGAGAGATACACATGGGGTCACATGAATTATTACTTTCACTGTCAAAACAAATGTAGGCTGGAGCCAAAACTTTGCAATCATCTTCATGTGCACATCTCTGGTATTCAAGAGTCAATAAAACTAAAAATTGCTCACTGTTGAGTGAACATGTTTCATCCAGATCTCCTACTATTTCTCCAAGTTCTTGATCTCTATATGAACTGCAACAATCATCCTATTGTAGATCAACATCCACCATTTCATCTTCACAATCTAGATCACAATTTGTTATGCAAGAGAGACTCTCCATATGTTCATTGTTGGGTGGCAGGATATCCTCTTCTAATTCATCTTCTAAAACAATGTTGATGTACTCCCCAGACCTCATCCCAAGTATGGAATCAATAAGTTTATTCACTGCATCCAAGGCACACTATTTTGATGATTCTGGCCAATAAACTGATTCAGGATCTGATGCTCTTAGAAGTTGTGCAACAAATTTGGGTCTTGTGGGCCTAAAATGAGGTAGTAGTCGCATACAAATGTCTACCATCCTGTTGTATAAAAAACTCATAGATTCTCCCTTATATCTCCTTATATAAAAAAAGGCATCCACAAAATTTGGCCTCTCTCTTCAATTTGAATATACTCATCAAAAGTAATTTTCTTTGAAAAGAGTAAATTACCTTTGTTTCCAGAGTTCTTAGTTGTATCATGGGGCAATTGTGGTGTCCAAGATCTCCTGAAATTTGTGTCTTTGTTCTTACTGCTTGATGACCCATTCGGTGATGTATCTAGAAGACTTTTGACTCCCAATTGCAGCAATTGTTGGTTCACTAGTAGCATCTATTGGTCCAATTGCAACCTTTGTTGTCTCAATTCCTTCAACTCTCTTACTGACTGATGTATTCTCCCTGCTCCTGACATCTTGACAAAATGTTACTGCTTCACAACATCCATGCTTATATATCAAATTAAAACAGATTCGCCACCTACTTTTCAAAAGTAGGAAAATGAAAAAGATTGTGATATTGTTTTGGTTTGCCCCTAGCGAAATCTCCAAAAATTGTGAAACTTTGCTGACTCTATAAATGGAAAGGCTGAAAAATCTTCCTGAGTAATTCCCTAGCAGATTCGCCAAACTATTGGGTCTCAAAAATGCAGGTTTGAACCACGAGAGGTTTCCAAGCTCTCACAATGCTTTTGGCCAATGTATAAGGCCAATCGATGCAATTGACCCTTCTTCTCTTTAGGTTTTGCTAGACCAAGGAGGGTGTACCTAATGAACGATGCAAATTTAAATGTGTTTCCTGGTTGATCAATCTATCCACAATGGCAAAGGGAAGTGGATAGACAAAATCACTAAAACTACTCCTACTCTTACTACACAAATCAAAGGTTTTGAATAAATTGTTTGATATGAATTTGTATCTCTGGTTTGAGGAGGAACAGTGCCTTCTATCCACATGGGCAATGGAGTCAAAAATAATGAATTATGTGTGTTTGCTTTCTTGGTTTAATTCAAGTTATTAGGCACTTTAAGAAATGAAGCTCTAATGACTGGAATATGACTTCATTAATTTATGATTGGCATAATAAGGTTGGAATTTTTTCTTACCAAATTCTACATCAACAATCCAAAAGAAATCCTAAATCACTATGACTTACTTGAAAGAATTTAATTCTGACTTGCAGACACCAGCAAATAAAAATCACACATAGTGGAAAATTACACCTTGATAAATCAAACATATGCTTGATATATTGATTTAAATGATTAGAGAACTTCAAATTGGAGACAATTAGATAAGAAATATAAATTATTACAACTCAACAACTAAACACAGAATGGGTTTCCCCAATTCAAAATAATCTATCCATTAATTATGCTTGAAAAAAGGTGTGTACATTATTTCATTCCCTAGTCCATTTTCAGGAAAAAAATCTAACTCTACTCTAACTACTGCCTCCCCTCCATCTTCCAACTGATTTTCAAGATATTTATACAATACATATCTCAAGGGTCATGAGCCTTCATTTTTTGTTAGAGCCATTGGAAATTCTTTAGCAGATATTAAAATATTTGATTAAGTTGCCTTATCGGCAAATCAAATATTTAAAACTATAGTCATACTTTGATTTTTCCCTTTGTAGCTTTTCTCGCCTTTATTATTCCATCTTATGTACCACTGTGAATCTTCTCTTATTCCTACCACTCTACCACGGTCAACATGTTGACCAGCTGCGGTATAGCGGTGACAGCTTCTCACCGGTCTCCACTTCTTCTTACCGCTTTACCATGGTCTTGAGTTTTGTTCACTACGGTATAGCGGTGGCCCATTAACTATTACCCTTGCCATCTACCGTGTTACCACATTCATCATCCTAAACACTGGCAATACCGCAATAACCATTTTTTGATCACCACCTCGCTGCCTCGCTGGTTGCTAACCCTGTCACCGCGGTCTTCATTTGAACTCCCTGTGGTTGATCGATAACTGCTTTGAACACCGTCACTTCCTTGCTAACTATTTACCATAGTCATCGCGGTGTATGAATTTTCTATGCACAGTATCACGGTAGTCATTACCTCCTTACTTCACCAATTATCTCACCGCCACCATGATACCGCGGTCAATGAATTGACCCCATGCTTTGTGGCGGTAAAATCTATATGCCTGCCTATTTAACCATTACCTCCATACCACGAGCCCATTGTGAGAGGCTACAGTAAGACGGTAAGGGCTTATGAAATGTATATTAAGGGAGCAGTTTGGTATAAAATGAATAATGAAGTGGACGGGGATTAAAAGGAACCACTTTTATGGAAAGATAGGAAAATGATGGATTAAAATGGAGAAAAATCCTAGTGTTTTAATAGAGAATAGTGGAAAAATACTTAGGCTTTTTATGGAATTTTTTGGGTTCTAATAGTGGCTCCTATTGGGGATGAGCGATTTTGCAAATCACTGCAAGAATCTAGAATATCTTTGGTAGAGAAGACCAAGCAAATGACATGAAAAATGGAGGGAAAGAACATATGGAGAAAAACCCTACACTACTGCACATGGAAAGAAAATCAGCGTTTTCAAAAAGGGAACTTTTGGGAATGTCCATGTACTAGAAAACCCAAACCCTTCAAAGATTCCTTAAAATTACTGTGCATGGAAAATAATTTTTTTTAAAGGTTTTGCTAAGAATTGTCCATGCACTTGCAATCCTTAATCCTTTGTACCTACCATGGTTGAAAAATTAAACCATAAAGGATGGCCCCAGGAAAAAACTGCACTTTCCTCTATCATAGACTTTGTTCTAATTAAAGCTCATCAAATTTCTTTTGAAACTATCCATTCCACCTACCCTACAACATGCACTACCATTGAAAACCTTCAGGAAACCATTGCATTCAACCTGATTCATATTTATTTTACCATTTTTCCATTCATCATTCTTATTATCATATGAAAAATATTTATCACCCTTAGCATACAAAGTGTATCCACATTCAACAAAACATTCATAGGCATGCTCATTTTCATATGTTGTTGAATGTGCCTGCAACTGCACTAGGACCTGAAAATTTGAATGCTTTTCTTGGAAATAAAAAAATTCTATCTCATCAACATCTTCTAAAATAATTGAATCAAAATTACTTTCCATTTCTTTTCTATCATCGGTTGGCATTGACACCACTTTTGATCCATACAGTCATCCTTATACATACTTGAATCAATAAATGTTGAACACTTATCATCAATGATATGCAAACCAGCATCTTCCTCTTGCAGGCGAAAATTATTCAAGTCACATACCTCTTCTTGGACAGACATGGATCTATGATCAGCTTCAAAAATTTCATCACTATGAGAGATACACATGGGGTCACATGAATTATTACTTTCACTGTCAAAATAAATGTAGGCTGGAGCCAAAACTTTGCAATCATCTTCATGTGCACATCTCTGGTATTCAAGAGTCAATTAAACTAAAAATTGCTCATTGTTGAGTGAACATGTTTCATCTAGATCTCCTACTATTTCTCCAACTTCTTGATCTCTATATGAACTGCAACAATCATCCTGTTGTAGATCAACATCCATCATTTCATCTTCAAAATCTAGATCACAATCTGTTATGCAAGAGAGACTCTCCATATGTTCATTTTTGGATGGCACGATATCCTCTTCTAATTCATCTTCTGAAACAATGTTGATGTACTCCCCAAACCTCGTCCCAAGTATGGAATCAATAAGTTTATTCAGCGTATCCAAGGCACACTGTTTTGATGATTCTGGCCAATAAACTGATTCAGGCTCTAATGCTCTTAGAAGTTGTGCAACAAATTTGGGTCTTGTGGGCCTAAAATGAGGCGGTAGTCGCATACAAATGTCTACCATCCTGTTGTATAAAAAACTCATAGATTCTCCCTTATATCTCCTTATATCAAAAAAGGCATCCACAAAATTTTTGCCTCTCTCTTCAATTTGAATATACTCATCAAAAGTACTTTGTTGTGAAAATAGTATATTACCTTTGTTTCTAGAGTTCTCAGTTGTATCATGGGGCACTTGTGGTGTCCAAGATCTCTTGAAATTTGTGTCATCGTTCTTACTACATGATGACCCATTCGATGATGTATCTAGAACACTTTTGGCTCCCAATTGCAGCAATTGTTGGTTCACTTGTAGCATTTGTTGGTCCAATTACAACCTTTTTTGTCTCAATTCCTTCAACTCTCTTACTGACTGTTGTCTTCTCCCTGCTCCTGACATCTTGACAAAATTTTACTACTTCACAACATCCATGCATTATATATCAAATCAAAACAGGGTCGCCACCTACTTTTCAAAAGTAGGAAAATGAAAAAGATTGTGATACTGTTTTGGTTTGCCCCCATCGAAATCTCAAAAAAATGTGAAACTTTGTTGACTCTATAAATGGAAAGGCTGAAAAATCTTCCTAAGTAATTCCCCAGCAAAGTCGCCAAACTATTGGGTCTCAAAAACGCAGGTTTGAACCATGAGAGGTTACCAAGCTCTCACAACTCTTTTGGCCAACGTACAAGGCCAATCAATGCAATTGAACCTTCATCTCTGATGCAGAGCAAGAGGATTCACAACTCAAAATTCCATTCACTTGAAAACTTTCATGAAATTATTCATCTCAAATAATGATTAAGTGCATTCTAGATCACTGTGTAATCATTCTCACAACAACCCACAATTCAATGCAACAAACAGTCATTAATAACTTCCATAAAAAAAATAATTAAGCCAATCCCTTCGGTCAGATTTAATATAAAATAATTATAGACCTCCCTTCCAATTTTTATAAAGATCCAATGGTTGAAAATAAAGTTATTGTATTTTTCCCAAAACTGCAAACCCTAGGCAGTGTTCAAATCTACCCTCACCAAAATAGTCATATCTTCCACAAAACTCAATAAAATTCAATGAGACAAAAATAATTGGAAACTAGAAATAGATATCTTTCCATCGATATATGATAATCCATTATTTGAATCCATACCAGTCCATACAAATCACAACTTCAACCTGAAAACAATGTAGAAATCATAAAAATGCACACCAAACTTGAGGTTGTCATTCATCAAACTTCACAATTAATGTCTCCAACCCCCCAGTTCGAGTTTTGGATGGTGTACTTATACATTTCCAACCAAAACCAACTATTTTCAACCACCTTTTAACTAGTTTGTTGACAAAACACCTTAATGACACTTTTGACAAGTTGCTTGACAACTTTTACAATTTTTACAATATGGGACAACTTTAAACATTATTTGAAAAATAACTTCCTAAGACTCAAACACCTATAAAATGGTTTGATAAACCTTATTATAGGACCCAATACATAAAATAGATAAATTATTTACAAATGGCCTCATGGAGGCTTAAAAGCAACTTGGTGCTCCTGCACCATACACCCCTTGAAGAAAAAACACAAGTCCCTTGAGTTAGCATAGAATAAAGCACCTGCAAAAAGAAATGAATCTTCACTACCACCAGAAATCACAAACACTTTTATCTTCATCTTAACCCATGGCTTTTTCTTCCTTGATATCATGAACACAATGATAAAAATTTGTCTTCCTATCATCTTCTCAACATCTAGGCTCCAAAACTCCATTTCTTGTGTATAAACCTCAATAGCATCATCTATATCTTCATTATCATCATTAGAGTACCATATATAGCCTGAATCATACTCTTTCAAACCTTCATAAACCTCATTAGCAAATAGATCTGCAACATCTTTATTAACAACTTTATCATCAACAACAATTTGATCATGAATATCAACATCAATGTTATCAACAACTTTATCATCATCAACTTGAGTATCAATACCAATTTTATCAATAACATCAACAACCTTCTCAACTTGTTCATCAACTACTTGAGTACCAATAACAACCACACCATTAATCTCAACATCAACATGTTCATTAACTAACAAACAAGTTTGTTCATCTTCAAACACAATCAAAATATCATGCATCTCAACTTTTAACTTATGTTGCTCAACTTGAACAATAGATTCAAACTTTACCTTTGTCTCATTTGTTGCCTTATTTTTTTTTCTTTGCTTCTTCATAATCTTCTTTAGAGGCCATCTTAACCTCTTTGACATTGGTATATTCCAACTCCTTTGTGCTTCCTTAAGAATTTGGTGTTCTTTGGCTAATATTTCCAACCTTTGGCTTATCTTTTCTATGGCTTCCTCAAACTCTATTTGTCTTGCCTTCTTTCTCATTTCCTTTTCCTCTCTTTCCTTCTTCCTTCATGAATCCACAGCCTACCAACATCTCTTTAAAAATTTCATCTTCACAAGCAAGTCTCTCCTTGCTTCCACTTCACCTTGCCTCACCTAGGCAATCAGGTTCCTTCCTCAACCTGCAAACAACCACACACACAAACCACAAACAACTTTCCCAGAGAATCTTCAGGCTCTGATACCAAACTGATGCAGAGCAAAGGACTCAAAACTCAACATTCCATTCACTTGAAAACTTTCATGAAATTATTCATCTCAAATAATGATTAAGTGCATTCTAGATCACTGTGTAATCATTCTCACAACAACCCACAATTCAATGCAACAAACAGTCATTAATAACTTCCATAAAACAAATAATAAAGTCAATCCCTTCAGTCAGATTTAAGATAAAATAATTATAGACTTCCCTTCCAATTTGTATAAAGATCCAATGGTTGAAAATAAAGTTATTGTATTTTTCCCAAAACTGCAAACCCTAGGCAATGTTCAAACCTGCCCTCACCAAAACAATCATATCTTCCACAAAACTCAATAAAATTCAATGAGACAAAAATAATTGGAAACTTGAAACAAAGATCTTCCCATCCATATATGATACTCCATTATTTTAATCTATACCAGTCTGTACAAATCACAACTTCAACCTGAAAACAATGTATAAATCATAAAAATGCACACCAAACTTGAGGTTGTCATTCATCAAACTTCACAATTAATGTCTCCAACCCCCCAATTCGAGTTTTGGAGGGTGTACTTATACATTTCCAACCAAAACCAACTATTTTCAAACACCTTTTAACTAGTTTGTTGACAAAACACCTTAATGACACTTTTGACAAGTTGCTTGACAACTTTTGTTTGAGCAACTTTTACAATTTTTACAATATGGGACAACTTTAAACGTTATTTGAAAAATGACTTCCTAAGACTCAAACACCTATAAAATGGTTTGATAAACCTTATTATAGGACCCAATACATAAAATAGATAAATTATTTACAAATGGCCTCATGGAGGCTTAAAAGCAACTTGGTGCTCCTGCACTAGTCTCTTTAGGTTTTGCTAGACCAAGGTGGGTATACCTAATGAACGATGCAGATTTAAATGTGTTTCTTGGTTGATCAATCTATCCATAATGGAAAAGGGAAGTGTATATACAAAATCACTAAGACTACTCCTACTCTTACTGCACAAATCAAAGGTTTTGAATAAATTTTTTGATATGAATTTGTATCTCTAGTTTGAGGAAGATCAGTGTCTTCTATCCACATGGGCAATGGAGTCAAAAATAATGAGTTATGTGTGTTTCCTTTTCTAGTTTAATTCAAGTTGTTAGGCACTTTAAGAAATGAAGCTCTAATGACTGGCATATGACTTCATTAATTTATGACTGGCATAAATAAGGCTGGAATGTTTTCTTACCAAATTCTACTTCAACAATCCAAAAGAAATCCTAAATCACTGTGACTTACTTGAAAAAATTTAATTCTGACTTGTCGACACCAACAAATAAAAATCACACAGAGTGGAAAATTACACCTTGATAAATCAAACATATGCTTGATATATTGATTTAAATGATCAGAGAACTTCACGTTGGAGACAATTAGATAAGAAATATAAATTATTACAACTCAAAAACTGAACATAGCATGGGTTTCCCCACTTCAAAATAATCTATCCAATAATCATGCTTCAAAAAAGGTCTGTACATTATTTGCATTCCCTAGTCCGTTTTCAGGAAAAAATCTAACTCTACTCTAACTACTGCCTCCCCTCCATCTTCGAATTGATTTTCAAGATATTTATACAATACATATCTCAAGGGTCATGACCCTTCATTTTCTGTTACAGCCGTTGGAAATTCTTTAGAAGATATTAAAATATTTGATTAAGTTGCCTTATCGGCAAATCAAATATTTAAAACTATAGTCATACTTTGATTTTTCCCTTTATAGCTTTTCTCACCATTATTATTCCATCTTATGTACCGTTGTGAATCTTCTCTTATTCCTATTGCTCTACCGCGGTCAAAATGTTGACTGGTCGCGGTATAGCAGTGACAGCTTCTCACCAGTCTCCACTTCTTCTTACCGCTCTACCACGATCTTGAGTTTTGTTCACTGCGGTATAGCGATGGCCCATTAAATGTTACTCTTGTTGTCTACCACATTATCGTGGTCATCATCCTAAACAATGGCAGTACCACGGTAACCGTTTGTTGACCACCACCTCACTGCCTCGCCAGTTGCTAACCCTGTCACCGTAGTCACCACGGTCTTCATTTGAACTTCCTGCGATTGACCAATAACTGCTTTGAACACCGCCGCTTCCTTGCTAACTGTTTACCGTAGTCATCATGGTGTATGAATTTTCTACACGCAGTATTGCGGTAGCTGGTACCTCCTTGCTTCGCCAGTTAACTCACCACCACCGTGATACTTCGATCAATGAATTGACCATGCGTGGTGTGGCAGTAAAAACTATATGCCTACCTATTTAACCACTACCGCCATACCACGCACCCATTGTGAGAGGTCGCGGTAAGGCGGTAAGGGCTTATGAAATATATATTAAGGGAGCAGTTTTGTATAGAATGAATAATGAAGTGGACGGGGATTAAAATGAACAACTTTTTTATGAAAAGATAGGCAAATGATGGATTAAAATGGAGAAAACCATTAGGTTTTAACAAAGAATAGTGGAAAATGACTTGGACTTTTTATGAAATTTTTTGGGTTCTAACAGCCTGTATGTTATCACTGAATGCAAACAACATAACACATTTCAGCTCTCAAGGCTGGATGGAGAGGTGTTGCCAATCCCCGTCAACGGGATTCACCTCAAACAATTTTATTAAGCATCAAATTTTGTAATTTTACATAGTAGAGTAGTTTCAGTTTAAGTTATGCTTTCAATAACTGCCCCATGGCACGTTTCTTTTTAGTATTTTTTTCTTTCAATAAAGTGTAGTTGTTGCACATGGTTTTCTAACTCTTTCTTAAGCATAGTTTCAATAGTTTCTTCTAGTTTGTGTGGTTTGCAGCTGAGTTACAATTTTATTTGAGTCAAAACAGGATAAAAATAGACTCCATGCCCAATGGAACTACAAGGCAGTTGGTCTATGGTGTTTAGCAAGAAAAAACTCCATAGAGGTTGCCAAATTGTTACCTATTTTTAGCTACAACTCAAAATAGGTAGAGAGTTGAATTGCATTCATCATTAAAGGTACACAAGTGGTTAGAAATTTTTCTACTAAGTATTCATTTCTGAAACAAATCTGATTTCTCTTGAATTTTTAGTATTATTATGCAACTAATTGTAACAGAAAAATCATGAAATTGCATAATGTTTGTTGTTTTATTCATATTATACAAACAAAACTCCCACACAAGTCGTGGGAGTAGCTTAATTTGATTTTTAATCAAATAATGAATAAAAAAAGAAATGTGCACAACACAACTGAAGATAATATAGGTATAAGAGAGAAGGTGATTCGTCATTTCCTAGAATGACAAATCGTTGTCACAGTTGAAGCCTTCAGTTGTCGTGTCTCCAAGTTGCAGCAGCTTCAAGCTCCAAATGCATCTGCAAGATTTGAGAAAGGTGGTGTTAGAGCAATGATGAATCACATCCTACCTCATGCCTACATTACCAACAGAGATGTAATATACATTCAATTAGGCATTCATCAAAATACTAAATCAAGCAAGAGGCATATGATCAAAAGATACAAAGTCCAATGGATGAATCCAGCTTCAATTATTTTGCTAACTTGTTTGTTGAATGTATAGGTACATGTACAATTATATCATTGAGATCATAAAAGGTTCCTTCATAGTTCATTAGCATATGTCATGTCATTCAACAGATATTGCTCAAAGATTATGTGTGGTGGAAAATGTGGATCCCATAAGGGTTGAGCCCAGCACATAATAATGACATAAGCAACAAATGATGATCATTCACAATGGAATAATAGTGCAACTTCAACATCATTACAAAGAGAGTTGGTACAGTCATAGCATGGAGTGAAAAGGAATAGCCATTGACATATGTACAATATAGAAGAGCCATTATAAATCTATATGTCAAAATGTGAAATAGAAGAAATAACAATTTTTGCATACGAGACAACATCATGGTGGCAAAGTAAATCACAATATGTAGGTTGTGTTTCAACATGGTGACACATTTCAATGCTTTGAAAAGAACATCTAGAATGGAGGGTTTTTTAGTTAAATGTTCGATGCTCATGATGAGCCAAACGTAACATAGAATAGATCATAAAGCTACAATGGTGAAGCCCTCACAACCTTAGTAGATATATTTCTCTTCACAAATGTAAACACCATAAAATAAATATGCAATCATGGATGGATGGTTAACATCTTGCTTGTGTGTATTGGTTGCAAAATGGTGGATTTACAAAGATACAAAACCCAGAGTGGATAAAAATGCTTTCTTTTCCTTCAAGGAAGCAAAAAATATTGTTACCATATTCAAAAGAAAAGAAGAGATGCAGTAAATACAAAAAAAAGTCAAATGCATTGAAACATAAAAAAGGGGTTCCAAAAGGGTATCTAGGTATAAGCTTTTATCTTTTCCTGAAGCGTTTCTTTTTCTTTTACAATTACCAAATCATGACAGTCTTGTTTGAACAAGGGTTAACATGGAGAGTATTCGCATATGTACAGTCAGAAATTAGATAACCCAAGTTGCTCTTATGAAGCTTGTGGCCTGAAAATAGTGAGGAAGCTTCACGTGAATTGAAAACCTCAAGGAAATGCTACATTGGAGGTTATAAATCGAGTTCCACAGAAAAGAGAAGGAGAGATAAGTGTGGGTTTCGAACCCATCTTCACAAAAGTTTGAGTAGAAGAGCCATAGTCAAAATAAGAAAACCCATGATGCCTTGGGAAGCCATGGCCACAATAGTAAAAAAGGGGTTCCATAAGTAAAAAAAATTGAGTCTATTATACAAAAATTTGCATTCAGAGTAAGTAGAGACAAATTTCTTCACTATTTTGCTCACAATGAGCTCAAAGTTGAGCATATTTTGCAGATAAAAAAGAAATGGTACATTGAAACTTACCCAAGTTTTTTCTGTTTGAAGAGATGAATTCAATTTCCATTAACTTTGAAAGTGCTTTGATGGTGGCTCTAGATCAATGAAATGGCTCAACACAATACAACAAAATGAGAATGCATCACAAAATATGTCACAGGTGTGGCTAATAAGCTAGAGGAATGCTTTCGAAATGGAGGTTATGGTTCAAATTCATGACAAAGAAAGCTTACCATATATCTTCCCTAGAGAAATCTCTCTGAAAGTCCCACATAAGCAGTAAAATATTGTCGATTTCGAGCCAAACTCTACCACCATGGCGGCATCGAAGCTTGAGAGGAGAAATTTGCTAAGTGAAGAATGAAGCAATAATTAGGGTTCGGGTTCTTTTGACCGATACCCTGGTCATTTTCTCTCCTTTTTGCCTTATGTTTTTCAACATCATTATTGCCTCCAATTTCACCCGGGGTCATGACTTTAAGTCAATAAACCTTATGAATTGCATGAAACCCGTGAGCCTCATGAATTGGCTTTGTTTTATTTTCACATGATTAAAACAATTTTAATAATTGTTTTAAATTTTGTTGAAGAAAACTATACAAGGATGGAGTTTATGCATGTATAATGCAAAAATAGCCATGAAATTAAATATTAAGAGTTGTGATTACCTTAATATTTGATGTATAATGTGAGGTAAAATATGACAAGTTACACATTAGATATTAAAATAGTCATCTTGATTTATTTTAATATTTAATTACACTACTTTCACCTCACAAATCATGCAAGGAGTAAATGGAGTCATTTTTCAGTTTTGGTGGAGTTCTCTTCCAGTTCTACATCAGTTCACAAGATATCTTGATCATGTGCATGGAGAGGTGGAGTTTTCTAGACACAGAGTTCAGTTTGCTTCAGTTTTGGGCCATTTTTACAAGGATTCTCTTTTTCTCATGAGAGCATATTGTGGAGATTTTTTTACTTCAGTTCTTTTTCAGTTTTTCCTCTTGGATGCATTATACATGCCATCTTTTTATATATTGGAAAAAGTTTTTCTTTTTCTTTAGTTCTTGTTTTTTGCCTTTGCCTTCAAGAAAGAGACTTCATGTAACTCAATTTTCATAGTTTAATAGATTATGCAGAAGCTTTTACAGGTTAATTAAGTTTGTAGTTTACAGAAGAATTCCTTTTAATTTCCAGTATTTTCAAGTTTTTCCTTCAAGGTTTCAGGCATCATTATTGTGTGGGATTTGATTGATGATTATTGTGTTTCAGTTCATAAGCCTTTAGATTCTTCTATCTCCTTTAATTAATGTGTATGCAATTTATTTTAAGCTCACTGGTTATACATTGTGCATGTAATTGATTATGCAGTTTAGTCATGAAAACTAAGTGTTTTCCCTCGAAATTGTATTCAATCAAAGCCTCTATATAAAGAATTTAGGTGATTAAACTATCAATTCAGGTTGTGCAAGTAGAAGTGTTGGGTAATCATTTATGAATTAGGTTGGATTTTCAATTAGGTGCATCACCAAGATTTAATTATTTTTTCAATTTTCAATTCATCTTAGCACCTTCTTCCCTTTTCCCAACCAATTTCATTAGTAAAAAATAGAAGATCAAATAGGAAGCCGGCCTAGAATCCGGAGGTCTAATTTCACAATAGGATACCCAAAACCTGAAATTATTTCAATGTTACATGGGATTGCAGAGCTTTTCAACCTTGCATGTGAGTGCAAATCCCTATGATAGCAGTAATATTTGAATGAACCAACTGTTCATCCACACAATAAAATGTGGATCACCAAAACACTTTTTGTAGACACTTAAAATTGTCCTGACTGATTTACACGCTTGAATCTAATTACTAACACCATTTCATCCTAAATTCACCTTAATTTTTACTGTTTAATTGAATAACCTTGGTTGTTTAATTAAATGCATTAATTTCTCCTATTAATCAAATGATCCTTATTATTTGGCTAATTTTCCCCCTTTTGCATTGATTTTCATCTTATTTAATTGGATAATGTGAATTATTTAAATTAAACACCTTATGTCCTCTCATTTAATTAAATAATCTTAAATTATTGAATTAAATATCATTTGAACCCTCTTTCATTAAATAAATAAATTATGTAATGAGAATCCTAATTTCACTCAACTTTCACAATTAAAACTTTTATCTAATTCCTATTTTCCCTCACCCTCCCACTTGCATGGGAATATTCCCTTGTAATATTCTTCCATTTGAGTTCCAAAATAGAATATTCCTTTCTAACAACTTAACAAACTTGCTAAATTTTAGGAAGTGTGCTTCTTTGAATCAATGAGAGCCATTGATTAACTCTTTGATCCATGTCAACTGCCATTTTCATCCATTGGTGAGAATCATCGATACATGTCATCTCCTCTCATGGCATATCATCCATTTATTGATCAAATCAATCTTAACCCTTGATTCACTATTTTCTTCTATAAATAGCTCACTTCTATGAAAAGAGGATCCACAATCATTTGAGAAAAGTTATTCTATTTAAATGTATTCATACTTTCATTTGTTAGCATTCATTTACGCATTTTTCATTCATTGTGGTTCAAATCATCCATTATCACTCATCAAAATATCAAACAAAGCTTTTTTTATCAAAGGGATTGGGAAAGGGATGACATTTCACATCAATGCAACACTAATACCCCAATGGGATGAGGTTTGAGGCATTAGAATAGGTTTTCATTATTCATTTCTTGTTATTTATGTTTAGTGGCTTCCTCATTTAATGGTTTTCAAGAATTTCATTGGGATTATAGCTTAACTAGTTAGATATTGCTTAGATTCTATTGGATCTGGTATATTTAGCTTGTGTTATGATTATAGTCACATTTTGCCATTAGAGGGGGGACATAACTAACCAAATTTGACAAATTTTCCTTGAGTTTCTCGTGTTTTGAAGGTTTCAGACAAGGAGTCACTTTTTCTTTTTACAGGAGTTTTGTTTTTTCAATACAAAGGCACTTTTGCAATATAGCGACACTTTTGCTTTATGGTAGTGCTTTTGAATTTTTTGATAGAGAGTCACTTTTGAGATAGCGACGCTTTTGACCTCTCTAGTTTTTTCACAGGTGCACCAGAGTGACACTTTTGAATTTCACCAGAGTGATGCTTTTTCATTACAACACTTTTGTGGAATAGTGACGCTTTTGTTGTCTAACAGAGAGGCACTTTTGTGGCCTAACAACGCTTTTGCAAGGTAAAACAATCAGCTAGTTTTTAATGTCTTATTTGATTTTTCAACTTAATCCACTCTATGATCATTTACTGACTTCTAGTTTTTTTCTATGAGCCTAATTCATTTTGCATATTCGGAAAGGAGCAAAAAACTAGGAAATTATTTACCCCAACTTGGTGGGGTCATAACTTTCTACTTGGTGCTCGGAATTCAAATACGTTTACACCATTGGAAAGGTCTCCAAGAGTACTAACTCGGCTCCTAAAAATCCAATTCTTATGATATTCAATTTTAAGGAATCAATGCAAGTTTCAACCCCAAATTTTGTTTCAAAGACCTCTGAAAATGTGATTTACGAGAACCTAGAAAATACTAAAAAAATCTAACATTTTGGATTTTGGGTTTTTCTCACTTCTTTTTATTGTAAATTTTTTTTAAACACTTATGGGATGATATAACCCATCATATGCTACTTTATTTCATGTTTTAGGACAACTAAATTTTAATTGGGTTTAAAATTTACAATGTTATAATCTTTCAAAGTTGGTTAAAATTGAACGAATACATCCTCAACATTGCAATGTTGGTTAAAATTGAACAAATACAACTTCATACTTTAGTTTGGTGCTATTTAGAATGAAGTCATCATTGCCTTTCAAGATTTAAAAATAATGAGTGTATTGTGTGAGTACTTTGCTTGTGTAGACTTGTATTTTGTATCCACTCCCCTTGTGCTTCATGTGATCTTGGGTGAAGAGAAACACTCCAAGTTTATAAAACGTTTTTTGGTCACCCCAAGAAATTTCTACATATATTCTCCCCTTGTGCTTCGTGCAATCTTGGTTGAAGATAAATAGCATTTTTCTTGTCTTTTTTAGATAAGGGTCTGCTAATGAGACACATCCTGCAATGGAGAACTCATATAAGAAACTCTTAAAAATAATGTTTATCAGTGAGCTGTATAAAGGTTATGAAATCTAAATAAAGTAGCTTCAATCTGTGGTGGGAATAACATATTGTGCTTCATCCTTGTCTGAACATAAGGGTTGGGAAAGAACAACTAAATCCTTTAGTGGCTTACAGATGATTTATACATCTCGGTGTTCATGATTGTCATTAAACACCTTGTCTTAGCAACCTATCCTTATTTTCTGAAATTTACATTGAAGTAGTGCATAGGAGGCACACCACTCCTAGAAGTTACTTACCACGTCTGGTTTTTGGTTGAGGCAATAAAGCAAATAGAGAAGGTACTATTTTTCTTAGCATGTCATGAAGACGGTACATTTCCTTGACATAGCCTATTTTTCCACTCCATCTCCATGGATTCATCATTCCTTAGGGGATGATGGTAAGCCTACTAAAAATTATGTACCTACTCTCTAGGGTTGTTATTGCTTTTTCCTATTCAGTCAGTTTATGCGTTGCTTAGTTTCAAAACAATTCAAACAAACATCAACATGTTCTTCAAATTGTAAACCCTTTGGACTTAGTGTGAATACATTTGAAAAGCCCTATATTGGTGCTTGTCCCTAAGGATTTTTCTTTAGAGGCTTCTAAATATTTGGGCTTATATCTCAATTCACACATTCCAAAGTCAACATAGGGGACTATGGCTTTACCCTCTTTATTTTTACATATTAGACTTTGTGGAATGAAAACTGCTTAGTCATAAACATTTTAGTTTGATCTTAATTAAGATATCTTGATGTGATAATAAAAAAAAATCTCACTAATCAAAACTTAACTCAAAATTAAACACACCACACATTGGGCTTATTTTTAAACCACCCAAACTTCCAAAACAACAAAGTGAAACAAGGAAATCTATTTCCAAACATTGAATCAAAGTTTTACCAGCCAAACATTGAATTCTTAGGTTTATCACTTTAGGGGTAAATCATGTTTTTCACTACCTTGGTCTTGTAAACAAAGGTCCCTCTTAAAAAATTAGGATCAAACATCCCATTCATATTAACACATTTGACATCCCACTTCACAAAAAACTTTGAAACTTTGGACACATCAACATTCTAGACTTAGGTTATCATCAAAATCAATCCCCTAACTTAGCTATATGTGTGAAAATGAATCCTTTTCCATACACTTAGTTGAGTTATTCATCATCCTTTTGAACAAGTCTATCTTAAAGGTCACAAGTCTATCTTTAGATCTACAAGTTCATTAGCACCTTTTATCAAAAACATCAAACATCAAACCTTTTAGTTAAAAGTGTTGTCCAAAGTTTAGAAATTCCATCCTCCATATCACTTCCTCTTTTCATCATCCATTCACATCATTGGTCCAAAACAACTTAGAGGTTCACTTTTGCAACAAGATCAAAACACAAGAGAGATATGGAGAAAAACCAAAATTTATCTACCATGAGTGACAAAAACCAATAAAACCTTAGAATGAATGAGCTTAACCCTAGAGGTCTCACAATTCCACCCTACAATCCATACATGGGGTCATCATATCCTACAAACTACAATGACACAAGAAATGTGGGTATGCAAAATCAAAACTTTGGAACATATTATCATGTGATAGATTTAAATCAATGTCAAAACTTACCAATATATCAACCGAATGATCAAATAATGAGTCTTCATCGAAACAATGTTATCTCACCAAGTCAATACATGTCAAACATGAACATACCAAATGTAAACATATCAAATATGAACATGTAAAATCTGCACTTGGTGAACTATGGGATAGATATATTCACACCTCAAAACATCATTCAATATCCAAAAAATCAACCACATCCTAACAATCAATACCAAAATCAACTACATCAAGGGTTTCAAAATCAATATCGAGATCAATATCTACAACATCAAATTTCCCTCAATTCATTTACCAAAATAGTTGATACAATTCTCTAATAAACGTCTCCACCTCCAAATCAATATACTCTTCATTGAAATCATCAAAAAAAATATTTGTATCCACAACATCAACTAAAAAATCTCCAACATCAAGATATTGGATATCAAGGACAATACCAATAACAAGATCTATCCCTACAACAACATGATCAATCACAACAAGATCAACCACAACAAGCACAAGCTTCACAAGATAACAACACCATTACCAAATGTGAATACACTCCTTTAGGGGAGCCAATTGAATCAGCATTAAACACATTATTCCATGCTAAAATTATCACACTTCTAAAATCATTTGGTAATTATGAACTTATCTTCAAATTTTCATATCACAATGGTAAGGCTTATTGTGAATATCATAGAGCAAAAGTGTTAGAGTAAAGGTTTTAACTTAATTATGTTGATTAAGTTACCTTTATTCCCTTCTTAAGATTTCACGTTAGTTTGCATAATGTGACATTTAATAATTATATTAATTATTAAATGTTATCCTATTAGGGCTTCTATTAGGGTTTTTCCTATTAAGGTTTTATTAGGGTTTGCATGATCTCCTTTTTATAAGGATTGATCCCATTGTATTTCAAATCAATTCATTCTCTCATTCTCTCTGATATATACATTTTTAGTTTTCAGAAAACCCTTGCTTGTTTGTCTCCATCTCTTCTTTTGTGATAGGTTATTTGCATGCAGGTGATCTTCGGGGTTTGTGGTGTTGTATTTTCTCAACTCCTACATGGTATCAGAGCTCCACACCTGCTGCTGCTTGTTCTTGTTTTGAAGATTTTTGGAGCTTCAAGGGTTTGGGGATTGTTTTCTTGATCTAGGGCACACCTTCATTTTTGAAGCATTTTCAGCTCAAACATACATTGCCATTGCGTCCGCAGCGGTCCAAAACCCCTAAATCAACTGTTCATTCATCATTTTTGGACAAAGTCAAAATTTGAAGCAAAAAAAATTTTTGTTGGTACGGCCGTACGCTTGCCTGGTAATTTTTTATTTTTATTTTTTTCTTTCGGATTTTTTTCTGCATTTGGTTCGGAAAAATTTGTCAAAAATCAATATTCTGCGAAATTTTTTGTAATGTTTTAGATTTTTCTTTTAAAAAAAAATCAAGAAAAAAAAATAAAAAAATAAAAGGCAGTTTAAGGGCGTGTCGACCCTGGTACTGGGGTACCCGCAGGTACCTACGTATGCAGGCCTGCAGGCCCATAGTATGCCACTCGGTGTACTGACAGCCGTTGGCAGCCTTACTGCCGACTGACAGACTGTCAGTACTGCCGACAGCAGTGCAGTGGCCGTGGCGGTACAACCCCCGCTCGACCAAAATTAAACATTTTTTTTATTGTTTTTTTTTTTTTTTTAAACATTTTTTTCAAAAATATGCCCAATTGCACTTTTACGGTGACGGTCGTTTGGCCATCAAATTTAACCCATTGTTTTTGTTGTGATGGTCGTATGACCGTCAAATTTAACCCGGCACTGGTTTTTTCCCTCTTTGGAGCTAATTTATTCCAGAGGCCGTAACTTGGGCATACGATATTGTTTTTTGGCAAACGAGATATCGTCGGAAAGCTGGTTTTCTCATCTTCCCAGTGGTGTGGGTCTCATCACATCTTTTTTCTATTGGTGCATTCTACAGCCAATTGAAGAAAAAGGGGCTATTTTCAGTCTCAAGCTCATAACTTTTGATCAGTTTCTCCGTTTTTCGCAATCTTAGTAGAGTTGGAACCGTCTTTCAGAGCTCTTCAGTTTCATCTATGTCATTTTTCCAGATTTCACTCCAGGTATCTTTTATTTAGTTATTTGTGTTTTCACACTCTAGTGGATTACCTGGACATATTTGCTCTTGGAAACATTTTGTTTGCATGGGATGCTTTGTTCTTGGCTATTCTTCATGTATTTCCAACATTTTGTCCTTTTTGGACATTTTGAGCATCATTTATAAGCTATCTTTTATGTAAACACACTGAGATAAAGTGCTACACTATTGTACATGCATCTTTTGGGGATTTTGCACATAAGGTTGTGCCATATTTTGTACTCGCACTGATATTATAAAGTGCCATGAGGGGTTGTGTAGTTTGCCTTTGTTTTGCCATCACATCTTTATCCGATGAGTATCCCTCCACAACGACATTGAATCCATACCATGGGGGGTTGTGTAGTTTTCCTTTGTTTGCCATCACACCTTTGTCTGGTGAGTGTCCCTCCACGACAACCATGGATCCATATGATTCCAGCCTCATGCATGTGTGCTTTGTTTTGCACACCACTTTTTCAGTTGCAGGTGCTTTCTTGTGCACTTTCAGATGTTGTATCTTTTTCTTCATGCACTACAAGGTGTTGCACACCATTTCAGTTGATCTGTCAGGCTCCCAGTTCACCATTATGGGGGGGTATTATACTGTTCGTGTTAATGTTTCCTTGGTTTCGCCTTGGAAGGAATCTTCCATTCTCAGTTGATCAATGTTTCAGACTATTGGTTCTTGTGCCATTTGTATCTTCGTTCCAGGTGTTTTCCTTTGTTTGCCATCTGATTCGAGTAGTGTCATATGGGCACTTATGCAGATTATTGTCTTCTTGTTCCTGATCATCCTATCTTCAGCGGAGGTTCTTCAACACCATGGCAGTCATCTTTTGACAGTTGTTTGTAGCTTCTTCTGCTTTAGTGATGTCTCTTCTTAGCTTTCTTCTTCTCTTTTTGGAGTAGAGCTTTTTCCCATGAGGTTTTCTCTATTTCTCCATTTTACAGAGATTTGGTTGTATTTGGGTACCTAATCTGGCCTAGTTGTCGGGACCCATGTTGCCTTCTTGCATTGTAGTTACCTTTGCTTTCTTGCATTTGTTTGTAGCTGCATTGTTGCTCATCTTAAGGGGGGGTGTTAGAGTAAAGGTTTTAACTTAATTATGTTGATTAAGTTACCTTTATTCCCTTCTTAAGATTTCACGTTAGTTTGCATAATATGACATTTAATAATTATATTAATTATTAAATGTTATCTTATTAGGGCTTCTATTAGGGTTTTTCCTATTAGGGTTTGCATGATCTCCTTTTTATAAGGATTGATCCCATTGTATTTCAAATCAATTCATTCTCTCATTCTCTCTGATATATACATTTTCAGTTTTCAGAGAACCCTTGCTTGTTTGTCTCCAACTCTTCTTTTGTGACAGGTTATTTGCATGCAGGTGATCTTCGGGGTTTGTGGTGTTGTATTTTCTCAACTCCTACAAAAAGGTCATGACACATAAAACTATATTAAAATCAAAAATTCCATCCAAGACCTTATTGATCAAGGAGAAATAACTATTGAAGACAACCTTCAAGGTTTAACCACTAATAATAGCATTGACAATATCTCAACTGCGAGTGTTGAAGACAATGATCAAGATCCATTTACCAATAATCATTGAAGAATTTTCTACCTCATCCAATGAGAAAATAAACATACCTCAATATTCACTTCATAATCGTGATCAAAATCCCTCACCAATATCTAACAATGATCCATTCCAAGAAAACTTAACATCATTTTATCTCATGGTTGAATACTTTGACAAAGTTTCTACCACAATTATTGAGGATAAAATTCAAGATTCATTCTCCAATGATCATGTTGATAATGTCTTTACATCACCCAATGAGTTAGATGATAAACCTCAAGAATTTCTTCCAAATAATGACCTACATATTTCACCAAAGTCTAGCAATGGTCCTTTCCAAGACATATTGGCGTTATTTAACCCCATGATTGTTGATATTGAAGAAATCCTTAATTCAACGCTTGATCCAAATTCACTTGAAGATAAATAAAATATTGATACAATACCCATGCATAATTAATAATTTCAAGAACCCTTTGAAATTGCTCCATGTTAAGAACATGAACCAAAGCATATTGAACATAACACCACACAGAGTCAATATCAAGGATCCATATCTCCAAGATACGACCATGGTCTAATGGGTATTCTCCAATCCATACAAGATGTCACAAATAATGATCATATTCATATATCACATGCTCCTCCATCTACCCATGATATGATTGATCCTAATGGACATGTATATGATCTTCATCCAAAATAAGAGTCTCATACTCTTGATATCATTACCAAGGAACAAGAGTCTCCTACTCTTAATATCTTTACACATGATCAAGGCATAGAAAAATCCATAGACATATCAAAAATTGATCATGAACAAGACCTCTACATGGATGGTGAATAAGAAACATTCTTTGAAGATCAAGCATAAATTTATCATGAGAAAGACTCCTATATGTATTGTAATGCATTAACATCTTTTTAAGAAGCATCAAAATCAAACATGTCCTCCATACAGATTGAAGAAAGTGAGTATGAGGATATAAAGCATTACAAAAAATTAACAAAGCTAAACAATCTTGAACAACAAGGAAATGGTTTGTCAGTAGCATCAAAGCATGTCAGTAATACTCCCATAATACTGGGGGAAACTTTATCTAGTGCAAACACCAACATGGGGAGCACAAAGAGTCCTTATGATGAAATGACTACCAACACTCCAACCATTCATATCATGAATAATCTTCCATACATATTTCCACCCACTAATTGGGACCAACCACAATAAATAGGTCTATATCAAAGAAAATAGAAAATTATTGAAGCAAAAGAATCGAAAAAGAAATATGGACAAGAAAAATTCAAATAGATACTATAGATAAATCAAGAAAATCATTCTCTATCACACTCCATTAGTCAAAGAAACTATGGGGAAAAATCAAAAAGGTAAGTTCATGCATCAAAATTGTCCATCGATACAAAAGAAAGCTTCAAGAGTAACCTACAAGTTATATCAAGAAGTTGGTCCCAATCAAATCTCCATATCCACCCATCATTTTTCATCATCCCAAGTTTGGAGAATCAGAGATTTCAAACTATTGACCAATCCATCTACATCTTGTAACCCTCAACGTATTCCACCATCCACTTCAACATCCATGGTATCTAACTCTCGTATTGACCATGTATTGGCAGCAACCCTTTATCATAAGGACTCTAAGAGCACTCTATCGCGATGTGTGCATCTAGGTAAGGTTAACTCTGGTATCAATAAAGAAGATGAAAAAATCTAGGGGTTACATTCAAGTGCCTATATCTTAGCATCCGAGTAGGATATCCTTGGCACATCATGATCTAGAAAAAAAATCTATATTAGCACTAGTAGCATCTACATCAGCACCACCAGGTGGTTCAACATGAACATAAACTTTTGAAAAATTTAAAAAAATAAAGAAAATAGTTAAGAGAAAAATCATCCTCTAGTGAAAACCACTTTGGTGGCACTTTGGACAAGTGCCATGATGAAAACTTGACAAAAAGGAAACATGAGTAGAATTGAGCATCTATGTGCACCATTTCAAGTGGAAAAATCTCATCCCATCCTTAATAAATCCAACATTCCATCCATCTTATCCATAATAAATCCAAGAACCCTTCATTATCCAATCCATTTTCATCCCATCTAACTTATCTTGATCTTGGCAAAGGTTTGGTATGTACTTCACACTTGCTTATAGTAAACATCTTGACATGGATCACTATCATTGATCCTATCCTAACCAACATTATCTGAGCCATGAGACATTGTATAAAGAGGCATATTCTATCCAAACATGTTATCCTATCACAAGATAATTCTTGACATCCTTTGCATACCCATCCATAAATCCATTCATGTATCCATGTATCCACACATATCATTCCACACATTGCTAGACACTGGGGGTAGATACTTACATTTTTCTTCGAGAATAAATCTTGACCTATATCCTATAAATTATGTGGTGATCTAAACATTTACAAAACACAAAATAAAATTTGTCAAATCATTTGTAAGAAAAAATCTAAATCACTAGCCCATGGCACATTTTGATGAGAAGGTGTTCTTTATCAAGATTTATCTTTTATCAAACATCAATCCAAACAATCAATATTAGTTGCATCAACCTTGCACTTCAATGTCACATCAAATCATTCCAATAGATTTTGTTCCAAGTCTAGCTTCAAAATCTCAATCTATCTTATCCAATCAATCCATCATCATCTTAGGATATATCATTTCCTAATCTTTGTGTTGTTCGACACTATCCTAACATTATTGTGCATCCTCAACAATGTTATAACTATCGATAATCTATCAATCAAATCAATCAATCCTATCTTATTTTTCAAAAAAATCCCAAACAAATCACTAAAATAATCACATATCCATACACTTGTCAACAATGTGTTGTATAGGAGCGAATTTACACCCCTTAGGAAAATTTCCCTTTTGCACACCCTCACCTTAGAAAACCAAATCCAAAGGTGAAATTCCACATCACCCAACAACATTCCTTCCACTTGGCATATGTTTTTTGTTTCGCTGAGAGAATATTTTTTATGAACATGCGCACGACGCACAGACGTTCATGTGGTGCACTTTTGTCCCTAATGGATTCCTACATCTAAAGTTGGCAAAGGTGTTACACTCCCGATTGTGGATGAATTGTAATGTCCCTCTTTGACCAACCGACCCGAAAATGCCTTATTCTTCCTTCAAATTGATCCATATTCACTCCATTTCATCCCTCTTGGCATCTCTTCAAGCACTCTCGGGTAATTCAATCTCATTCTCTTAGAATTTACAACACTTCAACACTCCATCAACTCCACATAGAAATTTTGAAACAAGCTATGGTAGTGTGGGCTTGGAATCTTGCAAGACCTCCTTTCATCATAGTCGAGGCTATGGTGACCTTGCCAAGTCTGCATTCTCCTCTATTGGCTAGTGAGATTTTGGGTGGAGGTGGTAATGTTTCACTCCTCTCTTTTTTGTTTTGGTTGAGGATCATTATATTATTTTTTAGTGTTTATTGCAACTCTTACTTTCTTCACTTCTTTATTGCATATTTCTACTTCATTGCTATCTAGTTGGCCGTGGAGGTGGAAACACCAAAACGAGGGTCTGACTAAGGCAGACTCCTATACGGCCCCAACATTTTCCCCTCTTTCTTGTGTGTAGGTGAACGTGCATTTGGAGCTAGCTGGTGAACTAGCACTTTGGTGAGATCATTTTCATCACTCTAGCATTTATCTATCTACTTTATCATCTTTGTTTGTACTTTTCGTACTATATTGTTCTATTTTGTTTATTTAAGAGTAACTAGCTAAACTGTTAGTTTTTTTTTGGTAGTCTATATTGTACTTTTTATTTTTTGGCCTTACGAATGCCAACATGCCTGAGAGACACCAACACGCCACGGTATCATCCCAGAACTACACTTTCATCCTTAGACAGAGAGTTGTCTGAGGTGTAGTATTAACTCTAAAAACTAACTCCCCTAGCCTAAACTTGGATTTTGGGTCTGAAGAGTGATAGAGGTACCTTATAGTCCTCATCATTCTCGACCTCTATCTAAAACACCCCTTTAGAGTGAGGTAATCTAGGGCAACCCTCTACTCCCATCTCTCCATGACCTAGAGCCTTGATGTGGTTGGTCCCCCTCTCTTACATTTTTGGTGAACCTGATGTGAAGCAACGTCTTCTTGTTCGTCGGTGTTGAGGATTTTCCCTTGTACCTCATGGTCGTTGTTCCCCTGATTGTTGTGAAGGTTTATGAGCATCACAACCTAGTCCACAACCTTCAGGTATACTGTTAGGATAATTATGCAACACCTTCTGATGGAGAAGACGAAGGTCACTTTTGGTTTCTCTATAGGCCTTTTTGTCGTATTTGTCATTGGTCTTTCTACCCGGGAGCATTTTTTGAGGGGTGAGGTAGGATTCTTTGATGAGATTGACCACATCCCTACTCCTCCTACATCTCCTACACCATCATCATTAGATGAGCACAAATTTGTTCACATCCCTTCAGAATATATCTCTACCCTTAGCAAAGGGTTGGCGACTTAGAGAATCACCTAGAGAAGGACCCAAAGTTAGCTAGAGATGCTAGGGTTATTAGTGAGATAAATTATATGGTGGGAAAATATCAAACAGGTATAGAGCTCCTATCTAGCCTCTCTAGTCTGAATGAGGCATGTGCCTCTTCAACACAATGCTATCATTATATAGGGGTCCACTCTCGAGGAACATGAGAGATAGTTAGGAGTGTTGATGCCTCCCACATCCATGTACATGGATGACATGGTCCCTTTGATCGGCATCCCCTACCTCCGAGACATCTGAAACTATCAAAGTAAGCATAATGCCCTTAGGTTTCAGTTTCACCCCTCTTGTCACCTCTAGTGGTGGAGGTTTTGGCAGGTTGAGTGGTGGGGGCTTTGGTAGTGGCGATAGCTTTAGCAGTGGAGGTGGTGCTAGTAGAGGTGGTTCCAATGGAGGCCATGGTGGTGGCTTCAGAAGTAGAGGTGGGTCTGGTGGAGGCCCTACTAGTGGCAATGGTTCTGGCAGTGGTTTTGATGGTGGCCACGTTGGCGGTTCTAGAGGTGGCTTCGATGGTGGTTCCAGAGGAGGTCCCACTGGTCCTATGTTATCTAATGACCCTATTCTGAACAATCTTCTTTACAATATGAGCAAGATAGAAAGACAGCTGGTGAGTCTCTCCCAAGCCTCTACCCAGCCTATCTTTCAACCCTTCTTTCGATATAGCCCATTGTCAGTAGCAATCTTAAGTACTCCCTTCCCACAAGGAATGAAGATTCCCAAATTCAAAAAATATGGTGACAAAGGGGACCCACAAATTTAGGTGTCCACCTTTCATGCCCCATGCACAGATTTATTCCATTACGATGTGTTTATGGAAAATTTATTCCCTTGATCTCTTAAGGACACAGCGCTCGAATGGTACTGTTCCTTACCTAATAATTCTATTTTCTCATTTGATCAACTTGTAAATCAATTTCTCTGACAGTTCCAAGCCAACATTAGACTAAAGATGATCTTTTTAGATCTCGTTCAATGTAAACAAGGAGATAATAAAAAGAATTGATTTTGTTGTGCGATATCAAGCACTCTTCTCACAGATCTCATATTCGTTGCTCGACTCTAATGTGCAAAATGTGTTCATAGGGAACTTGTAAAGACCTTGGTAGGAAAAGTTTGCGCTTATGAAATACCCTTCTTTCGCACATTTGTGTGTAACGCTATGAGAATATCAACAAATCATGGTCTAATTTGGGGGATCCTCCTTGCGCTCCCATTTAGAAGAAAAATCCATAGTATCAATCTCTAGAAAGGGTAAGGTTTTTGTGAATGTAGTAGCCACTATGAATGATAATGGCCTCATACACAATAAGTTCACAAAGCTAGCAGAATCTTATTCTTCCATATTACAAAGGTTTTTAAAGGATAAGATCATAACCTTGGAGAACCCTAAGCCTCTCAAAGAACCTTACCTTAGTTGGTATGATGTGAATACCTTTTGTCAGTACCATCGAGTTAACAGACATGATACCCAATGTTGTATGTGTCTGCATCATGAGATACATAATTGCATCGAGGATGGTACTATTTGTCTTGATGGAAATAAAAAATTGCAAACAAATCAGTGGAAAAAGTGAATAGCTAGTTGTAGATATACACGAACCCATTTCTGTCACATTCTACCAACATGATTATTGATCCCTCTGATTCTATCACACGGCACGAGGTGTATGTTAACATGGTTACTATTACTCCTTCTACAAAACCTATGATTGGCTCCACGGATGTGACATTCACATTGTAGGATATGCCCTTGAATAACAAGCCCTCTCTTCTTTGCATTCTCGCTTGTCTCAATGGGAACATTGTGATAGGGGTCCTAGTTGACCCTGCGAGCCGACTGAATGTCATTACAAATGAGACATTATGGTTGAATTCATTATAGAAGGGGAGTACAAAGAAACAAAGTCCATCATCCATACACATGATGGCCTTACTCTTAAATCTTACAACTTGATCACTCTCTCTGTCTTAGTTGGGCCTAGGGTCGTAGACACAGTTTTCAATGTTATTCCAAAATCGGATTTGTTCAAAGTGAAGTTAGGTATACCTTGGCTAGCTTCCATGAATGGAATCGCTTATGTCACTCACAAATGTTCAAAGTTCTCCCATGAAGTTTTTGTGCACATAGTGCATGACATTGAGTACCAGCCTCTAGTATCCCATGGGGGATATTCATTGGATCACTTTTGGCCCACCTCGATCTACCCGCTTCCTACAAGAATGGACCTACTTTATAAGGGCTATGTGAAGTATAAGACCAAGGGCAAAGAAAATCCAAATTTGACCCTTCCTGTAATGCACCAGCAAGATACCCCCTCTTCTTGAAAGGGGAAGGAGAATTTCATCTGTCCTCAAGGTGCTTCTTCTACTCCCCTTTCCAAAGAATATTTTTGGATGAATATGCATGGGTTTTATCCTTTGATCCTGATGATACTAGCTTGGAAAAAACCCAAGATTTGGATATTTAATCTTCCTACCAAACCACTTGGACCATGGTACTAATTGTATGGTAGAAGGAAGGATCCCCATGGGGAAACCTCTATGTCCCGACCCCCACGACCTCCTACCACTTCTACTCCAAAAGTAGTAAACAAGAAGAGGCATGATGCCAAGACACTAGAGTTGACTCCCCACATTGTTTCTCAACCTACTCCTCCTACTCTCGTTCAAGAGCTTATCCCTCCACCAGAAATGGCTATAGTGGGCATTCCTATGGCTAAGTAGGAGTCGTCCATCCCTTTGTAACTCTCAGCTTCTAGCTCAAAGAGTTGCAAAAACTGCCTTGTGCATGAGCGCAAACACCAGCAAAAGGCTCTGGAGACTGAGCAAACCACTTTGTAGAGAAAGGATGAGGAGTTGACCACCCCTATATCAGGGCCTCCTATTGTGTCCTCCTCTCTTCTCCCCTCTTCTTCTCCTCCTCAACCTAGCTCAGTCTCACTTCCAACTCCCACTATGAGTATGAATGTGCCTAACCCCAAAAAGGTGCAGGTGTTCATTGCTCCTTCGATTGATACACCCTTGTTGATGTCTCTTTCAGACATCCAGCCTTTCCCAAATCTCATGGATATGTTGAATACCTAGGTGGTGTCTACTGCAGTTTTCTCCTCCTCTTCCTCTTCATCTCTCACCTCATCTATGTGGAGTTCCCATCCCCCAACAAAGCCAAAGGTAGAAGCGGATCCTTCCAGCAATGGAGGGCATAAAAGGAGCCCACCTTCTCCAAAAGGTGGTCCTATGCTAGCTTGTTTTGTCCTAGTGATGAAGTCAGCTCCAACTTCCCTTGAGTTTGTCACTACTCTCGAATCACTTAATGAGCCAAGCAGTGAATCTCGGGTGCAGTCGTCTTCGTTTATTGAAGTATGACATGGAACTCTATTGAAGTGTTGGTTTAACTCTCTAGATGAATTTTTGGCCTTGTTATAAATCTTCACAAAGTTGCTAACCATAGCTCCACAAGAGCCCGATGAAGAAGACCATACGAAGCCTTCTTCCTTGGCCCTTGTTGTGGGAAGGCCTCTTCTTTATCTTTAGATTAGATGTGTGTGTGTGTGTTGTGATGTGTTCCCCCATACTTGTGCTACGTGTTCCTAGATGACCCTTATCACCCTTGTTGGTGCTTAGATACAGGAGTAATTTTGTGTCGTAAACTTTCTTTTTTCTATATCAACATTCCTCCATGTTTGTGTTTGCTTTTCGAAAAATTTGGGATGATGCAAAGAGTTGGGGGCACTTAGGCTTCCCTTCCATGTTGACCCATTTTTTAAATTTTCACTTTGTTTCCATGCATTATTCCTGATCTAGTTGGGGATTGATGATATTTCGCCTTGCACCGTGGTTACCTATTATTTATATGTGAATGAGTAGATCTGAACCCCCGAAACCAGATCCCCCTATGTCCTTTGTTTATCTCTCTTTAGTTCTCTCATATTTTTCTCTTCTTTTCTTGAGTTGTCCCTCTCATGTGTGACAATGCAGTTTCTATGATACTTCAATTTTCAAAAAACACATTCATCACCAGCAAATCTTTTCTCGAAAATCCTCACAAACATTTTTTTTTTTTGTAAATCACATTCGCAACTAGGACCCCTAATGGAACATGTTTCCTTCATCATGGGTTCGCAAAGAAAGAACTTGAGAACTTTCCTTTGAGGTGGAAGCAGCTTTGACCTTCCCCTCACGAGGGGGAATTTTCTTTCTTTTGAATTCCTTGATGAAGTGAACATCTTTTGAAAGGATTCCTTGATGATGAATCGATTTGAGAAAAAATGTCTCTTTTACACTTTCAAACAGCGCGTCCTTCAAGTGGACCCCTTTTCACATCGGGTTCTCAAGGGACCCCTTTGAAAGCCTTCCAATTTATTGAAGGTCTACATGACTATCTTCTTGATTTCCTGCATGGCTGCTTTGTTTCAAATATGCTTTATCTGTAGGTAAACATGTCACTTTGTGAGTGTGCCTGTAAAGCTGCTTTCCAATTCAACTTTCCGGAGTCCCCTTCTTTGGGTTTCCTCCATGAAAGTGGTCTTGGGGGACACCTTCTTGTAGGTCTGAAATCCTATAAGGCACTTTTTCTCTCTAGGTTTCCTTCATGTGAGAGATCTTGGGGGATACCTCCTTGCAATTTTGTGGGCCTATAAAGTGCACACTTCTCTGGGTTTCCTTTATGTGAGAGATCTTTTGGAATACCTTTTTGCAAGTATGCGGGCCTATAAGGTGTATACTTCATGAGGATTCCTTCATGTGAGAGATCTCAGGGGCTACCTCCTTGCAGGTGTGTGGCCCTGTAAGATGCTTTCATCCTACGAGATTTTTCCATCATTGGTCTGAGGGCCTTCGATGTACTTTGTGCAGCTTCATAGTTCTATGGGGCTATGGAGTCTTTTGTTCGAAACTCCTCAGGAAGAATACCTACAAAGTCCTTTACCTATCCTACACTTTCGATCTCACCAAATCATAGTCTGCTCCCTCGATGGTTCAGGTATAAATTTCTAACCCTACAATCTCTTTGATCTATTTTACCGAAGCACTCATCAGTACTCGTGCTCACTAAAGTGGGGGCAAAATGTATAGGAGTGAATTTTCACCCCTTATGTAGATTCCCCTTTCACACACCCTCAACTTAGAAAATGAAATTTGAAGGTGAAATTCCACATCACCCAACTGTATTCCTTCCACTTGGTATCTATTTATTGTGTCGTTGGGAGAATATTTATCACGGACACATGCACGGTGCCCAGATGTCTGCACGACACACTATTGTCCTTGACGGATTCCTGCATCTAAAGTTGGAAAAGGTGTTACACTCCCAATTGGGGATGAATTGTAGCATCCCTCTTCAACCGACCAACTCGAAAATTCCTTATTCTTCCTTCAAATTGATCCATTCTCACTCCATTTCATCACTCTTGGCATCTCTTCAAGCACTCTCTGATAATTCAATCTCATTCTCTTAGCATTTCCAACACTTCAAAACTCCATTATAGCAGCAACACTCCATCAACTCCACATAGAAAGTGTGAAACAAGCTACAACAGTGTGGGCTTGGAGTTTTGTGAGACCTCCTTTCACCACAGTCGAGGTTGTGGTGACCTTGCCAGGTCCACATTCTCCTCCATTGGCTAGTGAGATTTTGGGTGGAGGTGGTAATGTTTCACTCCTCTCCTTTGTAATTTGGTTGAGTAACATTATATTGTTTTATAGTTTTTATTGTAACTCCTACTTTCTTCACTTCTTTATCACGTATTTCTACTTCGTTGCTATATGCCTATCCGTAGAGGTGGAAACACCAAAATGGGGGTTTGACTGAGGCAGACCCCTATACAACCCTTACATGTTCCCCTCTTTCTTGTGTGTAGGTGAACATGCATTTGGAGCTAGCTGGCGAACTAGCACCTTGGTGAGATCATTTTCATCACTCTAGCCTTTATCTATCTACTTTATCATCTTCATTTGTACTTTGTTAAAGTAAAAGGTTCTTTACTTAATTATTTTAATTAAGTTACCTTTTATCTCTTAAGATTAACTTAGTTTGCATTTTGTAGGCATTTAATAATTATTCTAATTATTAAATGCATCCCTTTTAGGTTACCCTTTAGGGTTTCTTCATCTCCTTCATAAGGATTGATCCCATTGTATTATTTCATTCTCTCTGATTAATGTATTCTTAGCTTTCAGAGCACCCTTTGCTTTTTTTGTCCCCATCTCTCCTTTCTATGACAAGTTTTTTGCATGCAGGTGATCTTTAGGTTCTATGAAGTTGGCTTTCTCAACTTCTACATGGTATCAGAGCTCCAGACCTATTGCTCTCATGTTCATGTTTTGAAGGATTTTTTGAGCTTCAAGGGTTTGGGGTTTTATTTTTTGATCTAGGGCATACCTCTTTTATTTGGTGCAGTTTGAGCCCAAATCGACCGCATGATTGCACTTAGGAGGCCATTTCCAAGTTTTTTGACATAAAACTTGCCCAGTTTTGATGTTGTTGGCTTGAGAGGCAAAAAAAAAGCCCCAGGGCACGCATTTCCATGCAATTTTTTTTTAAAAAATTAAAAACCTTTTAAAAAAGACGCTTCACACATATTTGAGGGTGTCGCCTAGCGGCCACTGATCAGCCACCCTCACATCGTTGAGTCACCACCTCCATCGGTCGGCCACCCACCCGCCGCCGACGCCCAGCTTCCACAGGTCGACTACCCACCTGTCATCAGTGCGTTGCCACAAAACCACTGGAGCGCCACCAGGGCAAGCAGAGCCACTAGAGAGCCACCAAGGCTCCTTTTTAAGCTTTTTTATTTACCTCTTTCAGTAAATCAAGTGTACAATCTTCATTTTTCAAAAATGAGATATCATCAGAAAACTTATTTGAAGTCGGATCTAGTGGTGCAGGTCTTTTTTTCTGATTTTATCGTTTTGCTGTGTTTTTTGCTAGTCAAAGTCAAAACATGTTTTTTGCACTCCAGGGGGTGTAACTTTTGCGTCCGAACTCTATTTTTTAAAATTGAATAGGCATTGGAAAATTATTCAAGTGATCTCTTCATATATATAGTTTATTTCATTAGAAAATTTACCAGGTACACAGAGTATTGTCTGAAGCATATTTTTCTTTTTCTAGCTTTTCAACTTTAAAAATTGCATAGGGGTTTGCGTTCTTGTGTTGTGGAGGGTATTTTTTTCTTGTTTTTTGTAATTTACATTAGAAAACCAGAAACCTCTTTCATAAAACATTTTAAAACTCATTCATTATGGCAGACTCTTCTTCTATTGAGTATCTTTCCCCACACAATTATCACACCTGGAAGGCACAAATGACCAAATTTCTCATGTCAAAAGGGTTATGGTCATGTTTGGATGATGTTAAACCTCAATTGACATGGCCATTTGAGGTTTTTCAGCACAGGAACAAAATGGATGATGTCATGGTTTTGTTATCCTTGCATGTTTCAAATAGTCTTTTATTTCATCTAGAGGATTGTACAACTCCTCGGGCTATGTGGTTGAAGTTTCAAAATTTATTTGGCACCATTGATAAGTTTTGAGCACTTTAGATTAAGGTCAAATTGACTTCCTTAGTACCTAATTCATATCCTACCATTGAGCACTTTTTGATGAAGTTCAAATCACTGCGATCATTGTTACAGGGTTGTGGTAAGAACAAAATAGATGAAGAGTGCATTTACCTGATTCTCTCTAAGCTCTATGGTTCATTTCAATTTTTTTCCTTTACATTATATTCTACTATGGATGCCTTGGGTGCACGCTTTACCATACCTACTTTTGAGGTGTTTTGTGATCAGTTGACATGAGAGCAGGCCAAGATATCACAGTTGGATGCTCTCACCAGATCTAAGAACCAAGCACTGGTAGCTCAGTAATCTAAGGGGAAGTAGAAATAGAAACAAAATTCAAAGATAGATTCAGCTAGCAGTGAGAATTACTCCAAGCCCCCTCCAAATTTTGATTCAAAACCATAATCCCATCCCAAACAGGGAAAATTCTCTAAGTCTGGTGAGTCTTCCTCCAAGCCTAAGAAGAAATATGGTGATCCTTGGAGTTTCTATGGTAAGTAAGGACATCTGATTTCCAGATGTTGGAAACAATTAGAGGCTTTAGAGGAAGCCATGCAGCAACATCATATCACCTCACCTCAGGCTCCTTCTCCACCCATGAGGAAATTTCATGCTCTTTCTGCATGAGCATTATCTTTAGGATCCACTTGGATTCTAGATTCTAGTGCCTCTCACCATATGACACACACATAGGATTTGGTCACCACACTTGCCCCTACTCGCACTACACACATTGTAGTTGGTGACTCGGCATAAATTTTAGTTAAGGGTTTAGGTATTGTTTCATTGGATGGCGGTTGTCTTCAGGATGTACTTATTGTTCTTAACATTTCGACAAACCTTTTCGTTTATCAGATTTTTCATCCAGGCTATAGTAAGACAGTTGAGTTCTTACCACATGACGTGGTTATTCGAGACCTTCATGATCCTGATTTGGTTGTGGCTACTAGGATTGTTGATTTTTTATCTCACTTATATAGATTTGATGGCTTTGAGAGTTCAGACAGTTCAATTTCCTCTCTTATAGCACATGCAGACTCAGTGAGCAGGCTTTGGCATGAGCATTTGGTCCATTCCAATTATAGACTACATTAGATGAGTACTCAAGCATAAGTGATTGGGCTCCCTAAGATTTCTTGTACTGATGGTGTTTGTCGTGGTTGTACACTTGGAAAACATCACTGAGATTATTTTCCTACGGGTAGAGCCACACGTACTAAGGCACCCTTGGAGTTGTTCCACAATGACATTATGTCTTTTTCCACTCCTTATTTTTTAGGGGCCCGATATGTGCTCACTTTTATTGATGACTTCTCTAGATGCACATGGGTGTACTTTCTTAAGTACAAGTTTGATGTCTTTGATTCATTTTGGATCTTTAAGACATTTGTAGAGAAGCAGTCTAGAATTTTTATCAGGAGGATACACATAGATAATGGGGGGATTATGTTAATTAGGCTTTCAAAAATTTTTGCACTGAGCATGGTTTGCAGCATCATTTGATAGTAGCTTACACCCCTCAGCAAAATGGTGTTGCTAAGAGAAATAATAGAATCTTACGACAGATGGAAAATTGTATGATACAGTCTCGAGCTATAAGTTCTTCATTTTGGGCTGAGGTAGTCAATTGTGCCAATTATATTTCCTCATAAGGAATTGCAACATATGACTCCTAAGGAAGCTTGGACTCATGTCAAGCGTAATGTTTCTACATTCTGAGTTTTTGGTAGTGAGGCTTGGGCATTTATTTTCGATGCTCAGTGGAAAGCCATGGAGAGGAAGAGCCGACCACTCATATTTGTTGGATATTGTGAGGATGTTAAGGCATACAAGTTGTTTGATCTTGATTCCAAAGAGGTCTTGTTTCGGTGGGATGTCTAATTTAATGAGTACTTTCCTTTGATGGATTCTCCATCACCAACTTCTCCCTCACTGCCTATGCCTCCCTCTTCATCTCTTGAGGATTAATTATCTCTTGAGGATGATTCAGATGATGATCCACCACCTCCACCACCACCAGGTACTCAACATTTTCCCAAGTGGGCTCATGTCACTGTTGAGGCAGCTGGATATTTGGTAGGTGATCCTTCAGATACTCATCGTACTCGTGCTTAGACATCTGGTAATAGCCTTTTGAGTCATTCCATTTTGGATGATCCTCAGAAGTTTTCAAATGCGACAGGTCACCTTGAGTGGGATAGGGTCATGGATGAGGAGTATTCTTCTTTGATGAAGAATCATACTTGGGATCTTTGTCCTCTTCCTAAGGGAAGAAAGTTGGTTCGATGCAAGTGGGTGTATCGTACCAAGTATGTTGCAGATGGTTCCATTGATAAGTATAAGGCACATCTTTTTGTGAAGGGGTTTTCTCAGGTGGAGGGTATTGACTACTCTGAGACCTTTTCCCTTGTTGCCAAGATTAATTCTATTCGCTTTTTACTTTCACTTGTAGCTTCACGGGGATGGATAGTTTTTCAGATGGATGTGAAGAGTGCCCTCTTGCATGGAGACCTTCACAAGGAGATCTATATGCAACAACCTCATGGATTTGTGCAGGACACTTCTTTGGTTTTCAGACTTTGTTGTTCATTGTATGGTCTTGAACAAGCCCCTCGAGCTTGGTATGAGAAGATGGAGTCTTTCTTGCTTTCCTCTCACTTCACATGTTGTCATTTTGATCACACAATGTACATTCAACTTTAGGAGGGTGATATTTTGATTCTTGTGCTATATGTTGATGATCTCATTATTATAGGTAGCTCATCCTCCATGATTCAGAGTGTTCAGAGAGATTTGATGGAGCAGTTTGAGATGATAGATCTCAGTCTTTTGCATTGTTTTTGGGCCTGCAGGTTATTCAGTCTTCGGATGGGATTTCCATATTTTAGCAGAAGTATTCTCTTGATATGCTCCAGTGATTCGGCATGCTTGATTGCAAGCCTACCCCCACACCATTTCGGTTAGGTGTTTTTTTTTCTTCCACTTGCTCTACGCCTCCAGTAGATTCCACTTTATACAGGAAGTTGGTTGGAAATTTGTTGTACTTGACACATTCTTGTCCTGATCTTTCCTTTGTGATTGACCTTGTCTCTCGATTCTCACATGATCCACATGAGAGTCATTGGAAATCTACCAAATGTATCTTGAGGTACATTCGGGGCACCACTCATTTTGGCATTCACTACACTTTAGGATCCCCTCACATTATTGGCTTCACTAACTCAGATTGGAATAGTGATGTCAATGATCGAAAGTCTACTTTTGGCTTTGTTTTTTGCCTTGGTTTTGGTCCTATCACATGGTCTTGAAAGAAGTATTATGTTATTGCATTATCATCTACAGAGGCTGAGTATCGAGTAGCAGTGTTAGCTAGTCAGGAGATTCTATGGATTCAGTAGTTGATGACAAAGTTTGGGTTTCCTCATAATAGTCCCACTATTCTTTGGTGTGACAATCAGAGTGCCATTCACATTTCCCATAACCCAATGGAGCATCAATGGACTAAGCACATTGACATCCACATGCACTTCATCAGGCAGTTGATTCAGGACAATTCTCTCATCTTGGAGTACATTCCTACAGAGGAGCAGGTTGCAAACATCTTCACTAAACCTTTGGCATCATTGTGCTATCTTCAGTTGTGCTCCATGCTTGGGGTGAAGGAATTTGTCCTTGGGGGGTCTCTATGAGGCCTTCCTTCCTTCATATTTTTTTTTAGCATGTTTCTTCATCTCTTTTTGGAGAGGAGTTTTTTCCCACTAGGTTTTCTCCTTTACTCCGCTTTATAGATATTTGGTTGTATTCAAGTACCTGATCAGGCCTAGTTGTCGGGACCCTTGTTTGATTTCTAGCTTGTAGTTGCATTGCTTTCATGCATTTATTTTGTAGCTACTCCTTAATTTCATCTTAAGGGGGGTGTTAGAGTAAAAGGTTCTTTACTTAATTATTTTAATTAAGTTACCTTTTATATTTCTCTTAAGATTAACTTAGTTTGCATTTTGTAGGCATTTAATAATTATTCTAATTATTAAATGCATCCCTTTTAGGTTACACTTTAGGGTTTCTTGATCTCCTTCATAAGGATTGATCTCATTGTATTATTTCATTCTCTCTGATTAATGTATTCTTACCTTTCAGAGCACCCTTTTCTCTTTTTGTCTCCATCTCTACTTTTTGTGATAGGTTATTTGCATGTAGGTGATCTTCGAGTTTTGTGAAGTTGGCTTTCTCAACTTCTACATACTTTTCATATTATATTGTTCTATTTTTTTCATTTAAGAGTAACTAGCTAGGCTATTAGTCTATTTTTTGGTAGTTTATATTGTACTTTCTATTTTCTATCCATACGAACACCAACACGGTCAAGAGACGACATCATGTCGTGCTGTCATCCAAGAACTATGTTACCTTCCTCAAATAAAGAGTTGTCTGAGGTGAAGTATCGACTCCAAAAACAAGCTCACCTAGCCTAAACTTGGATTTCAGGTTTGAAGAGTGATAGAAGTACCTTATAGTCCTCATCATTTTTGACCTCTATTCAAAACACCCCTATAGAGTGAGGTAAGTTAGGGAGGTTCTCTTCTCTTGGCTCTCTGTGACTTGGAGCCTTGAATTGGTTGGTCCCCCTCTCTTACACATGCAAAAAATCCAAAACATTCAAATCATCTCAAAAAAGCAAAAACAATACCTTATCAAACTATGACATCTCTGAGCTTAAACATAAGTAAGGCCATCATCGATGCACCCCTAAGGCATTAGGTCAATAATTAAGCGTCTATCATAATAAACTAACAATCCATCAATGTTCATATCTCATTAATAAATGGTTACTAGTTAAAGTCAATCGAACTACGTGGTCTTTGCATGTATAACATAGGCAAGGCTAATCTATGATGAGCCCTTGAGGCCCTATGTTAGTCCCTTTTAGCTCTTGGTCAAAACTTAGAAAACACAAAAACATTTGAAAACTTGAAAACCCAAAACATTGGAAAACATTCAAAAATATTAAACAACCTTATAACCTAAAAACCTAAAACATTCACATATCCCCAACAAGACCAAAAATAGCCTGAAAACAATGCAAAAATACCAAAAATATTGAAATATTCCAAACATTCTAAAACCACCCATCTCATTTCACTTTCACCCGCAATGAACTTCCATCGATAATAAATCAATCATCACACTCACCCTTTGGTAGCACAAATAGAAAACAAGTACGACAATCAATAAAAGTAGAAACCTTAAACGTGAAAAAGCGAATTCTTGATCATTATAAAAAATGTCAATCAAACCTTATATCAATGGACTTTAAAACAACCTATCAACCTACCACCATCCACTAGAATGTCCTAGGATGCATCCTTCATACAATGGGCATTATCAATGGCAATCATTTTGGATTTTTTATCCTCAAAACAACACAAACCTTTCGATAATAGATATAAATAACATTGACTATTTGTTTTGATCTTTTCTTATGGTTTATCTTGTTGACCCGTTTCGAGGACCTCTCGATGATGTCTATCAAAATGATTTAGAGAGAAAGGAATGGGGCATCAATCATTATCTTTCATTTTTTATGCTTGTGGGATGTTCTTGTAAAATAATCTTGGTGAATACTTAGTTGTGTGTAGAGAGGACGTTTTGAATAGATTGTTGACTATTGTGTATGCTTTCATCCAAAATGTTCTAAACTTATAAACTAGATTCCAATGAGGTTTCCATATGTCAAGTGTGAGCAAGGATTCTACCATCTATTTGTAGATTCAAAGTCCATCACACTAGACACAAATCCATCCTAGTTATTGATACCTTGATGCATTGTATCTATGTGTTATATCGAAAATAAGGAATGAAATGATGAAGTATCCCAATCCCTGAAACAATAAAATCATCACTATTGTTGACATATCTAATAAAGTCTCAAATGATCATAGGCTTGTTGGACTTTTGAATCAATCTCAAAACAACGGTTAATTAATTTCCATCTCATTCTTCTACTTCTATCCATCTCATTCTTCTTATTCTTCTATCTTTACTAACAATTCTATCCAGGTATCAAATTTGTGTGCTATATCAAAATATACATGAGGCTACTCGTGGCTAATGACTATTTATACATCATAAATCTGTCTACATTGAATATCTGGTCTTTCTAAAGAAGTGTCTTTTTTCCTCTCTGAGTTGAACTGATCTTGTATATTTTGAGCCATTTTGCACGTTTCTAAGCTTGTTTTCACGTCTTGGAGCCTATTTCTGCGCTTGAATCAATGTTTAAACCTTTTTCGCGATCTCAACTTGAAAATTCAAATTTTCACCCGATCTCTCGAGGGGGCAGGGTACCAACTTAATTCCTTTCGTTGGGGCAATAGTGGGGTATCTGAAAAATCAAGAATTTTTAATTTTTTTGATATTGGCAGTAGCATTTATCCGAAAAGCATCAGTATTTAAACCAATGTAACATGTACCTCGCTTCAAAGAGGGGCAAAATGTAGACACTTAAAATCATTCTAACTAATATTGCACACTTGAATCTAATTACTAACACCGTTTCATCCTAAATTCACCTTCTTTTTTTATTGTTTATTTAAATAACCCTAGTTGTTTAATTAAATGCATCAATTTATTCTATTAATCAAATAGTCCTTATTATTTGGCTAATTCACACCCTTTCACACTAATTTTCATCTTGTTTCATTGGATAATATGATTTATTTAAATTAAACACCTTATGTCCTCTCATTTAATTAAATAATCTTAAATTATTGAATTAAATGTCATATGAACCCTCTTTCATTAAATAAATCAATTATTTAATGAGCATCCTAATTTCACTCAAATTGCACAATTACTTTTTTTTTAAATTATCTAATTCCTATTTTCCCTCACCCTCCCACTTGCATGGGAATATTCTTCCATTTGAGTTCCAAAAATGGAATATTCCTTTCTAACTTCTTAACAAACTTCCTAAATTTTAGGAAGTGTACTTCTTTGAATCAATGAGATCCATTTATTAACTCTTTGATCCATGTAAACTTGCATTCTCATCCATTTATGATAATCCTTGATCCATGCCATCTCATCCCATTGCATCTCATCCATTGATAGATCAAATTGATCTTGACCCAAGGTTCACCATTTTCTTCTATAAATAGATCTCACTTCTATAAAAAGAGGATCCACAATAATTTGAGTAAATTTATGCTATTGAAATGCATTCATACTTTCATCCATTAGCATTCATTTGAACATTTTTCATCCATTGTGGTTCAAATCATCCCTTATCACTAATCAATCTATCAAACAAAGCTTGTTTTATCAAAGGGATTAGGAAAGGGCTGACATTCCACATCAATGCAACACCAATCCCCCAATGGGATGAGGTTTTAGGTATTAGAATAGGTTTTCATTATTTATCTCTTGTTTTTTATTTTTAATGGCTTCCCCATTTAATGGTTTTCAAGAATATCGTTGGGATTATAGCTTAACTAGTTAGATATTGCTTGGAATCTATTAGATCTAGTGTATTTAGCTTGTGTTATGATTATAGTCACACTTTCCACTTGGAAGGTAAACACCTCTGACATCTATAAACACTTCCACAAATCCACATAACATAATATTAATTTTCAATGGAATGTAGAGCATTCCAACATACACTTTGTCACAACTTACTTGATACTCTGTCAACAATATATTCAATTGCAAAAGACAAACAATCATGAAACTTTGGATTTGAACATGTTCAACATGCACAATGAATACCTCAAAACTAAATGATTTTTTTTCATATTAGATTAGTGAAAACTACAAAACTAGTTCACTATAACAACAACACTCGGGACTCAGGCAATTATCCAAACCACTTGGTCTTCACTGGAATAATTCTTTTGCATCTATATAATGGGTTGACATCAATGACAACACCATAACAACACCATATTCCATACTCTCAAAAATATCCTCAATGACAAACAAGCTTCCAACAAAGAGGGGAACATACCCTTTGGTTCTCTTATTGCCTCACCTACTCGCAACATTAAAGAACATGGAGAGAAAGAAGTGTAGGAAACTCAACCTACAACTTTTGGGGAGTAGCCTACAACAAAATTAATTATAGACACCCTTACATTATCCAAGAGCACTTCTAATCCCAAGAAAATAAAAGGTATTGCCTTTACTTCTGAACCCAAGAAGAAATAGAAGAGGCCCACACAACCAAAGAGGTGATCACACCACCTTAGAAGAAAAGGGCCTGCAAAGAGGATGGCCAAAAATAACAAAGAAAAGATTATTGTGGTGGAAATAGAAACATATTCTAATGAAGAAAGGGTTTTTTATAGTAAAAAACAACCCAAAAAATTATAGCCTCTATATCTAAGCAGTAATTTAGATTCAAATTTAGAGGACTTATTTACAACTAAAGAGAAAAATAGTCCTCCAAGAAGCCATGTTTCCGAAGGAGGGTTTATGCCATTAGAGGAGGTTGAAGAAGAAATGTTTTTGGAAAAAGAAGAGGAGTTTCTTTTGAAAGGAATAAATTAGAGCAAGGAATTACAAGAAGCCTTGCAGAGAATTAAAGAGTTAGAAGAACAGCTAAAAGGATACTAGGAAAGGGAGGAAAGTTTAGACAATAGAATCTGAGAATTGGAGAAAAGGTTGCATGCCTTTGATCAACAAGGGTCGGGATTGGAGAAGTTGGCACAGTTAGCCATTTATGAAGTTAACAATAGGAATCCACATC